>OU343217.1:272721937-272945570 GCA_910596185.1 Chrysanthemum makinoi
TAAATGTTAAAGCTGATGGGCGCTGACGTGAACGGTGTTATTTGTGTTATGGTGTATATGATTGGAATGCTCTTTAGACTCAAACACGCGCCCGTCTTTAAACCAGTTATGGGGGAAGATTGTTTTCGTCTCAAACTTGTGTCAAGAATCGTCACTCCTAGTAAATTAGGATGATAACATAGGTCTAGACTCTAGTCGAAGTTTGTTTGACCTCATAGCGGTCATTTGTATGGGTCGAAACTCGCTTGGCCAAATTGACGCGTAAATACTTTTTGTCTATTCATTTTTTAAAAATGCTTTAATTATTAACTTTTTTTAAATCTTATATTCCCTATAAACATTTATAGGGCCGTTTTTTAAACAAGATTTAATTTTGTGTTTCCCTTGCAAGTTGTGGATCCTGCATATTTACAGGAAGGTGAGCGAATGAACCTTTCGGACATTATTTCATCACCACAAGTGTCTTAATTTTATCTTTTTCTTCCGGCTTGATTGTTAACGAGTAAAATGTATATTGTAACAGTTCAACTTCAAACTCAAGTACTAGTTCGCCAGCACTTGGACCACCTGGTCCTGCAACGAATATATCACCACCATATCGGATTCCTGAAATCGGGTGTTTGATGTTTTTGGTTTTTACATGGTTATCATTAAATTAGATGTGCGTATGATTTGAATTTTCTGTAGGCTTGTAGTCAATTCTTTGTTTCTAAAGAGTAAAAACACTAAAACGCAAGTCATTTGTTTGTTTCTTTGGTTATGTACCATATGGACCAGTTCTCATGTAAAGACTGTTAGTTTTATGGACATAAATTAGTAGTCGTGAGTTAGGATCGAACTCGAGACCACATGATTGCACACTTTATGTATGAGAATTAAGGTTTAATAATTGAATATAAAATGCTATATTTAGTTATTATTTACACGAAACGTATAACGAACGTTAAGTAATTAAACGTAATGGACTAACGCGATATCATGTAATAGAATGATTGATTTTATTAACCTTTACGATGCTCCAGGATTGAGCATACATACAAAACATGTCTATTAACAAAATTGAGTAACATATGCACGTAGCGTATTTATAATTAATTTAGGGTGATTGCCTTTAGTCATACGTGTAGTTAGGATTTGATGGTCGTGTTCTCGTCTAGCTTGCTGGCCTTCTTGAGTTGTAATTATTACTATTAGAGTGCTAGATGCACTGATTCATAAGCGTGATTTATAAACGGGGCCGCTTCAACTTTTACCCTATAATATTCTCATAATACAAAACAAAACAAAAACCTTCTACAGTCATATTTCTATAGCACACAATCAAAAATCCCACTTTAATATAACACACACATGCGCGCACACACACAACTTTTTGTTATCCAGATGGCGATGTCGTCTATGACGCCGCTACCGTTGCAAGGATAACACCATAAGGAATTTGGGTTATTAATGTTTGTCTAGTTGGGCTTTATAAATCCTTTTCAAAGCATGAACGTGGGTCATAAACGGAAAGTTTAGCCTAATGGTGTATCCGGTCCAGTTTTATTGGTCATGAAGAAGTGGTCCATTTGGTATCAAATCAAAGAAATAAACAAATGACTTGGATCTTCCAAACAAAAGAATTGACCACAAAAGCCTACACAAAAATAAAATCATATGCACATCAAACAACCATGTAAATCCCAAAAACATAAAACACCCATTTTATATGCACATCAAACAACCATGTAAAACCCAAAACCATAAAACACCCATTTTCAAAAACGTGTTATGGTGTGATATATTAGATGTAGGATGCGGTGGTCTAAATGTCGGGGGACTAGTGCTTGATTTTGAACCGTTACAAAACACATTTGGTAATGAAAAAAAGTGATCAAATTAAGACGATTTTGGTAATGAAATAAACCTTCTTGTAACTTGCAAGGGGAAACACACAAATTCAATATTGTTATAAATGTTTATGGTTTTACCCTCTGGTATAGTGTTTATTAAAAGATTTATATCGTCGTTGTGATAATAGATTTACTAAAAATAATAGACATTTTCATAATGAATAGAAAAAAAAAAAGACTTTATGCGTCAAGCATGTTTCGACTAAGCACAAGGTGATGTTCAAGTTATAGGTTGCTGCTATAGGAAAAAGGTACTCCCACATCAATTTTTAACCTTATAACTCAACCCAAAAATGACATTTTTGATTTCATTTGTACTTTTCTTTCGCTTGGCTTAAAAGTAGAGGGCATAATGTAAATTGTTGGAACTCTTGGCTTATGAAGCCTTTGCAATTGTTTGTAGCTCCTTGCTAGTTTGTTTTAATAAATCCGCCGTTCAAAAAAAAAAAAAAAAAAAAAAAAACTCAACCTAAAAATAGTTTTCCTCACCACTCAAGTTGTAGGACACCCTCGGGCCTTACGGTTTTTAATTATTTTTCCTTTATTCAATTTCAAATAAAACAGTATATTCATTAAATTAAAAATAATAATACATTAAAAATACAAAACTGAAAAAAAAAATACAATTTAGTAATTAATGTTTTTTAAATGCTCTACAATATACCCTTTATCCTTCATTTATCCTCCTAGTTGGTTTTACATGGATACAACATGCTCACTAACTTAGTTGGTTTTACAACAAAGCCTAAAATCAGAAAAGCTATGAGCGGGAAATTAGTCATATGGTTAAAATGATGTTTACTGAAGTTGGATGTGTTGATATTGTTGTTGATTCGATGTATGAAATATTAGAGATGGTTGTTCATGTTTTTTCTGCCACGATTCCCCTGTTTAAAAGAATTCAAAAAGTTTAGTGGGAGATCGAGGAGCTCCGAAATCCCTAAAGACATTTTTTGTAATATGCTTGCTTCCGCATGAGAGGATATGAATGTTTCGACTAATCCTCTAGTCACTAGAAAGGCACCAGATCATTGTAGAATGGTTTGTGTTTTCATTGCCTAAGGATCCCAAACCGGGACATACATATAGATCCCAAAACCCTACAAAGACATGGGCTTGGGTACAAATACATAAACATGGGCCTAATACAAATATGTAAATACATACTACTAACACACCCCCGCAGTTTTAGTGGGAAGACACCGAACACTCAAACTGGTGCGAAATTCTTCAAATAAAGCAGAGGGCAATCCCTTTGTGAAAATGTCCGCAAACTGATAGCGAGAAGGAACATGAAGAACTCTGACTTGACCAGTAGCCACTAAATCTCGAACAAAATGAATGTCAATCTCAATGTGCTTGGTTCATTGATGTTGAACCGGGTTCGAGGACATATAGACAGCACTGACATTATCACAGTATACAAGTGTGGCGGAAGGTACCGGAGTATGAAGCTCTCGAAGAAGATTCTGCAACCAACATGTTTCAGCAACGGCATTGGCAACCCCACGATATTCTGCCTCAGCACTCGAACGAGAAAGGGTCGGTTGACGCTTGGAGGACCATGAGAGCAAGTTGTTGCCAAGAAATACACAGTATCCAGAGGTAGACCGCCGAGTAGTTGGGCAACCAGCCCAATCAACATCAGAATATGCAACCAAAGAAGTAGTGGAAGAAGAATACAACTGTAACCCATAATCCAAAGTACCCTGAATATAGCGCAAAATCCGTTTGAGCGTAGAGAAATGAGGCTCTCGCGGATCATGCATATGAAGACACACCTGCTGAACAACATAAGAGATATCAGGGCGAGTGAATGTTAGGTACTGAAGTGACCCTGCAAGGCTCCGATATAAGGTGGGATCGGATATCAAACTACCATCATCACCCAGTTTAGACTCAGTGTCAACCGGAGTCCGACTGGAATTGCAACCAACCATGTGAGCACGCTCAAGGATCTCTGTAGCATACTTACGCTGTGATAAAAATATACCAGAAGTGTCACGAGTAACAGATATGCCCAAAAAATAATTGAGTGATCCCAAATATGTCATAGAGAACTCCTTATGAAGAGCTGCAATAATACGCTGAAGTAATCCATCAGAATAGGCAGTCAGAACAATATCATCAACATATAATAAAAGATAAGCAATGTCAGTCCCCAGATGATAGATAAATAAGGAGGTGTCACAGCGACTATGAGTAAAGCCAATCCCAAGAGCATATGTAGCAAAACGCTGAAACCAAGCCCGAGAAGCTTGTTTCAACCCATACAAAGATCTGCGTAACAAACATACATAATCAGGGTGCTCAGTATCACGAAAGCCAGGTGGCTGGTGCATGTAAACAGTCTCAGATAAATCCCCATGTAAAAATGCATTCTTGACATCAAGCTGGTGAACAGGCCAATGTCTAGAAGCAGCCAAACTGAGAACAGTGCGGATAGTCTCAGGTTTAACAATCGGGCTAAAGGTCTCATCAACATCAATCCCCTCTATCTGAGTGCTACCATTCGCGACAAGGCGAGCCTTGTAGCGACTGAGAGTGCCGTCAGCCAAGTACTTGTGGCGAAATAACCACATACAGCGAACAATGTTGATGTCCGCAGGAAGAGGTACAAGAATCCAAGTTTTGTTTTTAATAAGAGCATTAAGTTTACCATACATAACATTTAACCAATTTGGATCATGAAAAGCAGCGTTATAGGAACGGGGTAAAGGGGAAACTGTAGACACATGACAAGCATAACGGGGATTGGGACGGGTTGTCCCGACACGAGAACGTGTAACCATGGGATGAACTGATGTTGTAGTCTGGGTAGGGTTAGAAGTATGGGGGGTTCTTGGGAAACGGAAATGGGGGCGGTTGAGTGTGTAGGAGAGGTGGGTGGTGGTGGGGAGTGATGTGTATGCGGAGATGCCACAGCGGGAGAAGATGGAGGGTCTAGTATAGGTGAAATGGGTAAAGGAGGTGACTTTGGTGGTGTAGGTGTGGGTGGGGTTGGTTGTGTTGGGAGAGTTGGGGTGAGTTTGATGATGTTGGAAATGATGTTAGGTGAGTTATCTAAGAAGTCGTAGGATGGTTGCACAGTGGGTGTGGTGGAACCAAAGGGAAAAACGGTCTCAACAAAGGTGACATGGCGAGATATAATGATTTTGTTGGTGTTTAGGTCTAAGCAGTGATATCCACGGTGATTGGTGGCATGGCCCAAAAATATAGAGGGTGTGGCGCGTGGGCCGAGTTTGTGGTTCGTATCGACATGAGGATAACAAAGACATCCAAAGACACGCAAGATACGGTAGTCAGGGGAGGTTTCAAACATGCGTGTAAGGGGAATGTCATTATCAATAGCACGTGATGGTAGAATATTTAAAAGGTAAACGACCATGTTGAGGGCTTCAACCCAGTAGTTTGGGGGTAGATGGGCTTGAAAAAGTAAGGTGCAGATAAGGTTGTTAATTGTGCGAATCATGCGTTCAGATTTACCATTTTGTTGAGAGGTGCGGGGACATGAGAAACGAAACCGGATCCCATTATCGTTAAATAGTTTGTGAAGGGTATGGTTGTCAAATTCACCACCATGGTCACACTGAAAAGATTTGACTTCCCAGTTAAATTAAGTTTTGACAAAGGTGCGAAATAAAGTAAATTTGATCAAAGCATCAGATTTGTTAACCAACGGATAAACCCATACAAACTGAGAATAGTGATCCAGAAAAATAACATAATATTTGAAACCATACAGACTCGGGATTGGAGAAGTCCATAAATCCGAGGGAACAATATCAAAACAACTTTCAACTAAAGAAGATGAACTATCAAATGGAAGTTTCACGTGTTTGCCAAGCTGACAAGCATGACAAAGCACGGGAGATTTTTCCTTATTACATAAAATTGAATTATTAGAAATAACACGACGTAACACTTCACTTTCTGGGTGACCAAGACGTTGGTGCCACGTATACTGACTTGTGAGATAGGCTTGAGGAATTGGAGAAGGCTTGGTAACAGGGTAGAGGTCGCCAGTGCTATCACAGCGGAGCAGCACCTGACGGGTTTGAAAGTCCTTAACAGAAAAACCAAAGGGATCAAATTCAACAGTGCAATAATTTTCACATACAAACTGACGTACAAAAATTAAGTTTTTAACAATGTGAGGGGTGATAAGTACATTATTTAAGTGAAGAGGTCGAAAGGGAGTTGGTATAATGCTATGGCCAGAGTTGGTGACGGGAATGGTGTGCCCGTCGCCAACTGCAACAGATGAATAAATACTTGAATTAAATACATCACTAAGATTATTGACCGAGTCATTTAGGTGAGAAGACGCACCTGTATCCATATTCCAGTTTCCAGGAGCAGGTTCATGGAGGGTGGGAGTGGCAAATGCATGTGGAAGAAGCGTCTCTTGGCCCGAAACCGCTCCTAAATTACCCCCGAAGCAAAGTGGCATGTCACGCCAGGTGCAGGTCCAAGTATACCCGTCTGATTTTGAACCGAGGCTGGCAAGTTTGGTTGACCCTGGTTCGTGACCTGCTGGACTGTGGAGGGCTGACCCGGGTGGCATAGGTGCATAGTGGACTGACCTGTCATATGCTGGAGAGGGTTCGTGAACTGCTGCTGATATTGGACTGGTGGCAGACCCTGGTTCATGAGCTGCTGAACCGTGTAGGGCAGACCAGGGTTCATTTTTTGTTGTGTGACCTACTGTTGATGCTGAACCGTCTGAGCAGGGGGTCCATAAGCGGCTGGCAGACCAAAACCAGGCAGGGTAGTGTAATACGGGACAGGGGTCTCAACCTTTAGTGAACCAGTGGATAGAGGGCCAACGAGGGGTGCATTACAGCCTAGTTTAGCCAAAAGAGTTTGGAGGTTTTGCATGTCAGTTGGTGAAATGGTGTTGGACGTAGGCTGTGAGTTGCTACCATGCACTCCATTGTGCAATAAACGACATGACGCTCCAAAACGACAATACCCCTTGAGAAAGTTGTTGCAAGGTTTGTGTACCTTATCCGTGGAGGTGAAAGTGTGACGAGTATTAGACCCGTTGTTTGCCAATAACGCCATACGATATGAGGATGAAGAGTCGGACAAAGGGTCTTGTGTGCGAGCCTTTTGACTCATTTCCTCCGTGGTTAGCATGGATCGAACCGTTTTAAGATCAGGAAAAGGCTCCCGATGGGCAATGATGGTGACCACATTGTCATATCTTGCGGGCAACCCTTCTAAGGCGAAGGTGACGATATCATCATTGTCCAATGTCGAGCCAAAGCTATTTAAAACCGTGGCAATGGACTCAATCTTTCTAAAGTAAGCATCGATCCCCATGTCGCCAAGCTTCAAGGAGTGTAACTCCGCTTTCAAGGCAATTGAACGGGTTCGTTTGTTATCGGAAAAGATGGTGGCTATGGTGTCCCATGCGTCTTTAGCCAATTTAACAACCAAACGTTGTTGGAGGGTTTTAGAAACTGTAACAAATATCCATGAGAGAAGAATAGAGTCGATCTTCAACCACTCGGCATCATGAGGTGTTGTGGTACTTGTGGATGCATCCGTTGCATTTTTGGTTTCAATGTGATCCAAGAGTTGATTGCCTCGACAAAAGTGAGTGAAAAAGTATACCCAAGATGAATAATTCATCTCATCCATATCAAGTTTCACGGGTATGATGTTGGTAAGGTTTGTTATGGCCATTAACTTATCGGAAAGAAGGATGGTGGGAGGTTGAGGGGGATCGGTGATAGTCATTGGAGAGGGAGATATAAAGGATTGAGAGGAGCAGTGGGTGAGTGGAGGTGGGGAATAGTAGCAGTAGACGTGTGGGGATGAGATGGAGATTGGGAGGAGCAGTTAGATGCAGGGAGATGGAGGGGATGGAGAGGCAGCGGAATATACAATTAGGGTTTGTTGTAGGATCGGTTTTGGTATACTGATACCATGTAGAATGGTTTGTGTTTTCATTGCCTAAAGATCCCAAACCGGGACATACATATAGATCCCAAAACCCTACAAAGACATGGGCTTGGGTACAAATACATAATCATGGGCCTAATACAAATACGTAAATACATAATACTAACAATCATGAAGAAGACATCTATACTACTTATAATAGAGGAATGAATCTCTCTCCTCATGGTATTAAAATTAAGACTTACAAAATACAAAGCCTATTGTACAATACATAATGCACTTTTAATGATATTTCTCATCAATATTAATTTTAAGACTTACAAGTCTTAAAGCTTAATGTACAAAATACAAAACACTATTAATGTGGTCAAGATATTTAATGTAGTTAATTAATAAGCTGGTCAATAAATACAATTAATGCAGTTAAAACACCCCTTACACAAGAAATACAAATTATCAAGCATATTGTACAACCAACTTAAACATAATTCCTGCATTAAATTGTGACTAATACAAATAATAAAGAACATTATACAAATATTCAAGCCCAAACGGGCAACGGTCCAAATGAGCCCGAGCCCGAACGAGTACGATCCAAACGGGCACGGGCCAAACGGGGTCGAGCCCGAGTGGGCACGGGCCAAACGGGCTCGATCCCGAACGGGCACGAGCTAAACGAAATCCTTGAAATCCGTAAATTTATTATCAAAAAGAATATATTAAACTAAAATACATGATTCACCAGAAAATTTTAGTTCAGGGTATCTGCCGCCGCAACGCTCGGGAACCCTGCATTAAATGTCACTAATACAAATAATAAAACACATCATATAGATATTCAAGCCTTAACGGTCAACAGGCAAAATGGGATTAAGCCCGAACTGGTGCGCGCCAAACGGGTTCGAGCCCGAACGGGCATGGGCGAAATAGGCACGGACCAACGGGCTCAAGCCCGAACGGACACGGGCTAAACGAAATTTTTGATATCCGTAAATTTATTTCAGGGTACCTGCCGCCGCAACGCGCGGGTACCCTGCTAGTAAAAAACTAAAGAGCTTGCGGAGGCGGAAAAGAAGTTGAAAATCAAGAAGCAAATTAAGAAACTAAAAAAGGAAAATGAAAAGCAAATGATTGAAACCTTGATTACGACAAATATTCTAACAAATATTTAGTTAGTTGTTTAACAAAAAGTTTATACGGTGAACCCCCTTTAAACTTTGTTACAGGTGAGGAAAAGTTTAAAGACCACCGAAATGTGTTGTCGATATAACTTTTGTAATGATATGATTATGATATGTAATGATCAATGCATTATATAGTGTTGATTTTAGTTTCTGAATCTTTCATCAGTTATTGTATTTTGATTTTGTTATGATATGATTGTGAATTTGTTATATGTAATGTTCAATGCATTATGTAGTTAAACCAAGTTAAACAAGCAAATATGTTGTTTAAGGTCAAATACATAGTTTTAAACCATATGCATTTACTTATAATCCAAAACTATATGAATTTTGATGTAAATATCCTATTGATAATCCTCGAGCCGGATTTTGATTCACTAAACGTGTTCTCAAAAGAGCGTCTTTCATTCATGGCATAAGAAGTGCATACTTACCCGCTAAAAGAGTACAACTAATGGTCATTTGAAGTGTTCTAACCTTAGTTAGTCGTCGTTACATGAGAACCGGTCCATAATGTACATAACCAACGCCTACACCCAACCACAATCTGCTAACGGTGATCACAATGACGACCGTAACTTTTTCTTCTTCTTAAAAATTAAAATTTCATTCATATATTATGCCAATATTAACTATCATGTGCAATATCAAAGATTGAAGTAATTTCGTGGATTTGCATTGTAAGTTTCATACTCAAAAATTTGGATTGCAAATTGTCCACTCAGATATTCAACCCAAGTGAAGAATAACAGCCCAAAAATAATTAACCTACACACTACATTTCTCACATAAATAACCCCTAACACCTGCATCCCTCTTTTACTTGCAGCCACACAAACCGAACATAATTTCTCTTCTGCTAAGAACGGATGAGCATTTCGAACCGAATCCCGGAACCGAACCGGAACCGTACCGGTACCGTACCGAAACGGTACCGATTTTTGAAATACGGTACCGGGACTACGAAGTAAGGTGAAAAAAATCGGGACCACTAATTCGGGACCGATACCAAATCGGGAAATTCTCGAAAAAAGCGGGAAAAACCCGATTTCCCGGTACCGGAACCGGTACCGATACCGGTACCGATATCCGAATCCCGTTCGGTACGGTACCGGTACCACTAATTTATGCTCGGGAAAAAATCGGTACCACTAATTCGGTACGGGATCGGTACGGGACCGGTAACGTGCTCATCCCTATGTTGAATCTTCCCGGAGTGTAGATTGATGGTGACCGAAAGTGCATCACTTGTTTAGACATATCTAGTGTTTGTTGGCACATTGAAACTTAAGCGGTTAGATGTTCAATCCTAGTGGAGTCGCTCTTTCTTACTACTATCTAAAAGTGTTATGATCTTTTTATCTCATATTGGTTTTGGACTGTGAAGTCACAAGTTTTTATTGTTATAATTTCAGTGCTCTTGTTCTTAAGGTTTGTAGAGCTTTAGGGGATCAACCAAATATCCTATAGCATATATTCAACTCATTTTTCTGGTTGCTATAGTAGAGGCCAACCAAAAGCCAAATATATTGAAGCACTCTTGAACTTGATTAGTAACTTTGATATGTGATAATTTCCTAAAACTACATATAAAATGATACTGTACTTTTATCCATCCATAGTGAACCATAATTTCATAGATTTTCATTATGGTGAAAAGAAATGTATAGTTAGTAAGCCCATTTAGAACTGCATTCACACAAAGCCAATCTATGGCCTTATATGTTGAAAGTAGTACTTCTTATGGCTGAAGAATTTACCCGAAAACCGGCCCGTACCGACAAACTGACAAAAAACAGACCGAACAAAATTGAACCAACCTTATTCGGTTCGATTTCGGTTTTGTATATATATCTCGACTTTTGTCGGTTATGGTCCAGTTTTTCGGTTCAAAATAGCTAAACTGACCCGCACCAAACAAAACCGAGTTATTCGGTTCGGTTTCGTTTTGATATCTATTTCTCGGTTCGGTTATCGGTTCTCTTTTTTCCTTTGTCGGTTTTTGGGTCGGAATGGTTTTTGTCGATTCGGGTCGGGTTTGACCTGTTGCTCACCCCTAGTACTTCCTACATTTGGGACTGTTATTTTTGGTTTACGAAACAAAACTTTGTATATGTGACTGATCGGGAAAGGAAATCATGGATAGAACGTAGACTGATCGTATCGTGTTACCTACATATAAATTTGACCAAAATGTGTTTCGCCTTTCCGGTTCGATCCGCGCGCAATCGAAAATGTAGTCGTGGATGTGCCACAAGAGCAGTTCTTATAAAACTAAAGGTGGAAACGTCTTTCCACTAGAATCTGCAATCTACATTTACTTTTAAATTATACCCGTTACTTGCTTCTTTTTTAAAGGTGTGGTTTGTGAATTAAAAAGCTAGTCGGTTTTGGTCCTGTGCCATAAATCTTAACTACTTAGTTATTTTTAGTGGCATTGTTTAAGATTTCACGGTTTAGTTGAGCATATAATCACCAGCGGCGGATCCTGAATTTTAAACTATGTGTGACATGAATTTTGGTCACTTTGTTTGCGGATTGATCTTACCTTTAGTTTTTTCTGTATAACTAATTTCTTTTTGTGATTTTAGTTTGCGGGTTCAAGCTATTCGGGATTGATTTGATTTTTATGTTTACAGTTGTTAATTTTAATAATTTAAATGAGTTGTATTTAAAGAAATAATGTGACTAAGATTGCTTGTTTATACTAAATTCTGCAATTATTCTTTCAATGAATTCGAAAGTGTTTTAGGGCCTTTGGGTTGACACACCAACTTAGGGGTGTTGATCGGTTCGGTCATCGGGTTGTTCGGTTAGTTCGGTTCGGTTAATTCGGTTAAAATATTTTTTTAGGTCAACCTGAGATCGAACCGAACCAAATTCAAATTCGGTTTTCGGTTTGGTTCGGTCCTTAGGTTGACCCGAATTTCACTATTTTAAAAAAAAAAATTAATAATTACATAGATATTTAGCAAAAAAATATATTTCAAGCATAAAAAATGTTTTATTATATTACGATAACCTTTTAACAATATTTATTTATATATAAATATACATAAAAATATATAAATATAAATATATATAAAAAAATATATATTTATATGAATTTGGTTTTCGGTTCAAACTGCCAAACCCATATCCAACCCGAGAACCGAATTAGTAGTTCGATTCGGTTCGGTTATTAGTTCGGTTCGATTATTTTCGGTTCGGTTTTCGGTTTATTCGGTTTTTTCGCTCACCCCTACACCAACTAAAGTACTAAACTAATATTGTTTGTTCATAACCTTTTTAAAATATAATAAATTCCAAAAGTATAAACCTACTCTTATTACCTTTATAGTTTGCTTCGCATTACATATAGAATAGAAGCACGAAGGTTTTTTTCTCATTTTGTGCAAATCTAGCTTTAAACTACATGTAGCACTTTCAAAAAACGAGCAACCTCTATAAAATATTACACTTCGTGGGCTAAAACCATGTGTGGCACGTGCTACAAGTAGCCAACACCTAGATCCGCCCTCGATAATCACTATCGATGCCCATTTCTTTGTTCATGTGCATTTTCCTTCAAGTCGTTTTTAGCATCCAATTAATTCCTCTTCTCGCTAATAATCGCAACTTTGCAAGGTGCCAGCCTCATCCCGGTCAAGTGAAAACAAACTAATACTGAAAAAACGATAAACTTTGAAGCTTTATATGAAGCATAACAAAAATACTCCAATAGTTTCGAACCCATAAAAGATTTGTGACATTTTTCTTTTGACATTTTTGGATTGGATAGAATGGCTATAAATCCATTTGGCCCTTGCTGCAAAGAATTTACCTGTGCCAACAAAAAAGGAATTTGGTGCAACCACAAAAAATCATCCACAAAAAAAATCCATACGCTTAGGTGGAAGCGGATGATTAGTTTTTTGTGAGAGTCGATCTCACAAAAAATCAATCATCCACTTCCACCTGAGCGTGTGGATTTTTTTATGGATAGTTTTGTGTGGATGTAAGACTCCTCAACAAAAAAACTATTTGCTATTTGTAATTTATGTTTCATTTTATTGTAACTTATATTAAAAGCAGTATTGATTATTCAAGTCATATTTAATTAGTGAGTCTTGTCGAGGACTAGTGTGAGCATATTGGGTTGCAAACTGAAAATACAAATAAATCATCCTTCTTGATCTTGGATTTTTTTTGTTTGATCGGTAATTTTTTTTTGTATTATTTAATAAAGTGATTACAGCATATAAGTTACCTAATAATGTTCTAGAAGTAACATAAACGGGTTAAAGCCTTATAAATAATCACAATGGGCCGAAACATATCAACTAACATTCCTTTACAGTTTAAGCGGTAAGCAATTAAACACTCAAATTGATGCAAAAATCTTCAAATAATGATTAAGGAAGACTAGTTATAACGCCCGCGCACGCGCGGGATTTTTTTTAATTCTTTGAATTAATGTGTTTTTATTTATTAAAAAACAAATAATTTATTTTTTTTGTTTTATTTCTTTGTTTTAATTTTGTATTATAAGAAAAAGAGAGCTCGACTATGTGTAGTTATATTTTGTGTTTATTGCACGCATGGGGTTGTAACATGAATCAAAGTTTGTTTAGATATTACGCACCATATTTTGGCCTATTGTGTATTTATATTAGGTGTGCATATGAGTTTATGACAATGTTGTACTATCTCACTTAACCAACCACCTTCGCTAATCACACCCATCTGGCCATCTCACACGCTATAAAAATTCCTAGCTTAAGACGCTACTATGCATTCGTTAGTTTGGCCAATGGGATTAGTGGGCTCTGAAGCTACTGCTGAAGGAGCAGCAAAGACAGTGGTTGCATAAGCAATCTTTTAATCGAAACCCCATAATTTATCAGCTTTCACGTCATCTTGAGCCATTAATCTCGAGAAATGTTCATGGTCATACTTCACGGTTGCTTTTTCACCAAACTCAGTTGGGAGGTTATCCACCTCAAAAATACGATCTCATGAGTTCTAAATTCTTTTGGTTTTATGGTTACACAAATTTCACCTTCTGGAATGTTCCATAAAATATTTAACAATCTGCAGAAATTTAGATTATATATGAGAACTCAAATTAGGATGTTGGGTTAAAAATGTGAGGTTTTAAAATTATAAATGTACCTTTCAAAATGCTTCAAATATTCTTGGTGGAGCTTAAAAAATGCCATAGCTAGCCTATGAGGATAATTCCCTTGAAGTATATTAATTATAGTTGTCAGGATTCCGATCCTAATCTTAGCATCTTACGATTTTACGATACTTTGAAGCAAATACGATCCAGATCCTATATAAAATCTTTGCAAGCCTAAGATCTTGTAGGATCCCGATCTTAACCATACGATCTTAAGATCTAACCGATCCAATCTTAATTTTCATGGATTACAAACTAAAAAACTACAAATTTATGAGTTGTTTTTTTTGTAGAATTCGAGAAACAACATGTTTATCTTTTTAAACATTTCATAATTATAATTTAGGACAACATTTCTATGAAACATTCATAGTATTTTATGTTTATAATGTATAATAATTTGTAGATTTGTATGATATTACAAAAACTATTAAGAAATAACGTTAGGGTAGGATCTTAAAATCTCAATCCGATCTTACGATCACGATATTGCAAAGACGAAACGATCCTGGGTAGGATCCCGATCTTGAAAACCTTGATTAATAGTATCTCTAGTCGTTCTAACTAGTATGTTTGTACTAAATGACCAACCGATGAAGTCAAACAACCATGCCATCTCTTTCATGGCCTTCTGGAAGATTAAGCATCGCGTTTTCCATCAGGTACACAAGATGTTTGATCTGGTTATCCATTGATTTTGTCTTCTGCAAAAAATGTATCATGATAAGTTATAACCATTGATTTTGTCTTATGCAAAAAGTGTATCGTGATAAGTTCTGTTGCAACTATAAATAAAAGCAATGTTGGTAAAATGTGTAGTTCAAGCAGGTTAGGTAATGGGTCAAAAAGGCTGGACTTAGTACAGGTTGGGATTAGTTCAACAAACCCGCAAAAAACCGTTATGTTAAATATGACTACATAAACGTCCATGTTACAAAATATCTTTAACTACCACTAAATATAGCGATTCTTGAGGTTTTGAGAATTTGAACACAAGACTGCTGACCCATTTTATATTTTGTTGAACCTTTAAGTTCAACACACTTGATACATTAGCAATAAAACATGGCCCAAAATCGACCTATTTGTATGTAAATGGGTTAAAACATCAAAGTTAATTAAAAAGAAGTGCATCTAGCTTTTGAAGTCAAAACAAATGTGGGGATTGTTCAAGCACCCGCAATCTTGGTTTCAATACCAGGACAATTCGTCCAACTGGGTCACGAAAATTGGCTCTAAATATTTCCTGATTTCACCTTCAACTGCAACTTCATGCTAAAAAATGAAAATAAACCTAAGTTATTAACGCAAGTCTAAATTTAGATAAGTTGACATTAATGGAAGTATTGTTAACTACATATATAAGAGATAAAGATGACTTCCTACTATAAGTGCAAGATGACGAGGTTGGGTAAGGGGTCGAACCAAACTATGCTCGGTTGGATTGACCCAAAATCACTATTTTGTTGTATTATAGAACTATTTATTATGTGACAAATAATCTCTAAATAATACAATTTCAAAGGTAAACTATGAGCGACTTTTGACCCATTCGATCATTTCCCTTTTAGCTAAATCTTTTGAGTTGACCCATTTAACCTGCTTGAGATAATACCCAACCAAGTTGACTATTTCTAAGCAAACAGGCCAAAATTTCCACATCTACTTTCCTATTTATATCATAATCATTAACATGGACTCATAAATGAAACATCAATCACTAACCCCAACGAATTTCTGCGGGCTTATAGGTTGATCTCCTCGCGAGTGTTTCTTCCAACATCTTTTCTTATTTATCTACATTCCAATTCAGGGCTTCTAAATATCTTCTCAAGCATGCATCAGCGCATTACAATGAGTTACGTCCAGTAAGTGGTCCAAGAGGCAGCTTTAAGCTCATTGACCTGCTGTCACCAAAAGATACATCAACAGCCACTATGAGGTCATCATTTCAAAAACCATTTGTCAGAGTATTCTCACAATAAAATGAAGTTACTGAGAAACTATCATTGATGCACGTATCAAGTTAACAATGACTTAATTGACGCAATCATATACAAATAATCTCAAAACTCATCTCAATAATGTAAACTAATAATAGTGACTAATAGCCGTAAAGGGACATTTTTCCTACTTACAGCCCATTTCCATTTTTAGCTCTATTTTAACCCATACCAAATGTAGAAGTCGCAGATGGCAAAGACAACGATCTATCTTCAACCAAGCCTGAACCGACATTGTAGGTCACCCTGATACCAACTTTTGCAACAGTAAGAATAGCAAGTCCTTTCGCCTACTTTAACATAGAATATGGTATCAATTTTTCCGGTGACACAAAACCAGAGTAAAAAGAAGTCTATAATCATGGAATTTATTGTTTACAATATGAGACATAACATTATCTTTCAATTACTCATATACATAAATAAGTACACTGATGACAATGGAAAATACTTTACTACTTTGTACAATATTACCCATTACTTATAGACTAAGCCGAGCATACATACTATACCTTAAAGTAACCAAAGATGGTGTTTGCAGCCTTATAAATCTCTTGAGCTGTAATTGCAATATACTAAGGTCAGTTAGGTCTTGTGTCGGTACGTGTGAAGCACAACTCACTTAATCCATCAAGTATGGTTGAACAAACTTAAGCGATGCACAACACACATCACAAACGCATTGTGGTTTTCTTTAAGGAAATTTGTAGGCATTATACTCCTCTGCTTGACAATTTGAAAGCTTAAAGAGAACCCTTTGAGCTTCGAACACAACCATGGCAGTCCAAATGTGGCACTCTCGCCTCAATCACCATTATTTATAATCATTAATCCCTTTAATAACACCATAATCATGTCTCATAAAGTTGAGTATATATTTCGATGTTAATAGAAGACGCTAGATTATGCATATTACTTACGTTACTATGGAGTAACAGTTTAGTAAATTTATGTTAAAAAAGGTGAACACTAATACAATAAATTAATCTTTGATATAATAGAAGACGCTAGATTATGCATATTACTTACGTTACTTCCTCACATATAGTTATTGGTGAATCTAAGAAATATGATCTAATACAAAAAAATAAATGTAAGATTAAATCTGAAGTTAAACTCACTGGATATTTAAGCTTAGAAGCCTTACAGCCAGGTGAAGTTCGAAAACATGGCACTACCAACGCACCAGGACTGTATGCACCTGTTCATCAACATTTATTTGTTGCTCGAATGGACATGGATGTTGATTGTAAGCCTGGAGAAGCACACATCCATTAAACATTGATTATGTGTGTACACCTAATGATGAAACGACAATGAACCGAGATTCATTATTTAACTAAATATGTAGTATAATCACTGATGCTTATGTATATGATTTTTAACAATGATGCGAGCAACTCCACTTTGTTTTTACACCTGAATAAATTTGTATTCCGTAAGATTATTATTTCTTCCAATTTAACTGATACTATATATCATACTTGCGAGGCACGTTAAAATAATATTCGATAATTATGTTACTTTGGTCTACAATGAAACTATAAAAAGGTCGTTATGAAGCGATAAATAATAGAGATTATCAAAGAATAATGTTTCAGTGTATTCCACTTGAGTATTCTTTGAACTACTCGATCACGTCATCTTAGTATTCATCAACCTATACATCCATTTAGGATCTCCTATCACGTAGATTTTTTACTTTATATGATGTATATCCACATGTCTCTTTATACATATTAAGTCCATTTTAAAGTGATTTATAATATGATGATAGTTGTGTTGTTTTATCGACCGATGTAATTTAATTTTTTTTGCGAACTAAATAGTTACACAGGCCAACACACATACTCTAATAGGACTCTTTGTAGGCTTGCTCCGTTACTCTACTTGTCTACCCAAAAAGATGACATGCATGTGCATCTATCTCTATGATCGATGAAGGTTTCACATACACTACAAGAAAAAAGGGCTTTAGTTACAAGTGGAAAATCATCACTAAAGGTGGAAAAGTCGTCACTAAACCAACTTAGTCACGAAAATCAAGGTCGTCACTTGTCGTCACTATAGCTCCGTCACTAAGTTAATAGTGACGAAACTGGAATTTGACACTAAATTTAGTGACAAGCTAAAGTCGTCACGTATGGGTGTGTGACAACACATTTCGTCACTTAATTTTCGTCACTGAAGTGGCTAAAGTCGTCACTATTTGATGCGATTAGTGACGAAAGAAAGTCGTCATTTTTTTGGTGAAATTAACGTCCAATAGTGACGAAATACTTCGTCACTTTCCAAAATCCTATATCCCGATAATGCGGTACCTACAATTGTAAATGTGGGTCTTTATAGACTGAAAATGCAAAAAGACATTTGTTTAGTCAATAATAAGAAATTAGTTGATCTGTAAGTCACCCGAAACATCAGTTATGTCCAACAATTATTCGATTTGTACGGAAATCCTCAAGCGGTAAACTGTTACTACAAGTATATCATGCATTTAAACATCAGCTTGCATTATTATTCTCCATCCAAACTTAAACTAAACATCATCGCGAGCCTCATCATAATCTTCATAATCTTCGGTCCCCTGCATAAAAATAATGATTTCAAAGCACGTTAGTTATCTTATCCAGGAATCTCAAAGAGAGACCATTGCATCGTCCAAGTTCAAGCGGTTTGAGGACCAAAACACATTTGAGCTAACACGCAAACAACAAAAAACTGGAGCATGTTACAAGGAACACGGCTATAGTAACTTCTGAATTTAAATCCCAAAATCAATCTAAACACAGAATGCAAACAAGTTCGGTTTGCTATATGACTTTTAAGTTGCCATATTGAATATTTTAACAGAAAAATTAACAAGCTGATAAAGCACACAACCTGCCATTATATTTTTTTCAAAAGGTCATTTCTAAACTGTTACAAGTACTAGATGGCACACTATGAGAATCATTATCTTAGAGAAGGTTTTCATTAAAAGATTAATTATATTAATAAATTTAATATCCTTATTACGCTCTTCATAGCTTATCAAGAAGACGAGTATGGGTTCATGTTCTCCACAGTTTTGTTACTTCTGATTGAATGCATATTTTCTGCCGTCACTCTCACCAGGTATTTCATATCTTTAGAGGCATCTAATCTATATAAACAGGTTTATGGCACACAAGTGATTAAAAATCATCATTTCATATACTACAGACAAATAAAAATACGAGCACCAAACCAAAAAAGATAAGCAAGTTCTTCCTCTAGTCACTTAAAAAAGTTTTATGCCTATACAAAGTTAATGTTGGACTGCAGCAGGACAAGTATACACATTCACATATTCAAACAATAGTATTTCCAGAAAAATTAAGTGCATATGTACATATTTAGATGTTACCATAGGCAATGCTGCATGAAAGAGAATCCTAAATAAAAGTGCCTCGTAAGTTATAAATTTAAACTCACCTTAGCAACAACATAGACACCAAATAGCCCAGTGTCTTTATAGTTAGTGTTGAAAGCCATCATGCGCTCAGCAAGTTCACTAATCCCCACCGTCTGAGCAAGATGTGAGCTGTTCATAGTTGCCAAAGAATGAAAATTTTTAGCCTACCAAAAAACATATGACATATAGTTCCATATTTCAAGTGTTTTCTTTTCAATAGGCCTGGGTAGAATAAGGTAACAGTGTGACAGGGGTTTAGAAACAATAGGATAGCGTGCATTATACCAAAGATTCATAGGACAGCAGGAGTGTTTGCAACAGCTGATCTGGGGAGTCATAGTATTCACCAAGATCCTTGTCGAAAGGAGAATCTTCAAGAAGCTGCTCTAACCGCCTATGAGTGTTAATTAGCTGAAAGTATCATAAGCATCAAATTAAATCTAATGATCTCTATGTTGTGTTTATTATGCTAATAAAATAAATGATTGACTAGTGCTTAACCTTTTACAAGAGGGTACTTCAGTTTGAGCTGGAAATTATGTATCTCCAACTCATGCGTCGATCCTCTTCAAAAATTTCTGAAAGAACAAGGAAACATAATTTTAGTTTGGTCAGCTAAATCAGAAACTAATGATTCTAACTCAGGTGTCGTTAATGAACTGATAAGAAATATTCTCATATGGTACAATACTAGAAAACATGAACATAATTTTATCAATGAGACGACGTAAGTAATGGGGTATGGCTTTCCAAAGGGACTGCTCAACATAATTCAATCCTGGTTTCATATAAATAAATAAGCTCCTACTTTGAAAGGATCAGGATATGAATTTTATCATACATATCTCAAAAAAGAAATTACCATCTCTAGCCTCTTCAACTGGTGTAGGCTTTTGGCGTCTAAGTTCATTTGTCTAACATAGTAACATATGGAAGTTATCTCTCTCACCTACAAAATCCAATAATAAAATTAATCATAAAGTAACCCATAAATTTTGGCTTCTACCCCACGAAATCTACAAGAGAGCACCAGATCTTCTATTGGCATAGTCGTCCTATTCATAGTCCAGAAAGTAGAAAGAATTAAAAACAGCACCCCATAAATCATACCAGATCAAGTTGTCCATTCGATTAACACTCACATAGAAGCATTGATTCTTCCAAGACATCAACATGAGCTGAATTTGCATTGAAGCAAGTAAATCTATGACTTAACGGTAACCAAAGTACACTTCTGGGAGTTGCAAAACCAACATTTTAAAACAAGTGAAATTATAGATACCCGCTCATACTATAAAACCTGATTTTCAGCTTCGACACAGTTAAGACACCCTTATCTTATGACATGCATCATTACCTATATCCCCTACTTAATGTTGTTTATAAAGCTCAAGAAATCTCAGGTCTGCAGCAACAGTGGTGGAGATGCTTTTATACAAAAATATTAGTAAGCTACTTATTAAAAAAGCCAGAATAAGTGGGACACATCATACTGTAAAATATATAATAAACAATTTCACCATACACAGCAGAGACCACATATAACATAATGAGTAACAATGTAGTGAGTGGTACCTCCAAGAGTGATATATGAAGCTGAACAAGACACTTTTTTGGTGTAATAAGTGATGTCTCAACCTTTTCAGTAGAAATCTTCATATTGCTTCCTACAAGAGGATCAAACACCTGTATAAACATAACATTATCGCTCATGCACAATGTAAAAACTACATATCATAAATTTTCCATTGGCAAAAATTATCAAGTAAAGAAAAGGCCAATAAATTATCCTTCGCAACACACATGATACATACATACATAATTACAGATACAAAAATCACACACGTGTACTCTGTTAACCGATTTTCTTACTCACCATGCTTAACCACCCCCACCCATGTCAGCCCCTTGCCTCTCCTTCTCCAACGTACGGCTACGTGTTTCATCGCTCAGCAGCTGTTGTCTTCTTGCCTTAAGATCGTATTCATTTGAGTAAAATTCACATCATTCCTCTCACTTATATACCTGAAGGACAGTTACGCAGGTGTGTTAGTAACTTGTTTTTTTAGCATAATTCCTTCACAAATTACAAAGAAATAACATACTAGCAATTGTTAATCTTTGCTTTACAACAAACAAAGATATAGAGTGCTGCAAATTAATCATTAATAATAAATTTGACTGATAGTAAATTGAACAAAATTAAGTTAACTTGCCCGAATAATAAATTAACAAATGAAACAAGTCGAAATGTAAGCTTAACGTCAATAACAATCTTTTTAAAACAAAATAATCCAACGGTACTTGCAACCATGATGAACATAAACTTTTTACAAGTCTTCATCAAATGAAAATTCAAACACCCTCCATTATGAAGAATCTTATATTGGACACTATTTTTTTTCTTTAGGAAATGACGCAAATTTCATGGAAATCCTAAAAGAGCACAAAGGATATGAAGTTGACATCTCAATCATCTCATGTTCATGGTTTAGTGCAAAGGTCTTCAAAATAAATGTACCAAGAGTTTATACAGGCACAAAAGGTGAAATATGATAACGCTAAAGTTACAAGCAGATAAGTGACTAGATTTCGAATACGTGAAGTTGATAAGTAAAACAAAGTACGGCTATGATTGTGTAGATATGTAAACGTTACTAGTTTATTCCGTCTAGTCACTAATAATTTTCATACAACATGGGGATTAAAAGCGACACACACAGTCATGCTCGCATACCCTTCCTCAATGGTCCACAGCAATTGCCTATGGAGGATACACTATATTTAATAATAAGAAAAAGTCCGGTAATAAGTACAAATTACAATGAGCATGTTACACGTTTACAGAAACTGTAGATCAATTAGCCTAATGTGAAGTGATGGAATGACCAAATGCCATAACAAGTTTCACATGAGCGCTCATATTAATCACTATCAACAACAACGCCAAGAGAAACGTAGCGTAGATATAAGGCTTTGAACCACCTACCCGCCTAGATAAATCAATTGACCCTCTTGACCTCCCTAACTTTGTTATTCGATTTTGCCTTTACTCTAATACGTGCAACATCCTAATACATTCCATTTTAACAATATGTTAACAAAACTTCATTTCAGTACTTTGTGATCTTAAACTTAGTTTAACAGTATGACGAGTCAAAACATCATTTTAGTCAAATGAATTTACATGTTCATTCACGATACTCAATAAGTCGATATAACTTAAGCATTTCATCGAGCACCTTGTCATCAATAACCTGATCAGACTTAAATCACCAATCAAATAAACATATGAATAGCCACAATTCTCACCTGAATCAATTCTAATTCTAAATTATCTAATATGCGGATCAGCTAAATAAAACATCAACAAGCACAAATTATGCAGCAATTTCGAACTAGTAACAACAAATTAGTTTGTAACAGTTCAAGAGTATAGATTAGAGATAACCTCATTGAAATTAGGGCAAAATAATGAAACATGAGATTCAGCAGATGTTAACCATGGCGGAGTGGTGCTAATGTGTGTTTTTAGTGTGTAAAATTGGGAGAATGAATGATTTTTATGGTGCAGTTTCATTGTATGAAATTGGGAGAAAGAATGAAGGATTTTTAATGTGTGTTTTTAGTGTGTGAAATTGAAGAGAAGAAAGGATCGATACTGGCAATTTGTTGTTTTAAATTTAGGGATTATGACAACTTAAGTCCCTATACTTTTTGAGTGCGCTAAATAACAAAAAAAGAAATGGAAGTTCTTGGTTGTTTGAGTTTTAGTTTGTGAGTGACGAACATTTTCCGTGATTAAACCTAGTGACAAATGAGCTTCGTCACTGATGACGAAATTTAAGTGACGGGTTTTTTCTCGTCACTATAAGGTCTTAATGGTGACAAAAAATAAATGTCGTCACTAAATTTTCGTCATTAAAGGTGATTTTTTTTGTAGTGATATATGACCAGATATGAGATTTGCATAATATACTGATTTTGTACCAAGGGAAATGGAGACAAAATGTGGATAAAGAATTTTACGGAACTACTATGCTAAAATGATCCACTTTTTTGTATGCATGTATGATGTATCCTTAACCAATATCTACATGTCTCAGTTCACTTTTTTGCACTTTAGATATTGAACATAAGTCATTTTTATAAAAAGAAATTGTATGCCAATTATATGGAATGCATGTGTGTTGTGACTGTTAATGCAGCAAGTAGTAGGAATACATAGTAAAGTGTGTTGTTCGAAAAAAAGGAATGTAGTAAGATGTATTTTATATTATTACTGTAAGATTAATGAGGTTTTTTGCTCCGAAAATTGTAGTGTCTTTTTCTTTCCTATAGGGTTTAATGCATACAAATAAATGAAATAATTGTCTAACAAAACAAATGATGAAATTAGTGCAATGCAACTTTATCTCATCACAGCCTCACAGGTATATAACATTCTACTTTTAGTTTTGATTTTTTATGAACAATTTCTTGGTGATGGCGTGTCATGATAAAAACACATTAAACCTTTTATGTTTTGCGACTTCAGTATATATAATATTTGATGTTTTGAATGTTTTCGTTTTGCCGTTCTCACCATGAGCTTGAAAATTCCAAGATTCAATGGTTAAACAAGGAACTACCGATGCAAATACAGGTGAGTCGGAAATATATAATAGGTATAATATGTCTTAAAAGTTTAGTTATTATCTTCCAACCTTGACGTTTTGTTTGTGATATTCATGTTATGTTTAGAGATAGATACAGTACTAATAGCAACCCAGAATGCACAACTCTGGCAGATACGTTAATATATAGCAACCCAAATGCTACCGCTCAAGCTATGCATTTGCAAACCCAGATGATTCAGAGGATGGTTTTTGAAAAAAGCTGTCAAAACTTCTAAAAGGTTCCATGTCTATTTTTTTTTTTTTATTTATTTTTTTTTTGTTTTTGTTTACTATACAGTAAAAGGATGTGTAGTTTTATAGAGTATTAATTTTTTATATTCATCTATTGTTTTAAGTTTCTCAATTTCACAGGTCTATAGGTAATAAATTTTTATTAGTTGATTCGTTGCAACAATTGTTTTTAGAAGAAGGTTTTGTCATGGATCAAATTTGACTGTCCCGAAAATAATCAACATTAGCATTAGTTTAGATACGAAACACCCTTTACTCTATCTCAATATTTGTCATGCACATACACGTTATGACAATTTCTAGATATTTCCTTTATTATTATCATTAAAATATTTATTATTATTATTATTATTTTAATATACTACTACTATTATTATTATTATTATTATTATTATTATTATTATTATCATGCATAGAAATCGATATAAGCAATTACTAGAGTTTTTAATTTTTTTTGCTTGTTTAAAACTTTCTTTCTCAAAAGCAACTTATTATTAGCTGCCCGTGATTCATCACGGGTTTATAGGCTAGTTATTTATAATCATTAATCACTTTAATAACACCATAATCATGTCTCATAAAGTTGAGTATATATTTCGATGTTAATAGAAGACGCTAGATTATGCATATTACTTACGTTACTACGGAGTAACAGTTTAGTAAATTTATGTTAAAAAAGGTGAACACTAATACAATAAATTAATCTTTCATATAATAGAAGACGCTAGATTATGCATATTACTTACGTTACTTCCTCACATATAGTTATTGGTGAATCTAAGAAATATGATCTAATACAATAAAATAAATGTAAGAATAAATCTGAAGTTAAACTCACTGGATATTTAAGCTTAGAAGCCTTACAGCCAGGTGAAGTTTGAAAACATGGCACTACCAACGCACCAGGACTATATGCACCTGTTCATCAACATTTATTTGTTGCTCGAATGGACATGGCAGTTGATTGTAAGCCTGGAGAAGCACACAATCAGGTATGCACTGAAACAAAGGATTGAGATCCTGTTTAATAATAGCTGCTGAAGCAACTCCCTGCAAAACACAACCATCTCACAGTCTAACTATGACATTTTCAAGAAAGGTAAGACTTGCAAAGAAAACAAAAATGATTGATGTTTTTTGATATTTGTAGATGACCCCTCACAATTTCTCTTCAGTACTTGGCTTTGCAACACCTAGTGCTAGTTTTCTTACATCTGTCATTTAAAAACTTTTGTGGCCTCCTGCAATGATGAAATAATTTTTGAATTTTGAATGTCAAACAAAATACTTGTAGATTTAGATAACGACACAAATTATCAGCAATTTCTTTACATAAGAGACTGGGTACTTTATTAGAAAACTTTACCAAGAAGCAAAGACATTTGATCGCTTGAATTACCTAGCATCATATACTCTTCCACGCACAATTCTAAATGGCAAACCGAGTTAATGGGTTCACCATTCATCATAATAGTTTCACCAGCTGGTGGTTTTACGGCTGAATTTGGAGAAAGATTTGTTGACCATGCACCGCCTCGTGATCCAGCCATATCCAATATTGCATTTGTCTGAAACAAAAAAGGTTTTGTTCATTCCTAAAAGCATCAAAACCGCTAGGGGTTGCCCTCGTAAGAGAATGAGTTTTGGATAAAAGGTCATATTAGCTCATCTAGGAATAAGAATCATATTATAATTGCACGGATATCTTTTCTTATTGAACGAATCAAAAGAAGCAAAGCATAAAACTCACGATCTTGCACGTCATCAAAGTCATGAGCTTGACCACCATAAAATATCGTCATCTGGCAAGTTGCAGATGTTGAACCTTGTCTATTGTTAAACGTAAGAATTAAGTAGGTGACTGGATGTTCATTTCAGATGTGTTGTTGTTGGTATATACTGATTATATGACCCTTAAACAAATCATAAAATTAAAAACAAAACTTGTTTATCCAAAAAATTAGAACTGATTTGTGACTTTAAGTTGTATGAATTAAGTTCCAAATACATACAATCAGTAAAACTCAAATATCCAATAAGAATACTTGAGTGTCTAATCAATTAATTACCGAATAAGAGTAGAAAACCCGGGCTCAGGGAGACTAACTGCATACTTCTGTTACCGCTACTTTGGTACAACCATGCTACAACTAACATTAAGTGAGCTCAAAATTTCCGACCCTTTAATTCCAATTTTAGATCCTTCATCATCAGCCACATTAGCTTCTTTAAATCCACTTGAAAGTTGTGCATATACATAAGGTGCACCTTCACAACCCCGCGAAGGGTATTGCATCACAAGACCAACGTTAACAGGAACTGCTTGGTCCCATATATAACCATTAACATCAGCTTTAGCACCAGTGCCTTTTGGTTGCTATTGTCTTACGTTTTTGAGCATCTAAATTTAAAGAAAAATATAGCATTATAAACATAAAAGATTAAATACTAAATGAAAATGTAAAGAACTTGATTTTTTTTATAATAATAAAAAAACCTTAAACAAATATGCGTTATATGGATAATCTGGTCTTGTTTGTGGGACACCATGCCTCGAAGAACCAAGAAAAAAAGAATCTGAATTACTTCATTTTACTCCCGCGTACTGGTTACCAATCTCAGAGATCAAAAGATCACTTCTTTTGCCATAAATAGGTACCCCTATAAGATGTGATCCAACAACCTGTTTTTCTACCATAGTTAAAACGATAAAATATATCAAATTACAACACTAATGTAACAATCTCTCACACATCGTGATCACCATTCAATTTTGTATCCAAATTAATCAAGGTTAAAGACCCATTATACCAAGGGGGTGTTTTGGATTGTTTACTTTTTCTCTTCTCGTGCTTATCTACTTAGTTTTAAGCATACACAGTTTTTCTGTTATCCAAATGAATATGCTTTTCAGCTTATTTTGGCAGAAACAGATAAGCGCACAAAGCCGCTTATTTCAAAATGTTCATTTGAGATATAACAAAAATTAATATCTTACCATCTTGGTATCTATAATTACCAAAACATCATACCTACAAAATGATCACAAAGATGAAGAAGCTTAAGCTTACTGTGTCATAGCTGGAGCAGGTTTATCATTGGAAAAACACGTTCCTGGTAAGGATAATTCACAACTGAAATATAAGATACCACTGGAGAACAATTAGGATCACTGGAGCTATGCATGTGTGTGATGTTATGGTAAATCATTTGCAAAACAAATTATTCAAACTTGGGTTAATGGCTGGGTATATCATCGAAATGTGAATGAAAATCTAGTCCTACCTTTATTTTTTTTAAGACTATGGGCTTCTTAAATTTTGATATCAGCTGTGCTTAACTCTGCTGTGAGTCTGAATAGCTTAAATAAGTCAAGTGTATGTGCCCATCCGTATGAGGCCAAATGACCAAATGGGGTTGTTTAGTTTTGTGATTGAAGTGATTATTGCTATAAAACTGAAAATGAATCTTATTTTTGGATGTTTAGAGTATATATCATTATAAAAATGTTGAATGAAAAATATACATAAATTTACGTAAATAATAATAACAATAATCAACTAATTATTTGATCCTGAGGCATTTTTGAAATATGTTACGCAAGTCTCAGCGTTTCAAATTGCAAAATTCCCTTTGTAAATTCAATCCTAGCATCCTTTACAATAGCAGGACCAAGAGCTTATATATATATCAATGCAACCAACATTTTACAAACCCATGAGCTGTTATTTTATTTTTTTTGGGTTTTATATCGGACAGGTTACTTAACTTTCCCACTTTGTTCGCCTAAGTTACCAAACTTTCATTTTGTTCACTTAGGTTACTGAACTTTAGTTAAGCATTCAACCTCCATTTTTCAGTGTAATCAAAGTAACATAAATGCATTTTTTTAGGTAAGTTAAGTAACTCAAATGCATTTTTTTAGGTAAGTTAAGTAACCTAAATGTCTCATTTTACAAATTCAGTAACCTGAATGTCAACTCCGTGTAGTCCAATACCCTGTTTGCACAAAAAAAAAAAAAGTTTGGTAACTTAGGCGAATAAAGTTGGAAAGTTGGGTAACCTATCTGTCTATAAACCATTTTTTTTTTTTTTTTAAAAGCGTGTTTACATAGAAAAAAAACCATAAAAACACAAGTTATGTTTGACAACAATAGGCATTTTTCCCCAAGATGTAGCCATACTCTTTTTCAATGTACTCTTACTCTTTTTCCAGCTGTACTTCTTTGGGTTTTGAATGATATTATAATCAAACAATATTCACCGTATTTGAATGCTAATGCTAAAGTTTAATTTTAGATACCGGACTACTTATTTTTTCTACTTATGTGCTCATACTGACCACAACCGCTTAATGGGGCAGTTTTCAATAAGCAAGTTAGTTCAACATCAAATGCAAACAAACATGACAATATTTTCACCAATTATTTCTATGATAGTAGCTCAGCCACTCTTAATCTTCTAAGGTTATAAGCCATTTTTTTAACACTTTGAATTGTAGTGGCTAACCCATTCTCAGTCTTGTAAGATTGTATGTAGAACTACCTAATCCATGTGATCTATGATCTAACTTGATTCACCCAAGTTGCAGCAATCACTATCAAATCAATCATGTAGACACATAAATTTACATCTTTATAACATTCTTGAACAATATTTGGGCAAAATCAGCTAAAAAACACTAAACCTACATAAAAAATTCACATTTTTTAAAATATATATATATATATATCTTGGTACCAACAAAATCTAACAAATAATTATTACAATATACATAAAACCACAAAAACCTTACCAATGATCCCACTCATCAGACAAACTGGAGTTCTAGAACCCTCAAGCTATATCTTGTGCCCATTAATATAATATGTCAAGTGTAACCACAAATATATCAATATAATGTGTAACAAAAAATCTTTGAATAAAATTATACTATAAAAATTGGGTAAATTAGCTTACTGTCAATCTATGAAATCGGCCTTTAATTTTTTTTATTCATCCATCACATATTCACAGTGTAACAGAATCTTCAAAACCACCGTACTTTGATTGAGGTATTGAATTAGGGTTTTTTAAGAATGTAGTGGGTTTTACTAATAATTAGATTCGAAGGAGATGTTCTTGTGTCAATGATTGTGCGTGGATGAAAGATAAGAGATCGGATTTGATTAATGGTGGAGGAATTTGGATGAAGGATAATACTGCATTTTAAGTGCAGCCCATAACTTTCAAAATCTGCCTCCGCCATTTTTAAGTTTTATTTTTTTTAGTTTTTGACACATATATTTTTGTAAGTTTTTTTCAATAATCACGAATCAAATTTGAATTTTGGCTAATTTTTACCATATCGGGAAATATTTACAGGTTTTTTTAATTAAAAAACATTATAAAAAAGTTGATAATAATTCAGGTATTACTAAATAAGGCAAATCGCATAAAAAGATACTCATCTTGTGTCTAATTTCAATTAAAGGTACTATTCTTTTTTTTTCTCAATTTAAAGTACCCGACTTTTTTTTTGGGCCGATTTAGGTTTTTTTCTAACTTCCGTTAACTATTTCGTTATTAATTACATGTTTGGTCCTTGAGTTTATATAGGCATTATATGTTTGGTCCTTCAGTCCGTTTTTGCACATTTTCAAAAAATATTTTTCAAAAATATTTTTTTTTTCAAAAAAAATTTTCGAAATATTTTTTTTCCAAATTTTTTTCAAAAACAATTTTTCGAATTTTTTCAAAAAAACTTTTTCGAAATATTTCAAAAAAAAAAATCAAAATATTTTCGTCCGTTTTCGCATGAAAAAAAATTTGGAAAAAAAAAATTCGAAATTTTTTGTTTAAAAAAAATATATCGAAAAAAAAAAATTTGAAAAAAATTTGGAAAAAAAATATTTCGAAATTTTTTTTTAGATTAAAAATATTTCGAAAAAGTTTTTTTGAAAAAAATTTGGAAAAAAAATATTTCGAAAAATTGTTTTTGAAATAAATTTGGAAAAAAATATTTGAAATTTTTTTGAAAAATATTTTTGAAAATATGCAAAAACGGATTTGAAGGACCAAACATGTAATGCCTATACAAACTCAAGGACCAAATATGTAATTTACTAACGAAATAGTTAACGGAAGTTAGAAAAAACCTAAATCGGCCCAAAAAAAAGTCGGGTACCTTAAATTGAGAAAAAAAAAATAGTACCTTTAATTGAAATTTGACATAAGATGAGTACCTTTTTATGCGATTTGCCCTACTAAATAAGGTATGGTTTGATTTTTTTGAAATGAAAAATTCCCACTAGTGATTTTGTTTTATTATATATATAAAAGATATGTACATACTAGTAACAAGAAAATGAATGGTAATCTCAAGAATTATAACCCAATTATGGACAAAGAAAATTATATGAGTTCTCATGATATCACTTGTTATGATATAAAATAGACTAGGAGTAAAATGATGCTAAAAATTCATGACATCAATGATTATTTTAAACCTGTAAGATAAAAAACCTTTGATGACCCTAAAAACACGACGACTCTAATAGCCACAAGTCAAGAAAACCAACATATTAGAAGAGAACCCGGCATTCCAAACCTAACTATACATATAACTAAGAGCAATCACCCAATGTTAATCGTAAAATATGATACTTACATATACGTTTACTCATTTTTGTTAATATACTTGTTCCGTATGTATGCTCAATCGATCCAAAACAGTAATTCAATTTAATAAGCTTATCCTGACGCCAGTTTTAGTTTTTGATTAGTCATCGGTCGCAATACGTCTCGATTAAGCTTGGAGCATCGTAAAATAAGATCAATCATTATATTACTTTATATCGTGTTTGATATTATATATCATGTACGTGCACCAAACTTAATTATTTGGGTAGCATGAAATATTCAATTCGACTTTGTCTCAACACAAGCTATAGTTATGAGTTAGACGTGAACAAAAAAATTGAAAACCAATCCGACCCGAAAAAAAAACGAAAACCGGTTTTCCTTGAACCGAACTGTTTATTTTTTAACCGAATTGCATGTTTTGTTGTCAACGGGTTTGAGAACCGATTTAAATTGGACAAGTTCCTGGTCTTACTGGTTTAAACCAGACCGGTTCTAGGTCATGGATCCGCCTTTACTCCCCCCAAAACCAGTTTCGAACCGATCTGATTTTTTGTCAAATCGGTTTGTTGACTTTTTGACTCATCCGATCCGGTTTTGAAACTGAACTGGTTTGGCCGAAAAACCAGTTTGTACACCTGTATTATGAGTTATACTTGTCGATTGATTCGTATAATCGTACACTATCAATTGATCCACTTAAAATTAGCATCACTACATTTTTCTAAAGATGCATATCCACCCTCGTAGGCACTAACTTTTAAGTGATGTTTGCTTTCTACTTTTCTAGTTTCTAGTATTGTGTATATTTGATGACACATATACGGTGATTTGATTTTTATGTAGGCTTCTGTAGTCAATTCTTTTGTTCTAAAGATCCAAGTCATTTGTTTATTTCTTTGGTTTGATACCAAAACCCCATAAAACTACACCGGTACCGTCCATAAGCCAAAACTTTTCGTTTATAACCCAATTTCATATTTTGAAAACGATTTAAGACAAACATTAATAACTCAATTCCTCATGACATACTTCACTTGTTAAGTTTAAACACTACAAATCTACAAGCCTACAATCTCCATGACTCTAAAGACACAACAACCCTATCTAAGAGAGCACGACGCACTAGTTATCACCCTCGTTATACACATTTTGCACCTACAATGGCGCCATCCTTGCACGAGCAGCAGCGTCATAGGCGGCAACGCCATCTGGATAACGACAACTTGTGTGTGTATGTGTGTGTTATTTTGGTTGTGTGTTATTGAAATATTATTGTAGAAGGTTTTTTTTTTTTTAATTTTTTAATTTTTTTTTTTTTTTTTTTTTATGAGAATCTTATATGATAAAAGCCGATGTGGTGACGCTTATAAATTGCACATATGACTCGGTGGATCTATCACTCTAAAAGTAACAACTACCACTCAAGAAAACCAACAAGCTAGAATAGAGCACGACCATCCAATCCTAACTACGTGTATGACTAAGAGCAGTTACCCGATATTAATTATAAATACGATACCTACATATGTTACTCATTTTTGTTAATAGCCATGTTTCTTATGCACGCTCAAATCAGGGCAAGATAATAATTTAATTTAGTATGCTCATCCTGACACCAATATAAAATCCTGATTAGTCATCAGTAGCAATAGGCCTTGATCAAGCTTGGAGCATCATAAAAGTTAATAAAATCATTCATCCTATTACGTGATCATGCGTCTGATATTATACATCACGTACGTCAGTACGTGCACTAAACTTAATTATATGGGTAGCATGAAATATTCAATTCGACTTTATCTCAACACAAACAATAGTTATGAGTAATACTCGTCTTTAACATATGGACGATTTGACTCGTAAAATCGTACACTATCAATTGATCCATTTAAACTAAGGGGTTGCTTACAATCGTACACATAACACGTCTTTTATATTTTATAGTTCATGTAACATATAATAATTGATGTCACATGTTTTATGTTTATGTAGGCTAACTTTTCATGCCAAGCCCATTATCAAATGTAACCCTTATATAAAGTACACCCAAACCCTTATGCAGCATATACTAATTTAGGTCTAGTGCACTCTGCCGTCATGTAGAGTTAGAGTATAGCTTCAAAATTCTTTTTTCTGTCTCATATTTTACTTCTTTTGATATTCTAAATTGCTAGTTGGTGTTTATAAAAGTTGGATCTATTGGTTTTGTGTTTTGGTTCCACATGGAGGTATTGTTTTCAATGGATATGTACGATGGAATCCTACTTGTAGATTCAGGTATGATATTTTTCGACCATGGTTCCCTTGTTTAAAGTATATGATTGAACGACACATGATGCTTCGAAGGTAAGGTAGAAGAAGCATCGGTGTTGTCAAAATCATATTAAATAGTGTTATGCATCTTCTTTGCAAAGAAATAAATTAGATCGGAAAAGTCTTTGTCACTTTGCAAAGAAGGTAAGATAGAAGTGTTTTGAGGCCTCAGTTTGAAGAAGCTGAGGTTGTTATTATCGAGATGCATCGATTAACATAAGAAGCTGAGGATGTTATCACAAGACAAAACACTCCCAGGTCTTAATTTGGTTTTCCGTGTTAGATCGATAATAGCGTTGTTGATGATATCACCGAGATGTTAGGAAAATGAATAGAAATAAATTTTGTGTTGTCAAAATCATATTTAATATTTACTTGGTAAACTTTGTATTTACTTTGTTACATATTGATCCTGTATCTGTGTCGGTCCTTTTGTATATGCAATGTGAAATTTTCTTTTGGAATTGTTGTTGTGACTCATCTATTATATTGTTTATCCTCCAAATGCTTGTATTACTTGTAATAAAAAAGATTAACCTTACTGGCATCATTATATTTAGGGAACTCGTACACAAAAATCAATTATGTATGTAATTGTTCACTTTTGAAGGATATAAATTATAAAGAGATATACTCATATATGTAATTACCCATATATGTTTTCTTGAATCTTTTTAAAAACTTAACCCTCTCATTACTAACAGGTTAGGATATGTGGAATACTGGAATGACTATAACTAAAAGTATGTTAGCATAAAGAATTAATACAGGAAGTACGTAAAGTATTTATAGCTTTTATCCTAACGAGAATTCTAGTTATTCTAGACGGTCGATGGATGTTCTAGTTCTACGAATTTCATAAAAAAAATTGGAAATATATATATCCATGATATACACGACTAAGGGGGTGTTTGGCAACCCTTTGAAAACGTGATTATTTTATTATCACGTTTTCAAAACGTGAATAATGAAGTTTTGGTGTTTGGTTGCAAATGTGATTATCATTGAATTTGCCTTCAAAACGTGGTTTTGAAATTGGAGGTAAGGATTTACGTTTTGAAAACGTGGTTTTGCAAACATCATTTCTGCAAACGTGATTTTTACCCAAACACCCCCTAACTAAACCAACCAACTGGTAAAAAAAAGTGTGGTTGAAATATATGTTCATATAATGTATGTCACAAGACTAATTGGTAACAACATAACTCAAACCCCAAGATGATGTTGTCAAAACCAATTTCAAGGCAGCTTGAAACCAAAATTAAACTTACTATCCCGGGATACATCTTTAGCCCAGCCGCCCAGGTATCCTGAGGGTCGATTGATCATTCGACATCTTAACCAAATTTTTAGATCCTTCATATCTTCACTTTTGTCAAGATCTTGCATAACGTGAGGTGTTGATTCTTCGACATTTCATGACGTCTCCTCGAAGCCACCTCTGTTGGGTTCATCCTCATTCCATGTTTCTCGTGTTTGAATATAACAAACTGCCTCTTTGGATAGATGGCTCCAATACCTAAACAACAGAAAAATCAAACTCTTATTGATATAATCACAAATATAAAAGTTAACCAAGATATACATGTATCATTAAGACTTTATAAGCAAAAATTAACTTCACCTTGTCTCTTTGGGTTATGTTTTAGTTCTAACGGCACAAATGGCCAGCTTCACATGTATGCTAAAATAACGTCGTTTAGAATCTCACTTGGTCCAGCTTCTACACTTTATAATTGTCTTTCAAGTAGAGGTTCAGAAGCATCCGAAAATTAATGGCTGGCAAAATGTTTCAAAATAAGGATTCTTAGAGCATCGGGTGTGGTTGTGAACTCAACCCTCTTCATTTGGGACACAAGGCCTCACTTGTGTCACATCTAGGGGTGAGCAAATGGACCGAGAACCGAACCGGAACCGACCCAACCCGAACCGAATTTTGGAACCGCGGTTCGATTCTCGGTTCTTCAATATTTTAAAGTTCGGTTCTCGGTTCAGTCCGGTCCGGAACCGCAGGTACCGGTTCCGGAACCGAAGAACCGCCAAATTTATTGGTATACATATGCGTACGTGTTGCATTTTGGGTTAGATATATAAATGACATTCATCATATATTTAATGATTAACTAAAAGGTCATTAACTAGTTAAGAACTGTGGACGTGGTTTCAAATAAATGATGAAATATATTTCATTTCTTTTTTTTCAAGACATGGTTATATATCCTTGATGTATTTTGATCAATAGATCTTGCGTATTTCATCAATTCTACTGGAAAAATACATGATATGTTATGTATAAAAGAATGCTTGAAAACAAGAGTAATGAATATAAGAAAGTGATTTGAGACTACATGTAAGGATCCAATTATATGTAAGAATTTATAACTATTAAAACTAAACAGGGCTCCATTTTCATGTTGTTAAGTAATTCACAAAACCATTTAAATGGCCACATGCATATATCAAAATACATCAAAATGAGAAGAAAATTAGTCCGGTCCATCATCATATAAAGTAGAAACAATTAGGGGTAAAAGCCATAAAATAACAACGTACTTTCTCAAATTTACCGAGTTGAAACACATACTTTTTTATTAACATATACACCCATGTACTTTCAAATTTTGTTCCGACTTTACCCATATTGTAATAAAATAATATTATTTAATATAATATTATATTAATATAAATCGGTCATATGGGTGAAGTCGGAACAAAATTCGAAAGTACGTGGGTATATATGTTAATAAAAAAGTATGTGTTTCAACTCGGTAAATTTGAGAAAGTACGTTGTTATTTTATGGCTTTTACCCAAACAATTAGCCATATTCTTTATAAAGAACCAATGTAGTAGCTCGGATATTCTACTATATATGTAGTCGTTCAATATTCTTTATAGTTTAGAAGTAAGTGACTGCAAACACATAAAAAATATTGAATTTTTGGGTGTATTTTAGAAATTCGCGGTTCCAATCGGGTAGACCCGAAATACCCGAACCGGAACCGAGAACCGAACCGGAACCGAAACATGTTTTTCGGTCCGGTTCTCGGTTCCTAAAATATGAGTTTTTCGGTTCTCGGTTCCTTCGGTTCCGGGTCGGTTCCGTGCGGTTCCAGAACCGCGCTCACCCCTAGTCACATCACTTCCACATCACTCCAACACACTCACTTAAAAATACCCCCAATCACAACTAACTCAAAACTCTTCATTTGGGCCCCGCCCACTATCATTTTATTTCTTTTCCATATTTTTCAAACATAATAAAATTCATTTCATTCATTTAAATAAAAAGGGCATTTACATACATCCCCAACCAAACTTCAATAATTACATATTTCCCCAAATCATGCTTTAATAGCATTGTACATCATGCATTAAAAACTTGTATTTTAGGGAAATATGTAATTTTTGAAGTTTCCTTGGGTATATATGAAATTCCCCCTAAATAAAAATACAACTACAATATGAAAAATTAAAAAAAACATACGATAAATAAAAAAATCATACGAAAAATACATAAATCCTAAATCCTAATCTGAATACTCCTCGTTCGCAGAATCATACGAGGGAGGTATATAATCCTCGAGGCGAGACAAAGCTTCCTCGTCTACCGGAGATTCCTCACCGGAGATTCATGCACCATCATCTTTGTTCACCCAATAGCTCCAATTGACTTTGGTGTTGATGTTGTTCGGTACCTTTTGAACACACCGCCACAACTTGTCAATAATTTCGTCATCTCTGTGGGCTTCCTCCTTTAGAAATTTCTCGATCACACCTTTTCGTTCAGTGTTGATGTCGTTGCAACTCTTGTAGTTTTCTCTCATCTGCAACTTCTCCGTCCTCGCCTGCTCAAACAATTGGATGACGCATATAATAGCGTCTTTTCGAGCCTCATCGTCGTTATTGCATTGATTTTGAACGTACGTTTGCATATCTTTAGCGGAATGCGGGAGACGGCAAGCCATAATAATCTTGCGTAAAGAGAAGTGTGAATTGTGTTTGAGAAGTGTGAATTTTTTTGTGTAAATGTTGGTAATATTTATAGAGCGGGTAATATTTGAATTTGAAAAAAAAAAATTAAAAAAAAAAAAAAAAAAAAATGGTAAACAAGTTACCGTTGTGTTTAAACGGTAAAGTTTTAAGTTTTGATTTTATCTTTTACCTCGTCGTTGGGGTGGCGAGAGTGAAAGTGGCGAGCATGCATGGTGTGGTGGCGAGGGACGAAACACGCCGGCGAGCATGCTACATTGGAGTGGCGAGATGATTTCGTTACCACACCCCATGCTCTTACAATATCTAAATGGAAATCCATTACAACAGTTACATCATGTAACCTAGCTAGTTAGTATATCTTACTCTTTTTTACTTAAGGGTGCATATCAGTTCGCAAATAACTTAATGCAAATTAGTTTGATATGGGTGATTCCTGATCTCAATGATGTATAAAATTAGTTGCAACTCTTACAATTTCTAGTAAAAACACCTTATTTACAAGAAATTATGTAATTTTGACACATTTTGTCTCGAATTGGTCGCTTTCGTGTATATTTCATCTCTAACAGATCAAATGGATAAAAAGTGAAAAAAATGAAAAGTAAATTGGACAAATGGGTCGAAGGTCAACCAAATTGTACTCTTACATAAAACCTCTAAATTAGTTTACTCCAAATTGAAAATTAATTATTGTCGGTCTAACTTTACTTGTAAGGACTCTTTTTGACCCATTTATCTACGAAAGCGTCAATTTTCCGTGAATCTTGTATCTCTAAGTGGTCAAATGGGTGATAAATAACGAAACTAAAAAATAAAATTGGTTAAATGGGTTGAATGTTGCCGAACGTACTTTTGTGAAAATTCAAGCTAACTTATAACGCTACATCACAATAAATAAAATAGAAAGGTTAATAATAGAACGTTAAAGTACCTGTAGTAGAATCAAAATTTGTCTACAGGAATATTAAAAATTATGTCTTGATTTGAGTCACGGAATGCTCAAAATTTGCTTAATATGGAAGTGCAGTCATATAATGACCTGCATCCAAATCAAAGAACCCCAAAAGTTGTTGTGTGGTGTGGCTGTAATTACAACGTATACAAATAAAATATAGCTTACCCGATCACACTAACGATTATAATCTGATCACAAAATATTCTTCATGAGTGTTGATAAGCACTGTTGAAGGCATCAACTAAAGCCTTACCATTTCGTTACCCTTTTTTAGCACATCTATGGGCAATGATCGAAAAAAACTGCATAATTTGTAAGTTGGTCACAACAATATACGTAACAATTACATTAAAATTGCATACTTTGTAATCGGGTCTCAGTGGTCAACATTTTCATACTATGTAATCACAAAAAGTATTTATAAGAAAGCCATAAACGCATCAAACCAATGAACAAAAGATCCTTCTACCTTGGAATTTTAATCACAAAAATGACCTACATAAGACTAATCCTTAACAGTAGATATGTTATTGGATGCTAAAGCCTGATAAACCTTTTAGATGGTTTTTAGAACATTGTTTTCTTATTATTTGCGGTTTGGAAATGCAATCAACTGGTAGTCTTTTGAACCCCGTATGTTTAATCACAACATTAAAGAAATAATGAGAAAGAAATGCCTACCAGTGAATAAGAAACAATACATTATCTTTTTTTAACGGCATTGCATTAAACTAGAGGAAACAAATTACAAGGATGAAGAAGAAGATAAAGCATTACATGGATCACTATACCAATCTATCCAATTAAGCGAAGCTTTCTTGTTCCTACTAGAAATCCATGTAAAGGATGAGAGCTTTATATCGTTGAATATGAGGTCTTTAGAAGGCCTTTTTACAGAAAATGTCACCTTTTTTCTGTAGCTCCATAATTGACATATGGTAGTATGATCCACCACATCAAAATACTTCAATTGATTTGTAACGATTGGGACCTTGTCCGCCAATGAAATCATGTCATCAACGGAGGTGATAGGTGAACCCGTGATCTTCCACCAAGAAAATATGGTTTTCCAAGTGTCGCTAGAAGCTTTGCAATATATAAAGATGTGCTCTTCAGATTCTATGTCACCATCACATACCGGACAACCAACCGTATCAAGATCGATACCCCGAAAATCTGAGTTAAGCATTGTAGGGATTCTTCTATGCCAAACAGTCCATTAGCGGTTAGCCTAAACTTTTCGTTGATGACAAGGGCAGGCGAACTGCACAGCTATTCAGTCCGGGCAGCCATGTTACCTGCTTAATACCGTACAAAATCATGCTTCTTACGCGTATAATGACTATTACCAAATAAAGCGTGATTTGGGTGGAACCTGTGACTTTGATGGAACGAGGATATTGACTAACGTTGACCCGAGTGTTGGGATTTTAGAACCAGTTAACCATTAACCTCTATGAGTACGCAGAGGATAAGGATCTAGTAATTGCAATTAGGTTAAGCACGTAATTAATAAACAAATAATTAATACAATATTAATTAATTAAAAGGGATAAAAGAAACTCTAACCTTGCTTGGCAATTGATCTTAAGTAACGGACAATAAAACCAGTACGAAACTCAGCACCTAAAATAGATGCCTCTACGAGTATCACACACAAACACTTTAACACAAGTACGTTCGATTAGAGCTAGTCGAGAACGTTTAAAACCAATCAACCCTTGAATTACTTGAATACCACGAATAAATAAAACCAAGAACATCTTCTTATTATTCTGTCCGAAAACCAAACTGTAAACAAACCTCCCTTCGACGCCTAAAGCGCTTACATAGTGTAACACCCCCAAAATTTCACAGCGGAAGCGTTCGGGTCATGGGGTGCTACTAAATCAATATACACAACACAAGGTAATAAAAATGAAAATTCTATTCCATTTTCAAAATATAGATTAATTTAAGAAATAGTTTTACATCATTGTTTCAAAGTGCGGAAGTAAAGCCCATAAAAATATTTTATGTGTGACTTGCATGGTTTCAAGAATGAGATGGGTTGTGTTTTGAGCGTGCAAGACATCTCAGCAAAAGGGGAACGTTTGTGTTGTCCTTGTCGAGTAATAGAGATGATTCAAAAGCATGCTTGAGGTCAAGTCCTTGTCAAGGTAGGGATGGATACACTAGGTCTCTTTAGGTGTTTAGGTAAAAAGTAATTCAAGGTTATGTAGTTAGGGTGGCTAGAGTTTGGCTTGTCTCCTTTGAGTATACATACGCATGCAACACATAAAAATGACAAAGTTGTGCTTGAGTTTGGTTGTGTCTCGTTCACAAAAATACATGGTACCAAAAGAGAAGAATACTTGTAAAAATAAAGTTTGACCACTTGTTTTTGTCTTAGGTTTCGTTGACTGCAATAAGGAAAGAAAACAAGGCGCACGTTTTATTATTTGACCGAGGGTGAAGTTTGATTCTTGTGTTTGCTTTTGATTGTCTCGCTGCTCACATAAATAAAGAAGAAATTAATGGTTTTGTTTTGTGTTGTTTTGATGGGGTCACGAAGAGGTCACAGAAACATAGAAATCACAATTTCACTTGTCAAAATATTTGACACAACAAAATGTATATGCTGGGATAGGAGTTGGAAATGGGCTCGGCCCAAAGCTAAGGAAGGGTGTTGGGTTGAACTTGTACATGAGAGCCCAAAGAGAAGAAATGAGATAGATTGGATTGGGCTTGGGCCCGGTAAGAATAAAAAAAAAAGTAAAAATTTATTATAGATTTATTTTATATAATGTTTATTATTGAGGTCGAGGTGAGTTTCAAAAAGAAACAATCTGTAACTTGACGCGATTATAGTTCGAAAAGAAAGAAAAAAAAATATAGCCGCGAAAATCGGTAGGGAATTTTACGAGTGGTTACGGTACCTACCCCTTAAAAGAAACCACATCCTCGTGGTTTACGATGCGAGAATCGTCGAGGTCGATACGGTGACGAGATGTGAGTATATACTCTTGTCGCATAGATAGTCGATTAATACCACAAGGGAAAAGACAATCATGTAATTAATAAATACATACATACATTCATGTATGTATGATCATGCGAATATGATGCATGTACAGTAAGATTGTCGATACAATGGATACATTCCTGCATGTATCATCACGTGAAGCATTGATTGTGAATGGGATTTATAGTGCATGCATGTAGGACCAAAACCCTATATCACAATATATGATAAATCAACTATTAGGGATATAATCTTGTCGCATGTCCATCAGAATAGATGTAGGTGCGTTTGTTTATATAACAAAACAAACCACTCTTTAGCTTGGGCCCTTTGCTTGATCAATAAGCAACAAAAACCCAAGTATCCCCTTACTGCCCGATCAGATATGTTTGACAAGGCCCAAGGCACCAAACCAACCCAAGAACAAGTCCATGGGTCGTCCAAAGAGATCGGGTCATATTCATGCATACACGGGTCAAATATATTCAAGTTTAAACGATAATTATTAACGACCTATTACAAAGGAAATGACCTACACTTGATAATAAAACATGTTCCTAACAATCTCCCCCTAAGGGTTGGTCATCATTTGTTGTCTTGCTTAGGTCGTTTGACGTCTTGAACTTCTTTGGCGTTCATAACTTGTGACGTCTTTGATTCATTGCATCTTTTTTCTTTGTTCTTGTTGTTGTGATCAGTTGTGAAATCTGCCTTTTATCAACATCATTAATAAAGGTGTCTCTCTGTCTTTCTCCACCATACTCATACTTCTTTAACTTTGACTCTCCAATTTTGTGTAGCTCTCAAGTCTTTAAACTTTGCAGATTCTTTGACTTTGACGAAGAATCATTCTGACTTTGTGTTGCCTTTTGAGAGAACTTCAATTAGTGTTGATGTTGGTATGAGCATGTGGAGAATCTGCACGATCTTTTCCACCCGTGAGCATCCATAAGAAGAAAACATAAAAACATGGGTTAGAAATAAACCAGCGCTTACAAGTTTGAACTTCGAGAGTGTTAACAGCATAGTGTGAAAACACAACTCTAATTCTTACAAAGGCTGTTCCTGAACTGGAGTCCCACAAGTGAGATAACACGATGTACCGAAGTACACCTACAGTTCAGATGAGTCGCTGAGGTACACCAAAGCATCACCCCACGACTGTAGACCGTTTGAGACACACTAAGCGTAACCCACAAGGAGTTACCGAAGTGACTTGCTGTCGAGGTGTTTGATGTTGACCCTGGCAGGAATTTCCATTCAATCACTGAGGATCACTATTATGAATCCCCTCATAAATGTTCTGGCAGATTGCTAAGATCTGCGTAGGACTCTGGAAAAGTATCACTTGTGTCCTTATTGTTTGAACAACAAGTGATGAAATATTTAAGTGTTCCTAAGAGATCTTTTGATGAATCTCATGGCTCTAGACTCGATTAGTGCGCTTTGATTTTCCTAACCGGAGACTAGGGAGAGGGTCTCCTTCTTCAATACCAACAATCTCTAAGAGAGAGTTGATAGATTACGTAGGGTTCCCTGTGAGAATGAAACAAGCTCTTTTGAGAGAACTTGAGTGGCTTAGAAGGTTTAGTGCATTGCGTCACTGGGTCCATGACGACTTTTTCTTCAATACCGGTGTCATCTTGTGACAACCAGTAGCATATGAATTGAACCCGGTGTCTGCCCTAAGTTGAATAATTTGGAGGGCTATTTCTTTTCACCTTTTTCTTTAACTTTTCTTTTTAATTCTTCAACTCCTTCTTTCTCCGATTCTCATTTTCTCCTTTTTCAATCATACCTAAGGACTTCTAAATACTAACTATTTGTGGTGTCCTTGGGTAGATCCCTCCGGCTCTGGCGGATCATAGGACGTTTATTCCTAAACTTAGTCACCTTTTAACTCCATGACTATCCTATGTTACCACAAAAAACTTTTCTTGAAAATCTCTCAAGATGTTTATGATGAAAAACATGTTTTGGTAACACCTTGAGAGTTTTTGGTTTTTCAGAAATACTCCCCTCCACATGTGCTTATGAGTTTTGACTGAAATCTGCACAGTGAGGGTAGAGCTCGCACTTTTGAATTGATCGACTCTTGATAGAAAATTCCCCGCGAGACACGGTTACGTTGTATAATTAAAGAGTTCCATTATCAGCTTTTAGGTGACAACTAGCTCTAATAACTACCTTGAAGATGTAAACTCTCCTTGAAAATGAGGTTAGACCCGTCAAAGTTCATGTCAATCAAGAGAGTCTCGGATTGGTACATTCTACTAAGATAAGTCTTGAAAGACAAATCTTTTCAATTTTTGACATTCAAAGATCGTCAATTCATTGGTGATATCTGAGTCGAGCACGTTATGAGATTCCATAACTTCCTGATCAACAATTTTAATCAAATTTCTCCCCCTCAAAAATAGCATATGTATGATGTTTTTGAAAACATGTTGATTAAAATATGCTTTTTGAGATGTTTGAAATTCCTTTGGGAAGAAACGGATTTCAAGAACATTTGATTTTGAACAAAGATTTTATGTTGCAAATAGTTAAGAAGCTTTTGCTCCTTTAATTAGGATTGAGGCACTGAAGCGTACCACATGGTCCTTTCGTGGAATCAGATTTTGTTTTCGTTGAACAAAAGTACTCCCCCTCAAATATGGAAATATATTCGAGAGATAGCCTTCTTGAGTCGAATTTGAAACAGTTTATTACAATTTGTAAAAAACATATTATCAGATTTGTTGTGCTTGTGAAAATTCGAGCTCAAGGTTTAACTGAAAAACATAATCAATTAATATAAGCATACGAATGAAAATAAAGAGTTAGAGTTATTACAGACAGATGTTTAAATGTTCCAGTAATGTTCCAAAAACTATCTAACTGCAGTACTTCATTCATGACGACGAAACGTCAAGATATTTGGAACCCTTGCTCTTCCTCCAACATAGCCTTCAAGTCGTCGCATTTGAACTCGGAACTTGAGTCGTGAATCAATTTTCTTGACAAACTTTTCAGCTTGCTTAACATCGCTTCTCTTCCATGTCATTTTCCGCAACCAACGTTGTTTTCTTCCCGCTTTCAGATCTTCAAGAATGTTGACAAGCTCAGCCTTTACCTGTGTCAACGTATCATCACTGAACTTGTGAATTTCTTCGTATCCCATGAATTTGACGATGTTGTTCCTGATGAAGTGTAATCCAAATGGTGTTGTGGTGAATGTATACGGTTTCTGGTCATAAATGCCGGGTGGTTGGAGATCAGGTTTGGTGAGATTCAGACGTTTCTGATAACTTTCAACACCAAGATGAAGATCTTCAACTCTTGACTTAATGACAAGACTGCGGATGAAAATGAGAATTGAGTTGAAGATATCATATTGTAAGCTACCAGGAAGATGCTCAAGCTTTCCTTGAACTTTGAGAAGATACATATCTTCAATATCGTTGAGATTGAAAAACTTGTAGTCAGCCTCGTTGAAGGTGTATTCTTTGTCGTCAGCTCTGCGAACCGTGATGTTAGTCGAATACCCAAATCTGTAACAAAAAAACGTTACATTAACCCTAGTAAACCCGTATAAATCACACAACCTTACACATCCTTAACCCTAATCACATTTTTATCAAAATACACACCCCCATCATCAATCCTCTCGTTTTTTTTAGATCTAGAATACCGATTGACCACACAACACACCCACCTATGTTCATCGCTCTTTTTTCAGTCACCATTCGTTCTTCCATTTGATGAAACGGATACACACCACCTAAACATGCTCGAATCACACATAGAATCAAGAACCAAGAAGTATCCATCAACAAGTTCTTTTGAATAAAGACTCAGGTAGGTTTGATACTTTTTTTTTGGTCCGAATTAAAGATCGAATGTAACACAATTGTTAGATTTCGTTCTTTAATATTCGAATATATGTGAAGCTTAGACTTCAAATAGGATCTGTGAGGATTAATTTCTTTCGATCGAGTGACCTTTAAGGTTTGTTATCTCTGTTATAACCTCGAAAGAAAAGATATGAGATCTTGATTGTTTTTGTTAATTACGTGTGATCGGTGATGGGATAGGTTGATATTGAGTAGGTCGATGATGGTGAATCTCTTGTGATTTTATTGTTTGAACGAATCTAAGATTACACAACGAGATGTACTGAGATCCCTTTTTTTTTAAAGATGGGTAGTGATAGTGAGATTGTTGATGTTGGTTATATGACTTGATGGTGAAGGAATTTAGGATTAGATTGGATGATGTTGTAGTTGGATATGGGTTATGATACTTGTTTATGGTTCGGTTACAGATCTATTTGTTTATCTTCGTGTTCATTCATCATTTTTTTTTTTGGACTTTGGTAATGGACCAAGGATGAGAATAAATCTGAGGTAATGACATGGGTCATGCTAACCTTGTGGTTAGACGTGGTCTTGCAGTCAACATGAGTCTAACTCGAAAGTTTTTTTTTGTTGCAGATAGAGATAGACGTTCCTAACTCGGAAACATGAAGTCTAACTCGCAAATCTTCATAAAAAGTTGCAAACTCGCAAGTCTTCATAAAAAAGTTGCAAACTCGCAAGTCTTCATAAAAAAGTGCAAACTCGCAAGTCTTCATCAGAAAATTTAAAACTCGCTAATCTTCAAAAATAAAGTTGTAACTCGCTAATATTTAATCAGAAAGTTGCAAACTCGCAAACTTGAAAGATTACACTGGCAAACTCGCCAATCTTCAAGTCAGAAAAATGCAAACTCGCAAATCTTCAACGAAAACTATGCAAACTCGCAAATCTTCAATGAAAATAGTGCAAACTCGCAAATCTTCAAACTTTTTCCAGAAAAACCCATTAAAGAAAACCAGATTCAAAATTTGTCATTTTGACTGTTTTGACCACAAAATAACACTCAGATCTGATCATTTAAAAAATAAAACGATTTTGACAAGATTAAACCTCAAATCAACCAATGATAATAACCTGGCTCTGATACCAATTGTTGGAACGTTTATATTAGTTGATTACGTGATTCGGGAGGTCGGGGATGATGATAGTAAATGTCATCCATGGTTAGAGAGAGAAAGTAGAGAGAGAAGGGATAACTTTGTGTATTATTAATGATAATGAAAATGGAAGATTACACACTAAGCATCACCCTCCTAGTGAAGTCTAGGAGGGCTTATATAGTGCACCAAACACATGACTTTACATAAATGACGGTTTCAGTCCATGTGTTTGTGCCTTACAATATAACTATTGTAATACCGAATATGTTGTCACATTTTCGTGTTAGAATGATTCCTAACAGGCTCGGCCCAAAGCTAGGGAAGGGTTTTGGGTTGAACTTGTACATGAGAGCCCAAAGAGAAGAAATAAGATAGATTGGATTGGGCTTGGGCCCGGTAAGAATAAATAAAAAATAAAAATTTATTATATATTTATTTTATATAATGTTTATTATTGAGGTCGAGGTGAGTTTCAAAAAGAAACAATCTGTGACTTGACGCGATTATAGTTCGAAAAGAAAGAAAAAAAAATATAGCCGCGAAAATCAGTAGGGAATTTAACGAGTGGTTACAGTACCTACCCCTTAAAAGAAACCACGTCCTCGTGGTTTACGATGCGAGAATCGTCGAGGTCGATACGGTGACGAGATGTGAGTATATACTCTTAAAACGTGACGTGGAAAAGAGGCTAGTCGTTCAAGAAAGATTCGGTGACGTGAGGCGATGAGTGAACAATATATAAAGGATTCATTAAACGGAATACAACGCGGTTTCATAAAAGAGTACGATAGTTGAGTTCAAAACAGAAAGAACAGAGTCGTATGAGGTTATAAAGGATAGAGCATAAGAGTGCCATAAGATATCGTGACCAGTGACAGAAGTGGTTTAAATACGTGTGCGAGAATCAAGTAGTTGTATGTTACATAAAGAAATAACATAGAAACAGTGATGAGTTGTACGTTACACACAGAAATAACGTAGAAGCAGTTATGGAAGCATAGCATAGTGCGATATTGTAATAGTGGGCATGTTACACAGTTTAACATAAAGAGATATCAGGCATAAGCATTCGTAGTCTACTCCACACTCTCCTTAAATTAATTATTCTATAATCTCATTCAGTTTGTTATATCAACATTATTCTCATTTAAACTTCGCGACCCAATCAAACAAGAACAGCCTTAAAGTTTAAATGAGAATGAGCTTATACACATTTAAACTTCGCAACCCAATCAAACAAGAACAGTCTTAAAGTTTAAATGTGAGTTAATTAAGAAACTTAATGATTTTGAGAAATAATTAATTTAATTTAAATAAGAGTTTATACGAACCTAAAATACAATAGTAACACATAGCACGACTACATCGTGTAACAGTAGGTAAGGCATGGCAGACATTGGCAGCTGTGGCGGCGTTGAAGTGTTTTTAAGGAAATGTGGTTATAGTTTAGGTTTTGAAAAATACCTAATTCTCTATAACCTTGGCTCTGAATACCAATCTGTAACACCCCCAAAATTTCACAGCGGAAGCGTTCGGGTCATGAGGTGCTACTAAATCAATATACACAACACAAGGTAATAAAAATGAAAATTCTATTCCATTTTCAAAATATAGATTAATTTAAGAAATAGTTTTACATCATTGTTTCAAAGTGCGGAAGTAAAGCCCATAAAAATATATGTTGTCCCATTAAAAGTTGTATTAAAATATTTGAAAAAACTTCGAATGCCAGTCTTCAATGAATGCCTTTGCCATTGCCCACGCCAATAAGTAATCCTGAGAAAAACATGCTAAAATGTCAACACAAAGGTTGGTGAGTTCATAGGTTTAATTTAAAACATTCAAGTTGGACCATAGTTATACATATAAGCATCTCCTTGAATGATACTATATGCAGTAAAAATCTATTATGCTAGTACCAAGCTTATGCAACCGAAACTACGACAGTGTGCATGCATCTAGAAGCATGATATATAAGGGCCCGGCAAGTGTATTTCCAGTACACTTGTAATCGATATGATATACGTTCGATGTTTTCCTATCCGGTCAAACTCGAACGAGGTTGTCATCCCCAATAGATCTATTCATAACAATCGCGCTCCCCCAAAGGGAACTAACGGTAGCATAGTGGGATTCAAGGTTGCTTCATGTAGGACCTTACTTTTATCAACCTTATCACAAACCCAACACTTATATCACTTTATGCGTATAACTCGTTAACACAAACACAAACGTAGAAAGATTAAGATGAGAAAGATGGTGACTTGATGTTAAAACCGTGTATGTTGTGAAAGAAAGATAAACACAATAAGGGTGTGTTTGTTATGTACGTTTTGGACTCAAGTAATACAATCATATCTTAAACTAATTGTTTGATGGTCAATTTTCAAAAAAAGTAATGGAATCAATCTAAAAAACTCATTCCATGTCATGTAGGTAGTTTTCGTTGGATTCCAATTGACAAATGCATTTCTACCACACATTTCATTTTTTCCACTCTTTTAGTTTGTCTTCTTCTTACAAATTTTTAAAAGTCAATGGTCAATATCACAATTTATTTATTAAACAAATATATGAATTAAATAATTATTAATCTTCTCTTTTTTACTTTTCTTTGAAACCAATCTCAAATCCAAATCCAATTATAAACCCACTTATAAACCAAATGGGCCCTAAGTTGTATATTCCAAAGGAAAAACACACACACACACACACTCAAGCACACCCCTCAAATGAGACTTTGAGGGGTTTATATAGTTGGAATACATGATGCCCTAAAAGGCTTTATATGGGCCGTGGATATGGACTTGGGTTGGATTGGGTTACTTGGACTTATACAAGGCAAGCTTATCATAACGCCTAGCCATTTAGCTTAGTCCAATCCACGAGCCCGTTGACTATTCTATCACGATATCTAACACACGATATAAAGTTCCTAAATGTGAATGACCATCACTTCTAATAAAAACTATTAAGGCTAACAATCTCCCCCTAAGGGGTGGTCATTCAAATGATGCTCCACTTGATTAGGTCTTTACTTTTCTCGAGCTTGAACTTTGTGTGTAGATAAAGAATAGTCTTGATTCTTTGTTCCTTCATTCTTTGTGATCTATTAAAGTGGTTGTCTGCCGTTGTCAACTTCGTTGGTTAGGTATCTCCACGTCTTTCTCCACCATGCTCACACTTCTATTTGACTTTGAGTTTCCAATAATGAAGTTCTCGAGTCTTTACACTTTGTAGATTCTTTGACATTGACGAAGAATCATCTTTAACTTTGAGTTGCCTTTGATTTTGATGAGAACTTTCATGTGTTGTTGGTATGAGCATGTGGCGAGTCTGCACGATCCATCCGCTCCGGAGCTTCCATAAGAAGAAAACATAAAACAGGTTAGTAATAAGCGGATTCCGGCACTTACAAGTTTGAATTTCGAGGGTGTTAACAGCATAGTGTGAAAACACGTCTCTAATTCTCACAAGGGCCGTTCCTGAACTGAGTCCCACAAGTGAGATAACGCGATGTACCGAAGTACACCTACTGATTCGGATGAGTTGAGGTACACGAAGCATCACCCACGACTGTAGACCGTTTGAGACACACTAAGCGTAATCCACGGGGAGTTACGGAAGTGACCTGCTGTCAGGGCTGCTTGATGTTGACACTGGCAGGAGTTTCCATTCAATCACTGAAGATCACAGATGTGAAACTTCTCATAAATGTTCTGGCAGATTGCTAAGACCTGCGTAGGACTCTAGAATGTATCACTTGTGCCCTTATTGTTGAACAACAAGCGATGAAATGTCATGTGTTCCTATGAGATCTTTTGATGAATCTCGTGGCTCTAGACTCAATTAGTGCATTTTGGTTTTCCTGAGCGGAGACTAGGGAGAGGGTCTCCTTCTTCAATATCAACCAACTCTAAGAGAAGGTCAATAGATTATGTAGGGTTCCCAGTGAGAATGAAACAAATCCCTGTTGAGAGGAATTGAGTGGCTAGAAGGTTTAGTGCAATGCGTCACTGGGTCCATGACGTCTTTGTCTTCAATACCAGCGTCATCTAAGTGACAACCAGTAGCAGATGAATTGAACCCGGTTTCTGCCCTAAGTTGAATATGGAGGGCTATTTCTTTTCACCCTTTTTCATTACATTTCTTTTTAATTCTTCAACCCCTTCTTTCTCCTTTCTCACGTTACTCCTTTTTTTTTCAATCATTCCTAAGGACTTCTAATACTAACCATTTGTGATGTCCTTGGGTAGATCCCTCCGGCTCTGGCGGATCATAGGACAAATTTCCTACCCTTAGTCACCTTATAACTCCATGACTATCCCATGTTGCCATAAAACCATTTTTCTAGAAAATCTCACAGAGTGTTTATGATAGAAAACATGTTTGAGACACTCCGCGAGTTTTATATTTTCAGAAACACTCCCCCTTCACATGTGCTTAAGAGTTTTAACAAAAGTCTGCACATCGAGGGTAGAGTTTGCACTTTTTGAATTGATCGGCTCATGATAGACAATTCCCCACGAGACACGGTTACGTTGCCTAGTTAAAGAGTTCCATTGTCAGTTTTTAGGTGACAACTAGCTCTAATAACTAACTTGAAGATGTAAACACTCCTTGAAAAGGAGGTTAGACCCATGTAAGTTCATGTCTATCACAAGTTTCTTGAAATGGTACATTTACTGACTTTGATTCCCGTCAATTCATTGGTTTCGACTGAGTCGAGTTCATTTTGAGATTCAAACACCGATTTTGAACACATTTTGATCACATTTTAATCACGTCTCCTCCCCCTCAAAAATAGCATATTCGTGATATTTTTGATATCAACGGATTAAACAACATTTTAGAATCTTTTAGGGAGACAAACGGATATGATTTAAGCATGAATTTGGAACATTTTAGTTTTATACTCCCCCTTTAATAAAGCATAATCAATTAAAGGGTTTCAGAGGGAGTTATCTTGAGCACAAAATATTTTGAAAGATTTTGAACAATCTTGAAAAGGTGCTCAAGATGATGATGATTTCTCACCATTTATAAATGTAGTGCACTGAAGCGTACACTTGTGATTTTTCTTTAAAAACACGAGTTTTAATTTGTAAAATAATCAAAAGTCATCATTATAGTCCGGGTTTCGTACTGAAGTATACGAAAGCCATTATTTGAAGAAATTTTGTGAGAGGACATGTTTTAGAAAACAAATAAATAACTCTCGCTCAAGCATCTGTACATACCCGTATCATTGTTGAATGACATTTCTAGAAATGTACAGAATATCGATTATACGAGAGACATGTCGTGAGAAGAATATTTTTGGATTTTTGATTTTATATTGTTTTTGTATTTTTTGAAAGTTTTATATTTTTATATTTTGCTTTTGTTGGTTTTTCAAATTTTGTATTTTGTTTTTCAAAAATATTTACAGCGAAGCTTTTTGGAAAATCATTTTCAAGAAGATTCGAGAAGACGTTCTAACTCCTCAGGGGTTAGGCTTCGCATTCCAAGTCGTCGAACTAAATCGTCAAACCTTTCTTTTGGAAGGGATTTAGTAAATAGATCGGCGAGTTGGTAATCTGTCTTCACGAAGAATAATTCAACAGTACCATTTTCGACGTACTCTTTGATGAAGTGATAGCGGACACGGATATGCTTAGTCTTTGAGTGATGAACCGGATTGCATGATATGGCTATGGCACTTTTCAAGTCACAATACATAGGTATTTTATCGAAAGTAAAGCCATAATCTGTGAGTTGTGTTCTCATCCACAGAACTTGAGCACAACACGCAGATAGAGACACATACTCAGCTTCACGGTTGAAAGTGCAGTGCAATCTTGTTTCTTTGAAGACCAGTTGACTAACTTTTCACCCAAAAACTGTGCTCCTCGGATGTACTTTTTTGTAACTTGATCACCTGCGTGGTCCGCATCTGAAAAGGCAATTAGATCAAATCCTGATTCCTTCGGATACCAAAGACCCTTGTGAATGGATGTCTTCAGGTACCGAAAGATCCCTTTAACCTCTTTGAGGTGCAGTTCGGTAGGCTTTGCACGAAACCGTGCTAATAAGCAAACAACAAAATGAATATCAGTCGACTAGCGGTGAGGTACATGAGAGAACCAATCATGCTCCGATATTTCTTTGGATCAATAGGTTTCCCAAACAAATCGGCTCCAATTTTTGGTGAAGTTACCATTGGTGTTCCGACAAAGTCACAATTATCCATACCATGATTTTTCAAGATCTCAGTTGTGTATTTAGCTTGATTTATAAAAATTCCACGAGGGGACTGATGTATTTGTAAACCAAGAAAGAATTTTAGTTCCCCCATCATGGACATTTCAAATTTACTTTTCATGAGATTTTCAAAATGTTTTGAAAGATTCGGATTAGTGGACCCAAAAATGATGTCATCCACATAAATCTGAACAATCAAAATGTCGTTTTGCATTTTTGTGTAAACAAGGTAGGATCAACTGTTCCTTTGGTGAAATTGTTTTGGATAAGGAAAGAGGACAGTTCGGCATACCACGCTCTTGGAGCTTGTTTCAATCCATAGATTGCCTTTTTGAGTTTGTAGACGTAGTCTGGATGTTCCAAGTCGATGAAGCCTTCTGGCTGACTCACGTACACTTCTTCTTTCAGAGTTCCATTCAAGAACGCGGTCTTAATGTCCATCTGATAACCCGTGATGTTTTTGTGAGCTGCATAAGCTAAGAATATCCTTACTGCTTCTAGTCTGGCTACCGGCGCGAATGACTCTTCAAAGCTATCCCTTCCTCTTGTCTGTATCCTTTGGCCACAAGACGAGCTTTGTTGCGAATAACAATCATTTCTTCATCCCTTTTGTTCTTCCATAACCATTTAAGATCAAAGACGCGAACGTCAATGGGTCTTGGAACCATTTCCCAAGATTCATGTAGACGGTATTGGAGAAGTTCCTCCTGCATTGCTTCTATCCATGCGGGATCTGCCATTGCCTCCCGAATGTTTTTTGGTTCAATATTGCTAATTGAGCAAAGGTAAATGCACAAGTCTGCAATCGGTGGCAAGTTGGCGTCTCGTCTGAATTGGCCTTGAAGGTTCACCAATAACTTGTTCAATTGGGTGGTCTTTTGTCCACTTCTGAGTAGAAGGATACCGTTGGTTATCATTATGCGAGTTAGATGGTTCTCGTAACGGTTGAAGAAGATTCGGTGATTCCGTAGCAAAGCGGGTTTTCAAATAAGTCGTCATCTAACGTTGCATCGTTCTGGTTTTGGTTTTGCTCATCAACTGCTGGTAGAATGGGTGCAAGAACTGTAGTAGATGTAGATGATGTAGATAGAATTGGTGCATTGGTTTCGACCGTTGTAGATGCATCTTCTGTTGGTGGTGGTGGATGATTTTGGCGGGTGCAGCGGAATGATGGTTTGATGCATTTGTCGAAGTTCCACCATAGTATTCATCGAACATTAACTCGAAGAAATTCTCCCATTCTTGTTCTTTAGGATTGTCAAACGAAGTTGATTGAGCTCTTTGAGGTACGAGTCCTGAACTGATATGTCCAGAAGTCTACTGGTTTAGTGCGGGTTCTAGAGCGAGTCTCTCAAAAGCCATATGTGAAAGTTCATCAAATTTCACATTCATCGTCTCCATGATCCTCCTAGTTCTTCTGTTATACACCCTGAATGCCCTCGAGTTATCTGAATATCCAATGAAGATTCCAATATCACCTTTAGCTTTCAATTTTCCAAGATCTTCTCTGTCATTCGTAGGATAGCACAAAGCGCTAAACACGTGAAAGTAAGAGATATCCGGTTTTCTGTTGTTCACAAGCTCATATGGGGTTTTATTGAATCTTGGATGGATGAGAGATCGGTTCTGAGTGAAACAAGCAGTGGCAACAGCATCAGCCCATAGAAATAACGGTGCACTAGAATAGATTAGCATTGTGCGAGCGGCTTCCACAAGAGTTCGATTTCTTCTTTCAACTACCCCATTCTTCTGTGGAGTTCTAACAATTGATGTCTGATGTGTGATTCCAACATCTTCAAAATAAGATCTTAACTCTTGATTTGTGAATTCAGTGCCGTTGTTTGTTCTTACAACCCTTACTGGAGTTTGAAGAAGTACTTGAATTCGTTTCAAAAAGGTGATGATGATGCACGGTGCTTCGTCTTTTAATCTCAGAAACTTGACCCATGTATATCTCGAATAATCATCGACAATGACAAGAATATACTTTTTCCCATTAATGCTTTCAACTCTCATTGGGCCACATAAGTCCATGTGCAACATATGCAACTTTGCTTTCGAACTAGGTACGGATTTGGGTTTATATGATGCTCTTTTGCTTTTTCCTTGTTCGCATGATGGACATAAGTGATCCTTGGTGTATTTGAACTTTGAAAGTCCATTGACGATGTTGTCTTTGGCAATTTTGTTGATGGTGTCAAAATTGAGATGGGATAACCTTCTATGCCATAACCAGGACTGTATTCCAGATGCTCGTGTCATAAGACATATTGGTGATGAAGAGGCCATTTTGTTGATGTCGATAGCATACAAGTTTGTATCACGATTCCCAGTTAAGAGATCAGTGCCATCCAAGTTTCTAACGAAGCAAGCATTTTTCCTAAAAGCAACCTCTAAATCTGCATCACAGAACTGCCCGACTGAAAACAAATTGTGTCCCAACCCTTCGACATAGTAAACCCGAGAGATCAAATAATTTCCAAAAGGTAGATCTCCATAACCCATGATAGCTGCTACATGATCATTTCCAAAGCGTACGGTTCCCATGAATTTCTATACGAAATTGATCAGCAGCTTTTGATTCCCGGTCATGTGCTTGGAGCAACCCGAGTCGACGATCCAAAGACAATTTTCGATAACCTGCCATGAGAAAAAGAATATTGTGGAAACCGTTTTGATTTTGGTTCCTTTGGGTTAGAGGTAAAATCCTTATCACACGCAGAGAGGTTTTCTACAGGAATTCGGTTTATCACTCATTGTACCATTCTGGAGTGTGAAAGTTCTACATGTGGGTTTCCAAATATCATCCCTAAAGTATACACTATAGTTCTGTCGATAGTGTAAAGCCTAAGTTTTGCAACTAGTCTTCCTATTCGTTTAGCGTAAGATTTTTTTGGGACGTTCTTCTTAACAGGCTTATCATTCACATTCTTAGAAACACAATCATCTTGAACATTAATTAAAGATTTCTTGCAAGTTAAACAAAGAGATTCAACACATTCATTAGACTTAGCAAGTTTCATAGGTTCAGTACATTCAGATGAAATGTCTTTCTTATTCAAAAGCGGTAAATTCCTAGGGTGTTCTTCTACTTTCTTCTCTTTATTCAAGCTACTACTCTTAGAGGCAGTCAAGACTCTATTGTTCCTTGTATTGCTCTTAGGCTTTAGTCTGCTGCTCCTAGAGGTGCTTTCTAGTCCTGTAGAAGGTAAGGCACACGCATTAGGATTCACATTTTTAGCAAGGGAGGTGGTTTCAGCTGTCCTAGTCTCTTTAGAGTGTTTTTCTAAACTTATGTCGTTTGTTCCATATGTTTTAGATGTGGAGGCAGACGCATTAGTGGTACTCATCTTAAAAAGGCCAGGTGCTAAAACTTTTGGTTTCTCGATAGCCGCTTTTCCTTTATCAATATGTTGTTTAGGTAGGGCAGGTGGAGTGACTGGTTTTGATGAAACATGTTTCTCATTGACTTTTGGAGGAGGCATAGAAATAGACATTTTTGGTTTGGAAACCGGTTTGGGAACATTTGCTCTCTCCTCAGTCAATGGTTTAGTAAACTTAGTATCCACAGCCTTTCCTTTTTGACTTTCCAGGTGAGCCCTCAAAAGATCATTTTTCGCTTTCATGTCATTGTAGGCACGCTCATACGACAATTTGTCATATTTGCATTCCTCGGTTTTTCGATCAAGTTGTTTAAAATATGACACATTTTCTTTTCAAGTTTTTCAAGAGCTTTTTCATATTTTGAAACAATTTCGGAGGTCTCAGACGGGAGTCTTTCATGATCTTCAACAGAATATGTTTGCAAAATGATGGACATAATATCAGAGTAGTCGAACATCTTGAAGAGAGAATCATTTAAATTTTCCAAAACTTTAATGTGTTCAACACTTTCATTAGCTTGCTTTACCAGGGATTTATGGTCCTTGACAAAGTCAGCTGTTTCTTTCAAAAGGCTTGTTCAAAATAAATTACCCTTGAGTTGATGTTATGCGGTGAGGGGCAATTTGAGTTTCAAAAACTTTTTTGTTCAATATCAAAACTATTAAACCAGATGTTGGTTGTAATATGAGTTTTAGTTTTAACAGTCTCCTGAAGTCGCCCAATTCTAGTTTTAACATCGTCTAAAATGCTTCACGCATCACTTGTGTTAAAAGGATTGTTTGAAGATTTTTGTTCAATGTTCGAAAGAGATTTGGAGACAACAACTGGTTTTGAAACTGATTTTGAAACAGGTGTTGACACATTGTTTGAAACACTTGGTTTGGTGGAAAACGTTGATTGAGAAACAAATGAAATACCATTAATTTTGTTCCATTTGTTATAATCAATTGGTTTGATTTCTGGATGTTTTTGTTTCATTTTTGATCTACTCTCCTCGGATAGTTCCAACGTTTCAAGAGAATCATGCACAATTATGGGTTCATGCAAAGGTTTTCCATTGTTCAACACATTCCGTTCTTTTTGAGCTTTCTTGAGGAAACCAGGAGGTGAGTTACCAAGAGCCATTTTATGTGAAGTATGAAAAATCGGATTTACTTGATTAGAAAGCATCTTGTTTGTTTTAGCGGAATGACCCGTTGTAAGAAGTAAATTATCCAATTTTTTGATAGTTTCATTTTATCGAATTTCATCAAGAAGAGAATCTTCTTGTTTTGAAAAATCAGCAATCAACCGTTTCTTCTCTTTTTCAAGATCGAAACAGTGTTTTTGTTTAGAAAGTTGATCATTTAGTTCAGAAATTTCCTTGTTTAAAGATTTTATTTTCAAGTTCAGATTCACATCAAGTGTATCATACTTGATTTGCAATTGTTTTTCTCTTAAAACAGAATCTCGGTAACCAATTTCTAATTCTGATATTTTGTTTGTATGAAATTCATATGCTCTGGCGTTCTCTTTGTAACTCTCAAGCTCAGTGGTCAATTTAACATTCGCGGCCTTAACTTCGCGATTGACCTTACTCTCTTTCTCAATTTCAATGCCATAGTTATTGATTAATGATTCAAAATAAGCACGTGTTTCCTCATCAGTCTCAGTATTTTGTGCCACACAGCCTCCACTAGGATCCACATCTGGAGTTTCGGAGTTAGTATTGCTACAACTCGGATTGTCCAGGTATGTATCATAAGTAGGTGTTGGCGTCACATAATGTTGTTCGTCATGAGTAACCACATCAAATATGACATTGTTATAGCATGGATCAATGATTGGTACCTCAGATACTGCGTTGGCGTCATAGACAGTAAGTGCGTCAGAGTCGATTAATCGTACTTAGTCTCCTGAAGATTTGCCATGAATATGCAGTTCGCATTGATTTCCTCGAGGTCTTCCAAATCATCCACGATAGCGAAAAATCATTTTCCTCAGCACTCAACTGCATCCTGCTTCTTTTGCAATTGCTAACACATAGCTTTTGGAAGAAACTCATCATTCTTCTTGTGTGGCTTAGTGGGACAGTTTCGTGCCATGTGACCCATTCCTTGATAGTTATAACACTTAACTGATTACCACGATTCACATTACCATAATTCCCAACATTTGGGCTGCAACATTCCCATTCGATTACCCTGCTCTATTCCCAACATTCATCCCATCGATTTCCAACATTCTGACCCAACTGATTACCACGATACGGAACCGCCTAATTACCCATACGAAATCCATAGCATAGCCTGCTGATTCCCAATAACTCCAACCATTTGTCCTTGATTACCCATATTCACACCCGGTTGTGCAATTTGCCTGTTGCGAGTGTTTGATGAAATCCTTTGGTTGTTGTTAGTTGGTGTGGAATAGCGACTGCTGAATGCTTTACCCAATAAAGAAAATACTTGTCGCAAAGCTTCTTCTTGTTCGGTTTCAGGATCGGTGATTCCTTGTTCTGGTATTGTGGATCGGTTGTTGAATGACTTGTTGTTCGGTGGATAGAATTTTTGTTGTGGTAGTGGAATGTATTGCTGCAAGTTGTTGTTGGAAGATGATGAAGCTTGTTGTTGTGTATTCACCGAAGGTTGAGTCTTTGCAATAAGTGCCAATGGATCATGATTCTTTGCCAATCTTTCTTTCCTGACTTCATTCACTTCAGCTTGGTTTTGTTTGAGAAAATCGTTTAGTTGATCAAAGTTCACCCGATGTAAGTCTTTTGTTTGGTTGACAATAGTGACATATCGTCCCCATTCTTATGGAAGATTGTTAAGGAACTTGATGTTTTGAATGATAGTTCTGGGTGTCAACTTGTTTCGATAAGCTCATTCATCAAAGTGCAAAACCTTCCATAGTAGGATTCAATGGATTCTCCTGGAGTTGAAGTAAACTTTTCCCATTCAGTTAGCAACTTGTTCTCCATGTCTTGTTGACCAATTTATGTTCCATGACAAAGCCGTCTACCACGTTCCCACATATCAAAGCGGTTTCAAGCTGTCTCTGCAGCAAAGATGTCTATTGGTAAACCCAGTTGGACAATATGAATTGCCATGTCATCTGCATCGACTTGCTTCTGATCCTCTTAAGTGTATTCGATTCGGTTTGAGTATGATAAGATGGTGGGGCGTCGGGAGTTCCAAGGTCTAGGATTTGTCGAGGCTTGAAGGGTCCATTCGTAATGGAGTTAATCATGAGTTTTCCATTAGGTTTGGTCCTGATGTAGCGAAGCATACGACTTTTCCATTGAAGATAACCACCTTTTGCCAACATAGGAGGACGGTTTTCGGCACCGGCTGCATGAATGTCTTGTTGAGTTGCCATTGATGAAGGTATGATCTGATAAAGTTGATGTAGGATCGATTCAACGATAAAGGAGTTGTGGTTGATGAAGATTAAGCTCGGTTGAGGTTTTTCTGAAAGTCGTACTCGTAACCTTGGTTCTTAGGTGTAAAAAAATTTTCTCCCAAAATTTGAAATTCACTATAAAAAACAATTCTAAGGTCGTATGAAAAATTGGAGTTATGACAATTTTGGCGTAAATTTGACAAAAATTTGAATTTAGGCCCAAAATTTTGAATTTTTTACCAAAATTTTCCAACTTAAACCAAAATTTGAATTTCGCGTAAAAATTGAACGTTTAGTCTCCTCAAAAATTTAAATTTTACTCAAGTTTTCCCGCCAAAAATTTCAAAATTTTCAAAAATTTAAATTTGAATTTTTTTTAAACATTTATGCGTAGAAAGAGCTTAGGCGTAGACAACAGAAGTTATGAGTAGGATGCTTAGGCGTAGAGATTGTGCTTAGGCGTAGGATTCCTTATGCGTAGACCAGTATCTTACGCGTAAACTTAAGGCTTAGGCGTAAACAAAAATGCTTAGGCGTAGAAATCTTATGGGTAAGTGGAACTTATGCGTGGGTGTTACAGCGTAAGGCGTTATGCTTATCGCGTAAACGTAGGTTTAGAACCAAAATCCTTTACAATGTCACGCGTAAAGATATCCACAAGTCGAAGTGTTCCACACACTTATCCAAGTGAGGGAAGCACCGAGTAACCTTTGATGCTCGAAGATTCTTAGCCAAAAAGTTATGCGTAGGAAGTCATGTGTAGACAGAGGATGTTGACTTTTCTTACGCGTAGAACTAGGGTTTTGACCTACGCGTAAAAAATTTCCATTGATTCAAACGATTTCTCTTGCACAGATAGCCTTAAAAACACTCGAATAACACAAAACTATTGACCGTTTTCACCCAAAGTGCTTAGAAAGCTTACGAGTAGAAATGACCAATGAACCAAAAACGAGCTTAAAATGAAGAAAAACACGTAAAGCTTCGAACTTTTTGCAAAAAACTGAAACTTTAGCACAAAATAAACCTTAAACCACAAGAATCTTGAATTTTTAAGTGCCAAAATTAAAGCTTTAAGCGTGACCACGTTTGATACCGAGAGCTTACGCGTATCAACACAAACAAACACAAACACTCCTAAACCATTGTTAGGCGATTGATACCAATTGTAGGACCTTACTTTTATCAACCTTATCACAAACCCAACACTTATATCACTTTATGCGTATAACTCGTTAACACAAACACAAACGTAGAAAGATTAAGATGAGAAAGATGGTGACTTGATGTTAAAACCGTGTATGTTGTGAGAGAAAGATAAACACAATAAGTTGTATATTCCAAATGAAAAACACACACACACACACTCAAGCACACCCCTCAAATGAGACTTTGAGGGGTTTATATAGTTGGAATACATGATGCCCTAAAAGGCTTTATATGGGCCGTGGATATGGACTTGGATTGGATTGGGTTACTTGGACTTATACAAGGCAAGCTTATCATAACGCCTAGCCATTTAACTTAGTCCAATCCACGAGCCCGTTGACTATTCTATCACGATATCTAACACACGATATAAAGTTCCTAAATGTGAATGACCATCACTTCTAATAAAAACTATTAAGGCTAACACTTCACATAATAGTGTTTTCAGTTTCAGGTCCGAAAAGAGTTTTGCATGTTTCTCACCCCAAAGTTTTATAAAGCAAGTAAATAAGAGTAAAAGTGGGGCTATAAACTCACCTTAGCAGTTCGGTGAATAAAGCACAAAGAGATCAGGTATCAAGTGGCTCCAACAAGCAACCTAAATATATTATGGCAAGTCTCAGTTTGCAGTTTTGAGTACTCACGACTCGAAGTGTGTGAATAAATTTAGGTGTTTACAAGTGGTTGTGTTTAATGTTGCTTGTGTGGCATAGTTTACATTTAAACTGTTTTAAGTATTGGCTTAAGTACGATTGAAGGGAGAATAAATATATAAGTTAATGAACTTATATATTTTATGAGGAAATGCCAATTTAGTCCAAGTCTACAGGAATTTGAAATCTTCAAAATTTATATAAGTGGAAAAGTTATAAAAAGTTTTTAAGAAATGTGTAGAATGCTGCAAAGTCGAGGGACTGTAATTGTAAGTATTAATATTAGTTTTGAAAACTTATTAAAAGTTTTAAGAAAGTTTCTAAGTGACTTGAAGTGGAGGGGCCAAAACTGCCAAAAGGAAAAAGTTGCAAGAAAATAAGAAAATGTTAAAACTTCCATAGGCAGGGATCGAACTAGGGACCTTTGGCTTACATACCCAACGTCCCATCCAACTGAGCTAGGATGATAATTGTGTATGTTATACATTTTAATTCTATTAAAGGGGTTTGCTCTTGTTTTCTTTTAGTTACAAGTCTACTTTCGGTGAATCTTGAGATTTGTATGTTGCATGCTTTATGATCGTGAGTAACATGGGTTCGTTTTGTGTTTCCTCAAAGCTGAAGTGCTACTACTTTTCAAATAGATGCTCGGCTGGTTTTGTAATAATGTCAAGTTTTGTAAAAGGGTTTAACAAGGATTAGCAGGCGTGTTTGGTTTAAAAAATAAAAAGACCTTGAGGCTTAGAATTGTGAGACAAAGCTATACACCACTTTATTAAACACACCGTGGGTTTTAGACTCGGACACGACCCAATATTTTAACAAGTTCCCAACAAGCCAATACTTAAGTTTAAGTTTCCTTTCATTATTTTGTGTCCAAACCTCAACGAGCTCGACATGAAGACAAGTGTGTCGATAGTGTAAACAAATGAGCACAAGTTTAGTTACCTTAAGCTTGTAAAAAAAATACCACACAAGCCTTCTTAAGCAACAAAACCAATTTATATCATGTGTTTGTATGTTTGTACGCATGTATATATACTTACATGTGACGTAAACAAAATATATTGTGCATGTGTACGAATAAAAGTGCAAAGGAATGGACAAATGAGAAAGTGAGGCTCACAGTGGGTTTCGAATGAGATGTCGAGTGAACGAGTGAGAAGAGCTCGAGGTGGAAGAAACCCGACATGCCAACTAGATTTCAAAAGCTTATACCCGATTAAGCCCGGCCCGAAGTGCACGCAGCTTATGAAAATGAAACCCGAAACCTTGTTTCTCGTCCTTCTTCTTCTTCTCGACCGTGAACAAAAGAGTAAATGAGATGTGTTTGAGAATGTGTTTGTGAGCGAGTGTTTGTGATAGAAGTGGCTAGGCGTTGGAGTGGTATAGATCTCAAGCAAGGTATGGCTTCTCATGTATTTTATGTGTGACTTGCATGGTTTCAAGAATGAGATGGGTTGTGTTTTGAGCGTGCAAGACATCTCAGCAAAAGGGGCACGTTTGTGTTGTCCTTGTCGAGTAATAGAGATGATTCAAAAGCATGCTTGAGGTCAAGTCCTTGTCAAGGTAGGGATGGATACACTAGGTGTCTTTAGGTGTTTAGGTCAAAAGTAATTCAAGGTTATGTAGTTAGGGTGGCTAGAGTTTGGCTTGTCTCCTTTGAGTATACATACGCATGCAACACATAAAAATGACAAAGTTGTGCTTGAGTTTGGTTGTGTCTCGTTCACAGAAATACATGGTACCAAAAGAGAAGAATACTTGTAAAATAAAAGTTTGACCACTTGTTTTTGTCTTAGGTTTAGTTAATTTTGCAACAAGGAAAGAAAACAAAGCGCCGCGTTTTATTATTTGACCAAGGGTGAAGTTTGATTCTTGTGTTTGCTTTTGATTGTCTCATTTGGTCACATAAATAAAGGCGAAATTAATGGTTTTGTTTTGTGTTGTTTTGATGGGGTCCACGAAGAGGTCCGCGAAACATAGAAATTACAATTTCACTTGTCAAAATATTTGACACAACAAAATGTATATCTTGGGATAGGAGTTGGAAATGGGCTCGACCCCAAAGCTAAGGAAGGGTGTTGGGTTGAACTTGTACATGAGAGCCCAAAGAGAAGAAATGAGATAGATTGGATTGGGCTTGGGCTCGGTAAGAATAAATAAAAATAAAATTTATTATATATTTATTTTATATAATGTTTATTATTGAGGTCGAGGTGAGTTTCAAAAAGAAACAATCTGTGACTTGACGCGATTAAAGTTCGAAAGAAGAAAAAAAAATATAGCCGTGAAATCGTTAGGGAATTTTACGAGTGGTTACAGTACCTACCCCTTAAAGAAACCTCCGTCCTCGTGGTTTACGATGTGAGAATCGTCGTCGTCACGGTGGCGAGATGTGAGTATATACTCTTGTCGCATAGATAGTCGATTAATACCACAAGGGAAAAGACAATCATGTAATTAATAAATACATACATACATTCATGTATGTATGATCATCTGAATATGATGCATGCGATACAGTTAAGATTGTCGATACAATGGATACATTCCTGCATGTATCATCACGTGAAGCATTGATTGTGAATGGGATTTATAGAGCATGCATGTAGGACCAAAACCCTATATCACAATATATGATAAATCAACTATTAGGGATATAATCTTGTCGCATGTCCATCAGAATAGATGTAGGTGCGTTTGTTTATATAACAAAACAAACCACTCTTTAGCTTGGGCCCTTTGCTTGATCAATAAGCAACAAAAACCCAAGTATCCCCTTACTGCTTACTGCCCGATCAGATATGTTTTACAAGGCCCAAGGCACCAAACCAACCCAAGATCAAGCCCATGGGTCGTCCAAAGAGATCGGGTCATATTCATGCATACACGGGTCAAATATATTCAAGTTTAAACGATCGACACATACTCTCGTGTTTAACGTGTGTGCCCCCATAGGCTCACACACTTCTAGTCGTTTACGTGTGTTTATAACTCCCACAAACCAACAGCTCCCACTTGGGAGTTGGTGTGTCGAATGGCACACAAAACTAACGACGAAAACGACTAGCAAACGCTCTCACTTTCACTTTTAACTAAAAGTGTACGAGAGAATAGTTTCTTCAAAGTTTCTCATTAGCATGGTCATTCAATGTCTTGCTCTAATCATCCTTTGTTATAGATACCGTTAAACCATGGATTATGGATCTCAAATCATTCCATATAGTTTAACCATTTAGAATCTCGTTATAGAATTTAATTAGATATACCAAATGTAATCAAGTATCATCTTGCATTACCCTTTGGGTTCGGCCGAACTATTATCTTATTAAATGCGGAGGCTATGGCCATGGTATCTTTACGCACATATCAAGTGGAGTAACAAATCCTTTATTGACTACAAGTGTTGTGGATCTTTGCTTCACATCACTCCGAAATATAGCTTTTATAACTACCTTGTTCAGATAGCGTTTTGCATATACTTACAAAAAATGATATCCACACATAACAGAACTTGCTTGTATCTCAAGTCTAAGGATGAAGATAACAAACCATTTTTAATATTTTACTTATGACAAGGATCCAAAAGTAAATGTTTGAAAGTTGGGGTATCCAATATGCATCTCTAGTGAATACATATGAGTTTGGCTGGAACAATCCACATTCTCGTTAGAATATAACCAACACTCACATTTGCCTTACATAACAATATTCCCATATTGTTAACCGACAACGGACATATTTAGAATAATAAAATTACGCAAGGATTAAACATGCAAATATAGGATAACAATTATTATATGAATGAATAACAAATACCAAGTATCTTTATTCATCATAAAGTAAAATTGTCTATCAATCCCAATTATCCAAATACTAAAACAGATATGCATGAAACTCATTTAGTAAGTTGAACCCTAATGTTTCCAACATTATCAACCTTTCTTTAAAAGAAAAACTAAATAGTTATCCGAGTAAACTTTCTGAATACTTATTTTAAATATTACATATAGTGAGTGATTTGAAATATAAGATGAGTGTCTTATCTCATATGCTCATACTATTGCAAGAATTATAGTATGGAGATGTTGTCTTACCTTGCATGAGGTAGTAAAAGTCAACAACAAACTGACAGTCATCTTTACAGTTTCCAAAAGTGTAAAGTATTCTCATTCATTAATGTGTAATGTAACAATGCTCTATGTTGAGCATAACTAGTTAGCTGATTTATCATAAAAGATGAAATCCTACTACAACTAGTATTAATAATCCTCTAGCATCATTTGTACTTATACAACATTATGCTTTATAATTCGTAAACATCTATATTAACAATAATCTAAACACTCTCAATAAGATATTGTTGTTGTCCAAATCATTTTGTTCTTGTACAAAAGCAACAACTAGTCTTATACACAATATAATATATACACATGATAAATCCTTAGTTACAACAACATAAGGTTTCTATCCATGTAATAAATTACAAGTGAAATATATCATTGAAGACTTGCTTGAATGATATATTGCATTTGTGTCAGACTTAATTTTCCGCATTTGTTTATTCCAAATAAACATTTATTCCAATGTTGTTTGTTTTATTCCCTAAATTCCAAGTGAAGTTTCATTCCAAGCTTAAGGATCAATATTTAGCTTAAATAGAATGATATATTCAACATCTAAATTTTAAGGAAAAACACACTGCTCCCACTCAATGTCAGATATACTCAAGAGACATCTTAATTCAATCAGAATCATATTGTAATTAAATTCAAGATCTCAGCTCTTAGATGCATGATCCAATCCAAAATATGGATTGCTCAAATTTTGTATAGTACATAAAGATAATATAGATTCATAACCCTTTTGATTACACACCGTCCTTGCAAAAGGTAATCATAAAGAAAAGTTATAAAATCTTAATTATCATATTCTACATACAAATCACATATATGACAATTAAATATCTTTATAAAATTAATGCATGTATTATATAAGAAAATTTAATCACAGTCAATTGCTTAAGTATGATTAAAAACTTCTTATAAAATGTCATGCATTAATATGTATACAATTTTGTCCTTGTGAGTCATTCTTCAAAATAAACTCATTCCAACCTCATCGTTAAGCTGTCGATAAATAACAATCAAGCACAAAACTTGATTTGCCTTTTAGGTGCATCTTGTCATTCATAGTTCTAAAATATTTATCAGATTCAAGATGTGATAATATATTTTAGTAGTTAGGCTGATTTACAATAATCTTCTAACTTATATCCCTCAGCATTGATATAAAATATCACTCAAGTGATGAGACATCCTTTCGGATTTATGAATGAGAGTAATCATTATACTTTGGTCAACATTTTCATGTTTAACCTTAGTATGACATTAATAAGTGGATTTTAGAAGGTTTAAGTATTTTGTTCTCAAAAACTTTGAGATATGTATATACTCCCACTTACTTTTGTAAGTAGAGACAATTCTCTAAATACTAAGTATTTAAGCAACAATAAATTGTTCTTTATGGAGAATCACAAAATACGTTTTAAGTTCTCATCTCAAGATTTGTTAATAAAATGCTTCATAAGATTTTAACAAATTCAGAACTTAAATCAAGACATAATGGAATTCCTTCCAACAACTCAAATTAGGGTTTATAGAAAAACTCTAATTTAGTATCACTCTTTAACCAAAAGTTCTAGCAATAGTTTTGTATTTCGTCAAGCTAGGAAGAACATCAAAACTACAATCTTCAAGCTAGGAAGTATAGAAAAATCAAAAATCCTAAAGGGTTTATGATTCAATTGGTTTGAGTGGTAAAACCTCAAATCCCTAATGAATTAGGGTTTTCAGTTATAGGTTGTCTTGAATACCTTCTAGGTTTGAACTATATTGAGTGTATCCATGACACACGCAATTTCTAACCTTGATATGTTTTGGAGGTAGAGCAATTAAAGCCATCATGCACAAAACAAAATGAATAAGGTTTGATCCAACACACTAGACATACCATAATGAAGTGGTATCCTATGAGTTATTAGAATTGAGAACTATATCAGAATTCTATAGATAACTTAATTCTCTTGGGACCAAATACTTGTCAATTGGGTCAAGGCAAATTGCATATAAAGTATTCTGAACCAAGTGCATGCAATAATGTATATTCATTGAACAATACAAGAACCTTATGTTCACGTGTTCACAAGAAGACAGAACTGTTCAAGGATTATACGTTCATGTGTTAACAAGAAAACATAACATTTCAATAATACATTATAAGTCTTTGAATAATTCAAAGCCTCATGTTTATGTGTTAACTATAAGACATAACACATTTACTACATATACTTTATGTTATAAGTTATTGAATAATTCAAGGACTTCATAATTATGTCTTAACATGTAAGCATAATTATACTAACAAAAGTAATCATGAACGCAAACTATTGAGTTCTATAGTAATTTCAAATTAATTTTATACTTCAAAATTATGATCATTATCATATAACTATAATTATGTTGACTAAAACATATAGTCAAATGTTGAAGTATCTTTACACTATATTATGACATTTGAATGTAGTAGGGCAACAAACATCTAGCGTGTTCAAGTACTAGTAGAATCATTATTAGAATGTAGTAGGGCAATAAACATCTCATGTGTTTAAGTCCTAGTAGAATTCTTATTTACATGTAGTAGGTCATTAAACATCTAACATGTTTAAGTCCTAGTAATTATGTTGACTAAAACATGTAGTCAAATGTTGAAGTATCTTTATACTATATTATGACATTTGAATGTAGTAGGGCAACAAACATCTAGCGTGTTCAAGTACTAGTAGAATCATTATTAGAATGTAGTAGGGCAATAAACATCTCATGTGTTTAAGTCCTAGTAGAATTCTTATTTACATGTAGTAGGGCATTAAACATCTAACGTGTTTTAAGTCCTAGTAGAATTATTAGTTTCCTTTACCTTGCGGTCAAGAGATACCAATAATATTGTTGTTCCTTGCACATACTTTGAGATTTCTCCCACTTGTGAAAGGTACAACATCATATTATGAAAACAAACAACACGTGATTGATTGTTCAAGCGATATGATTAATGTCATCTATACCATAAGTAGTTTAGAACCATAACCTGTAATAAGGAATTGTGGAATATTATTCTATAGATAACGATTCGAGCAGCAGCAATGAGGAAGGCGCGTGTTATCTTATAAAATAAAATGCAATTTTCCTTTAAGCAATGGTTGTTCATATTAGGAAAGTAATGGATTATTTCAAAGCTAGTTTGAAATGATATGGGTGACTAACAGGAAATAAATCCCGTAGCTCCCACTGAAATTGACAACATTACATGAATGATATTTCAGTAATAAAATGCAATTGCTCCGACTGGATTTGTCAACATTGTAAGTGTTACATTTCAAGTAGAAAGCATATAGCAGTTTTATATACTTTCCTATTGTTAGGAATTAGAAAATTCCATAGTGAAGAGTCGGTCACCGCAAATGTTATCTAGCTTAAGTTAGCTCGTAGACTTGTCGTTAGTTACGTTATTTAGCATTTTATTAGTTAGTTTGTAGCGTAGTTTAGTTTAGAGCAACACCGTGGAGGAAGGGTGGGTCTTTACCCACTTTATATCTGCACGATCCCAGGTAGAAAGGAGGTCGTATTTCTTGTAACTATAAATACCCCTTCCATAGATGGAAGGGGTGGTGCTTCTCATTTAATCTAATCTTTCATTTGTGTAAACCTCTAGCAAGAACACCCTCTCTCTCTACTAACTCTCTAACTATGGCAAACATGTATTTTGATCATCCAAGACCACCCGAATCATCAACACAATAAATATAACGATCCTACAATTGGTACCAGAGCCAGGTTTTTGTGTTTTGATGATTTATTGTGGTGTTTGATTCTCGTTATTATACTTTTTTTTGTATCATTTTTGGTTGAAAAATGTTTTACATTACTTTGTTAAAACAGTTTTACATGTGTTTGTGTTTCTGGTTTTGGTCTAATATTAAAAGGTCTGGTCTTTTACATTGTGAGCAATATCTGTTTTGTGTCAAAAATACTTTGTCCAAACTGTATTGTATATTATCATGTTTAGTTAACTTTTTTTATATACCAAAACTGTCCAAATACCATGTAGTCAAACATCATTCTTGTGGTCATTAGCCAGTTTGTGAGTGGTCAAAGCGGGTTAACCAAGAAGTCTTTCTTAGGCATTTTTTTGGTCAAAAGGGTTAAATCTAAAGATTCATAGCAGTTTTAAGGTTTCTTTGAAGATGGTCAGAAAATATGGTCGGAAAACTGGCGGATAATCTAGCGACTTGTCCTAATATATGTCAGATTTGGTTCTCTGTAGCGACTTGGATATCGTTGACTTTTTGAAAGTCAGCGGTACGGCGGGTTATATCAAAAGCAAACTAGCGACTTGCTTTGGAAAGCGCTGGCGACTTGACAATCTTTAAAGCGGTAGCGACTTGTTATTGAACAAGGCGTGGCGAGTTGGCTTAGCAACTTGCAGCGAATTGGCTAGCGACTTGGCTAGCGAATTGGCTTAGCGAATTGGCTAGCGACTTGGCTCATATGTGAGACCTAGCGACTTGGGCGAAATGGAGATGAAGAAGAACAGACCTTGACCACTTGACCACAACACAATTACCATGAAAACCAAACACCATCTCACGACCTCAGTTAATCTCAAATTCATCTAAAGATATCAACGATCCATTCAAATTAATACAACATCGACAACATAAGGATCTCAGCACAGTGGTTTATTGAATCTCGTATGAGATTTCAAAGATCTATTAAGATCTTTACCAACACGTCCTCATTAATCCATATAATCAAATTGAAAATGATAAATGATAGATCTCAGTAACATCCCTTGTGAGCGGTTCATAGAACACATAGATCTATAAAGATCTATACACAAAAGAAGATTCATCACGAGATCTTTAAGCGGATCGCTTCTCTTTAATTTTCTAACTTTGTTAAAGAAATTATCAAAACAAAGCTGTTTCATTAATCTTTTGTTCAGATTAGAAAAGCGTCCGCGTTTCAATCATCTCATATAATACAAAATTCATCTTCCTACTACGAATCAAGACTACACGAAAGAAAAAGCGATCTCGGTTTTTGTGGTATAAAGATTACTAATTGACCATTTTCAGATACAATCAACCACAAAGAACATCATCATAGATCCAAGAAAATCTTCCTTGTTGCTATCCGATTTTAAAGAAAAGATCATAACAAGAATGTTATACCTTTTTCCTTTGGTTCGGTTATGACTCAAAACAATATGGAATGATGAATACCTACCTTGATGCCATGTTCTTGGCGAGCCATCCCAGTGGGCGTTAACAATTTGACATCTATCCATCCCACGTGGAGATGTATGTATGACGAGCAAGACTCGGTCGAGGCGGAGGCTGAGTAATGATATGAGATTGGAAATGTGTATGGTTCGGACTTGATGGCAGATTTGATGTTGGGTTTTCTTTTGTTTGTGAGAATATTTAGAAGAAGGAGGCGTATTATTTTGTGAAGTAGGATTAGGGTTTCAAGGGTGAGATATCTTTTGAGATAGAGGCGTGAGGTATGAGAGATTTTAGGGTTGTTGGAAGTTAAGTGGTGTTATATACCTAATTACTTGGGTATGAGTTGAATATGAATGGACCGGGTATATGAGTTGTTATATTAAATGGGCCGAGTGATACTCTTCATGAAATTGGGCCATATGTTAGTATTGTTTGAATATGGAACATGGGACAACAGCATATACTTGGAGATCATATTTGGATGTGCATCGGATTTGTTTATTGGTTTGATAACGAGCCTCGATTGTTTTATCGTTTGAAGTGGCGTATTATCGACACCGGTTAATTAACTCGTAGTAACCTAACTTATGTAGTATTGCACGGATTTGATAATTAACTCGTGGACTGGATTTGGACATTTTGCATTTGGGATGTTAGAGAATTTGATAAAGGGTTTCATTGTCTTACAATATTTTTGGTTTAATAAATCTTGAACCGGGCTTGAGCGTTAATTGAGAAAGGGTTATGGATCGTGTGTGTTAGATTTGGACTTGTTTTTTTTTTCATGGGCCTTTTAATGCTTATGTGCTCAATGGATATGCGTTTTGAGATGAATTAAGAATGGCGTGGAGTTGGTTCGGGAGAAGACTTGATTTTTTTTAGACCGGTTTAAGGTGAGATTTGATGATGTGATTTGTCGATAATGAGATTTGGGCTGATAATGAGATTCGTCGTATTATGAGGTTTGATACTTCGGTTTATACATTTTCACGAAGTATGTTATGTCTTGGCTTGAATCGATACTTGAACAAGGTTGACTATGGGGTTGTTTGTACGGTATTTCCTATTTGAGTTGGAAGTAAGGTTTTTCGGGCGCGTTTACTTATTTCGTCTTCTTTCTTTCTACCCTTCCGCGAAGATGACTTGTTTGGGCATTTATAGAGGGTGATAAAGACTTGGCTATTTAATTACGGTTGTGACTCTTTCTCGCTTTACCCACAACGTAACTATCACTTCGGTGTCTCACTCAGTCGAGAATGTCAAGAGGTTTTGTACATTGGGTACACCGTTTCTTTTTCACTAGGATGAGTACAAGTTTAAGTAACATATCTGGGGAATTTTACTTCATGATCAAGTTTGGCATATCGGGTTCAAATTCTCCATGTGGTCACTACAATAGCCGACATAATGTGTGTATGATGTGTTTACCAATGTGTTTACTGGATGGTTGATGATATGGATGATGTTGGATAATGAACCGCATACGTTCCCCTAAAACAAATATTCACAGAAACCAAAGTTGTCATAACACGTTCAAACTGACATTGTTTACGGTTTTGTCTTGATTTTGTAAAATCCCGCGAAAGAACCTATTTCTCGGTTTAAATCATAGACTTGTAAAATCCCGTGACAATGGAAACATCCTGGTATTAGTAAAGTGCATTTCCAGATCTATCCTACGGTTTATTCTTGGTTTTGTAAAATCCCGCGAAAGATACTATTTCTCGGTTTAAACCATAGAGTTGTAAAATTCCGTAATAATGGAACCATCTTGGAGAAGAGAAAGTGTAATTCTGGATCTTACTTGATCTTTGGTGCTACGGTTTCTGTTTCGAAGAAGGCATAAAAAGGTGTACTTCATATATTGGATGTGTGTTTGGATATTCGTCATGGCAGTTTGGTTATTGCTTGGTTTTATGGGGTTTTGTGCTTTTAACCATGGTCGGGATGAAACCATTATCAGAGTTCACTTAAAACGTCATAGGAGGCTAGAGTTGAGCTTTTAGCAGAAGATGTGACAACGGGGTTAATTCAGATTATTATCTATTTGAGGTTGAAGTGAAATATCACGCGCGAGTGTACTTAGTATCTGAAGGTATCGGGGATGGTTGGATGAAGATTCTTCAAGATCCTTGTTCGAGCTTATTATCAAAAGCGAAGACTTGGAAATCTAGTTATTGTTGGGTGACTTTTACCTTTTCTTTTACCACTTGGGGAATTGGGCTCTTATCACCTCAAAATAACTATCACTTAAAGGAGTTACGTTGTAGTGCTCAGTGTCACATTCAATTGTGGATTTTCAAGAGGTAATGTACGTCTTATACTTGATGGTTGGTTGGATGAAGAGTATAGAGTACTTAGAGATTCAATGGAGCATGAAGTCTACACGCTCTTTGTTACATATGTGCAAGTTTAAGTCACGAGTTCGGGTTAGTTTACTTGAGGGTCAAATTCATCATATTGGGTTTTCTCCATCATTTGTCACGACAAAGAGCCTCTTGAATGATAATGGGGTTGATTACATGTTTTGCTAAGAGAGCTGAAAAGAGAGATATTATGACGTATGAACACAACAGTTCATGCCTCGTACTCAAAGAAAAGAAATATGTACGTTTGCGCATTATCTTACGAAGAAGAGAAATCTTCTTATGACGTCTTTGTTCACATGATTCGGCCTCGTACTCCAAGAAAGAAATGTATACGTTTGGTCGCATTATCTTATGAAGAAGAGAAATCTTCTTATGACGTTTGAATACAACAGTTCAAGCCTTGTTCTCTAAAGAAAAGAAAGAATTATGCGGTTGAGTCAAAGCGCTTTATCTTGAAGAAGAGAAATATTCTCATTTATGACCATTCTCACCAACATGCTTCATGTTTTTTCCATGCGCGCTCAATCATCAAGTGGATCTTCTTCTCATGTTTTTTCTCAATGGTGATCTACTTACCGTTGATGGTTTTTCTATTTTTCACTAGCTCAATTAAAATGGCGATTGCGACATCATATGCAATTTTTGCGGGGGAGAAGTGGAAATAGACTACACATGGATGAGTTCACTTGTTGATCCAAAATGGCATCTCGTATGCAATTCTTGAGGGAAGAAGAAGTGTGAATTTTTGCATTGTTGATTGATATTAGAGAATACAAATGGTCATATGGCTCTAAACTCATGTAAGAACCGAGCTTCTTCTTATCGGGTCATCTTCAAATGGAGTTTTTTCTCTCTAAAGAGACGTTGGTTGACATCTTCACTTTCGGATTGATGAGTTTATCGACAAAGTGCTTCGGTTAATGCTACGTATACATCAACATGATGATTCCGAACAATCTCTGTTCTTGTTTGATGTGATTGGTAGTTTGGTGTTACCATCTTGTGTGTATTCGTTGCGACACGATTCTTTGATTTCCTTGATGAACATCTTTACATTCTTGTTTGATTGGGAGGGATTTTGAGTTAAGAAGATTTGCAAGATGTGGATTAATTGGGATGCTTTTTGGTGATGTTCTTGTTTTTTGTAAGATGAAGATGTTAACTATCTATTCCCCAATTTGGACAATCTTGAAGAAGGTTCGAGTCTCCCAGTCAGTATTCTACATTTTCTACTACATGTTAGAAGACTAAAAGACGAGTTGCATTTGATTATCTAAAGACTTCTTCTTATTCGGGCATTTATCAAGCAGTGTCGGTTTAGGGAGAGCACTAATTGGGGAGATTGAAATGCAAATTTAATCCCTAATTAGACTTGCTCACGTTATTATTGACATGTTGATTCTCACAAAGACTTGGCGATCTTCTCAACAAATTTCTAGTATTTGGGCTTCAATGATTCGATTACGGTGTCAAAACCGAAGGGGAAAGGAGACTCACATCTAAACACAAAGCGAGTAAACTTGATGAACTTAATTCTTCTAAGAGATTGAAGATATCCCGAGAAGACAAATGTTATTACCTTGAGAGAAACTCAAGGTTTGACTCATGTCGAGTAAACTTGATGAACTTAATTCTTCTAAGTGATTGAAGATATCCCGGGAAGACAAATGTCATGACCTTGAGAGAAACTCAAGGTTTTACTCATCAAGGCTTTTAGTGTTTTTATTCAACGGCGTGGAGAGTGATGTAATATAAAGTTTACGAGAAGATAAAAAGAGGCACACAAGTGAGGGAGGCATTTGAGTAGTGGACTCTTGAGCTCACATTCTAAGAAGGCCGGACGCATCAATTCAACTACTCGGGGGAAGTGGTTTCTTGATACCTTTTGGAATGGATTCGTCAGAACTTCAGTGGTTAAAGAAATTTGAGAAGATTATTTAAAGTATGGGATGAAGCGTTGTGATTTTCTATTGGATGATATAACCCGAATGGAGAATTCGATTATCGGTCTTAAAGGGAGCGGCGGGATTTATGATAATGGTGTGCTTCCTTGTGCACGGCTAAGAAGCTTGAAATAGAGCCGAATCGCTCGGCTAAAGGATTTTCGGTTTGGGGGGAAGCTGCCAAAGTCTCACTTTCCGATGGTTCAATTTCTTTCTTCAATGCAAGAGCCTCGGAAGCTTTGGTGGTGAAAGTTTTAGGTATGATGACTTCTATCTTCTACGAGAACATTTCGATATCCTTATCTCGGTACTTGTATCATCATCTTCTTTAACTATATCATCTACTCTATCCTTGTATATATTTATTCAAAAAGCAAAATACAAAAATATAAAACCAACAAAAAGAAAATAGAAAAATATAAAACCTTCAAAAACCCATAAAAATCAGAAAATTTCAAAATACCAAAATATGTTTTTCACATGACATGTCTTCTGGTATCGATAACATCTACGGTCTTAGAAATGTCATTCAATAATGGCACGGGACTTTAGATGAAGTTCGAACAGGAGGTGTAAATATTCTTTTCTAAACATGTCTCTAAATATGGCTTTGCTTGATTACTTGCGGTAACCGGCTTAAACTATGGCTTGCTATTATTTCAGATAGCAACCCGTTCTTCATGAAAGGAAAGTGTTGCGCTAAACCAATTTTTCAAATATTTCGTGCACTTATCCTAAAACTAAACAAGGAAAGCATGTCGAAAAGATCTGCTGTTCCTACACAAATGTTTTTCCGTCTAAAATTCTTCAGAAAAATATTTGTTGTTTTCAAAAATGGTGGAAAGTGAGTTGCTTAAAATCTATCGAGTTCGAGTTTTTATAAAATTTGAAACTCAATCAATGACTTCAGCACTTTTAAAACTTTTCAAGAAATTGAGTCATTGATTGAGGGGGATAATGTTTTCAAATCTATATCTTCTAACGGGCTTTCTTAATTATCCTACGTGCTTAATTAAAAATGATAATTGCCTATGTTGAAGGACTAGGTTTCTAGGATATGATTGTTAGGTTTAGATGATTAGAGTTTGATGAACACATTATTCCCATACATTTATATGATCTGATTGATATGTTGCATTGACTTTTATTAGTCGATTGTTGTTTGGGTGATGTCGACCACCATATATTTGTTTGTGTGTTCACTAACATATGCGGTATTTGGTATAAGAATGTTCCCATCGGATCCCACATAATATGATGATTAGATGCCGAAAGGAAAGGGTAACTATTTCTTGGGTTGACAAATGAAGAAACGGAGCTTAATTGGACTTCTATGGAGAGTTGGCATAAATGAAACATAAGAGGTCTCCTGCATCGAGATGGTTTTCTTCTAAGTGATTGAAGAAGCGGGCTTAATTTGACCTCAGTTGGCATTCAAAATGCAACGTAAGAAGAAGTCTCACTGCATCAACAGATGGTTATTCTTCCAAACCCTACAACAACAACAACGGAAGCTTCTCAACCACTAACGTATCTTTGTGCAGGATACCATTTTTAAACAATTTTGAAAAATTTGAATAAATTGTTTTGAAAATGGAAAATATCGTTTTGAAAATTTATTGAGCTAATCTTTGAAAATCACCGGACTTCATGTTATCAAAACCTAAGTCACTCAATTATTGACTTCTGTCATGGATTGAGGGGGAGAGTGATTTAGAATAAAATATTTTCAAACGATGTTTCTTCACAAAAGTTCCGGTTTGTACGTTAAAATGTGGTGATCTAAAGATTTAATGTTATGTCATGGTATGATTTTTCTTTTGAATCAAGGTCTTTCAAAATGAAATTTTTTCTGTTCTTGTTTGATTGTGAAATTGTTTTATTTTACTTAAAAGATCTCTTAAAAACAATCATACCTGATACTAACAATCTTTAATGTCTCAAAATGGTCCTATACGTCATTTTTCAAAATTAAATCTTGCCACGTCTTTCCCCAAAATCTTTTAAATGATTTAAATCAATTGGGATCACAAATCTCAAAAGGTTTGAAATTTTGATCGGGGTAGAGATCGTGTTTTAAATCTCAAATCTATTTTAATGGAATTGGTTTTAGTCCTTTAAAGGCACTCCTGCCTCCATGTGCCAAGCGATTTCAAATACACAATGCACATGTTGAGGAGGAGGATTTATCCAAAAAACCATATGAGTATTTAAACAAGGCCACATTTTCTCCCATGTTTTCTAAACCTAATTAAATCACTTGGGATCCAAAATCTCAAAGGGTTTGATATTTTTGATCGGGGGAGAATTTGTGATTTAATTATGAAATTTGATAAAAGTTGATCGTTTTGATTCAGTTGTGCAGGCTGCTCTCTCATATGTGCTAAACGCTTTCGAATATCGAAGCACATATTGAGGGGGAGCATAACTATCAAGGTACAAAAAGTTTTTTTAAAAGAGACTTATAAAGTACCTTGATTGAGTTATCAAATGGTTTTCTTAATGGTTTTCAAATATCCTATGCACATATTGAGGGGGAGAATTTACCAATGAAAATCAAATGGCTTTTTCGTATGAAAATTGTGATCAAAGAAAATATTTCAAAGTTCTCTTGCCTCCTTGTGCTAAACAATTTCTAAATCATATGCACATGTTGAGGGGGAGGTTTTCTAAATGATCAAAACTATTAAGGTACAAAATGCTTTGATCTCGTATCACAAGTACCTTGATTGTTTTTCCAAATGATTTTTCAATTGGTTTCAAGGAAGAATGAACTGTACCAAAAGACCGACCATTTTACTTTATGCATGGTGTTATAAGGATGGTTAGGTTAGGTAATCGTTCCCACGATCCCGAGAGCGAAGGGATCTACCGGGGACAATCCACTAGATAGTGTAGAGTCCTTAGGTATGATGAAAAAAGGAGAAAATGAGAATATGGGAAGAGTGCGGACTAAGACAGAGCTAGTACTAGAATAAACCCAACAAGGTTCTAGTTATGAAGTCTCGGTAAGCACTGAAGGGGTTGAAGAATGAAAAGAACTGAATGTGAAAAAGGGTGAAAAGAAATAGCCTCCATCAATTCAACCTTAGGGCGTAATGGGGTTCAATACATATGCTACTTGGTTGTTACTAAGGTAACACTGCGGTATTGAAGACAAAGACGCCATGGACCCAGTGACGACTCGCACTAAACTTCCCAAACCACTCAAGTTCCTCTTAAAAGGGCTTGTTTCATTCTCACGGGAACCGACATAATCTATCAACTTTCTCTTAGAGATTGTTGATATTGAACAAGGAGACCCTCTCCCTAGTCTCCGGCATAGGAAACCAAATGTGCACTAATTGAGTCTAGAGCCAAGAGATCATCCACTATATCTCATTAGGACACAAAATTCATGAAGACTTGCTGTTTTACACAATGTGGAAAGTAAGTATATATTAAGAGTCCTACGCATTATCCTTGTGGTATTGCCATAACATCCGAGTGATATGTAAAAATATTCACAATGAAGATGGAAATCCTTCTAGAGCCAACATCAAACAAGCTCTTGGTGGGTGACATGTGAAATCTTGCAAAAGATCAAGCTTGTGACAACTGGATAGAAACAATGGGGCGATTCATTCTTGAATCAACCTTGGTCCAGGAATGGATTTGACGAGTACTTTTGGAAAAACCATTCGATGTGCAAATCTTCTTTTCTCAAGCACGTCGAATGTGTATTCATTTTCAAACACAAAAGTATCTCTGATTGAAAAATACTTTTAGAAAACCGTTCGATGTGCGAATCTCTTCTTTTCGCTAGCACGCATGTGTACTCATTCTCCAATACAAAAAGTATTTTGATTGAAAATTGATCTTTCTCATAAAACCTTCGCCGTATTGCAAAACTCTTTCTTCTAAGCAATACGCGATTGTTTTCAAATCATTTTCATCAATCTGAATCTCAATTTGTGGTTCACTCAATCCGTTGTCTTCTTTGAGACGCTCCGGGTTGAGAACAGCTGCGAAACCCTGTCAAGGAGATTCCTAGGAATCCTACCTGATCACAAAGTATTGTATCGATCAACGGGAACCGTGGGTCGTGTACCTTAATTCAACGAAAGTGATCAAAGACACTTTCGTATGTTTTATTGCTAACCTGTTTGCAGTACATTTGGACGCTTGTACCGATCGAATTGAGGAGTCATTCCAAAGCTGCATGCTCACATCATCCACACTTAATTTGAAGAAATCATGACCGCATATCTACATAACCTGGCTCGATATTTCTATACTATGTTCGTGCTGGGCCGCCTGCAAATATTTTGAACCAAAGAAAGCTTCCGCTACTCTGATGGAATGATGTCATGATTCAAAAGTGTGAGCATGTCGGTCCGAAAGTCACAACATCACATGAAGGCAACAAAACTATGGATGATCCGAGAGATTTTATCGGGTGATGATCTCATTGGAAGCTCGAAGATCATCAAAGATGTGGATCAGTTAAAGGCCTCCACTAATAGTACAAATCAATGCGGACTTTGAAGAATCGCTACAAAAGCACAAAGATTGCGGAACTTGAAGAATTGAAGTCTACGAGCTCAGAACAAAGTCAATAATAGAATGCTAGGATTTCAAATGTAAAACATGGGGTGACCTCCCTTAGGGGGAGATTGTTAGGAATTAGAAAATTCCATAGTGAAGAGTCGGTCACCCCAAATGTTATCTAGCTTAAGTTAGCTCGTAGACTTGTCGTTAGTTACGTTATTTAGCATTTTATTAGTTAGTTTGTAGCGTAGTTTAGTTTAGAGCAACACCGTGGAGGAAGGACGGATCTTTACCCACTGTATACCGATCCACGTGCCGAAGGAGAGTCGATTTTGTAACTATAATACCCCTTCCATAGATGGAAGGGGTGGTGCTTCTCATTTAATCTAATCTTTCATTTGTGTAAACCTCTAGCAAGAACACCCTCTCTCTCTACTAACTCTCTAACTATGGCAAACATGTCTTTTGATCATCCAAGACCACCCGAATCATCAACACAATAAATATAACGATCCTACACCTATTCTCTTCAATTGCCTACGAGTAGCATGTACTTAGGTATTGAGCAGAGTATATGAAGTTCTACTTATGTAGACAATGAACTAACCATTCTATTATTCAATTAACTTGAATCTTTAACATGCATTCCTCCTTTATCGTCTACAAAGCCCCAAGGGTATTTAGCACTTTTGGAATAATAAGAGTCCAAGAAGATTACCTAGCAAATATGCTAGTAATTCCTTTACTCTTTGCGGTTTAAACTCATACATCGTGACAAGTACAGAATGTTATTTATTTTGGTAGCTTTAAACACAATGTTTCCAGTTACACAAAATATTCTATCTTTCAATTAACTCTAAACCACGAAAGGGTAATGAAAGATCATAAACGAGTTTATCAATTTTGTAATCCTATCTTAGTTTGTCAACTAAGGAGAAAAGATAGGTATAAGTCTCACTCTTTTTGCTAGGAAAAGAGACTAAGTTTGCTTTTCAAAGAAAAACAACTTTGTTTACGAATTATGTTGCAATAACACAATTAATCAGAACATAAAAAGTTCAATTCTAGTATTTTCGATAATTACATTCTTAAAAGAATTAACTACCCAATTAATTACTAATAAGACTAAGCTCCATCTTGCAACCCCATTTAATTACCATAGGTCCTGATGAGTGTATAAAAAATAGGACAAAGAGGTGACGAACGTTAATTGCATTGCATAATGCAACTCTTAGATTTATGAGACTGCTTAAGGCATTAGTATCAAGTAATAATGTCAAAAGCATGTTTAGTTCTCATCTTATGCCTCGGGTTCAAGGTCTGACCAAGCTAACTCGAAATAAGTCGACCAAGTATGAACGTGTAAAAATAACCAGAGGTCTGACCAGTGAGAAATAATTACCATGGGTTGGAAAGGCCCTTAGGTCTGATCAGAGAAGTCAATCCAAGTGCACGTGTTCATAGTTGGATGACATAGACTTAAAATTAACAAATAGGTATGCACATATAAATGTGGTGAAATTCGTGTACAAAGAAGCATGCAAAACAACTTTGTAACACTAATTTTAAAAACCTTTGGTAATGACACAGAGTGATCATCATGGTTCACGGTAGCTCCAATCGAACGCCACAGGGAGGCAGAGAGACCAGGTAAGCGCTGAAGCATAACCTTAGAAACTTTCGGTGCACTGTGCGCACCTCTTTGAACCCCTTTGAGTTTGTTCTAGTGGGTTAGCCGTATATCCCAAGTGTCCATAGCGTCTAGTTTTAAATTCTTAGACAACGGTTTCATATATTAGGTCACTTTATTTTACAAAAACAATTTTCCACGAATCAAATAGCATGTCACAGTGAGCATGGTATTTAGGAGCGTAAATAAAGACCAATATTAATGTTATGGTTACGATATGTATTATTCCATATTGCATACAATTAGGTGTCAAAGCAAGTAATAATGCATATATAGGAATCACAAACATACAAGCATAAACATCAATATAAATAACCACATATTGTTCCGAGTCCTCTTGCGAGTCTTCTCCAAAAGGAGAACCATAAGACCGTCACTAGGATACAATACCTAGATCGCCCCATACATCGCAAAAGCAATTGAGTGGGTCTTGTGGTCGGAAAACACATAAAAACGCATGACAATCTCAATTAACAAGTAATTACGCAATTTATGTATTTAAAATCCAATATGTAATTCTAATTATCATAATAATTCTAATTAACAATGAATTAAATTCAAATTAACTTTTAATTCTAATTAGCAAGTAATTTTAATTAACATGTAAATTCTAATTAACAATTTAATTTCAATTAACAAGGTAATTTAATTAACATGTAAATTAAATTCTAATTAACAAATTAATTATAATTATAAATATAATTTTAATTTGTGTGTGACTAGTTATTATTTATTAAAAATTTGACAAGTATACATGTAATTGTCAAAATAAAATAAAACAAATAACTAAATTAGGTTTCATGCAGCCTTTTAAACATGTTTATTAATCCAGAAACGTGTAACCCATAATCGCAAAAACGAGTTGACTCGTGATGCCACTGTTGGGATTTTAGAACCAGTTAACCATTAACCTCTATGAGTACGCAGCGGATAAGGATGTAGTAATTGCAATTAGGTTAAGCACGTAATTAATAAACAAATAATTAATACAATATTAATTAATTAAAAGGGATAAAAGAAACCCTAACCTTGGTTGGCAATTGATCTTAAGTAACGGACAATAAAACCAGTACGAAACTCAACACCTAAAATAGATGCCTCTACGAGTATCACACACAAACACTTTAACACAAGTACGTTCGATTAGAGCTAGTTGAGAACGTTTAAAACCAATCAACCCTTGAATTACTTGAATACCACGAACAAATAAAACCAAGAACATCATCTTCTTATTCTGTCCGAAAACCAAACTGTAAACAAACCTCCCTTCGACGCCTAAAGCGCTTACATAGATAGTCGATCAATACCACAAGGGAAAAGACAACCATGTAATTAATAAATACATACATACATTCATGTATGTATGATCATGCGAATATGATGCATGTACAGTAAGATTGTCGATACAATGGATAGCATTCCTGCATGTATCATCACGTGAAGCATTGATTGTGAATGGGATTTATAGAGCATGCATGTAGGACCAAAACCCTATATCACAATATATGATAAATCAACTATTAGGGATATAATCTTGTCGCATGTCCATCAGAATAGATGTAGGTACGTTTGTTTATATAACAAAACAAACCACTCTTTAGCTTGGGCCCTTTGCTTGATCAATAAGCAACAAAAACCCAAGTATCCCCTTACTGCCCGATCAGATATGTTTGACAAGACCCAAGGCACCAAACCGACCCAAGAACAAGTCCATGGGTCGTCCAAAGAGATCGGGTCATATTCATGCATACACGGGTCAAATATATTCAAGTTTAAACGATCGACACGTACTCTCGTGTTTAACGTGTGTGCCCCCATAGGCTCACACACTTCTAGTCGTTTACGTGTGTTTATAACTCCCACAAACCAACACCGAGTACGTGTTCTTTACTTTTTCCAAGAATTTCTATAATGAAATGGGTAATTTTAGTATGGTTCGAAACATATTAGCCGGTTTGATCTGTAAGTTTCTTTTTTGTCCAAACACCATATCAGAGGGTAATGCCAAAAACAATTATAATCCCGTTTATAAGAGTTAATTTGTGTGTTTACCTTGCAGGTTACGGATCATGCATATTCACAGGAAGGTGAGTGAATAAGAACCTTTCGGACATTATTTCATCACCACAAGTCCGCCAGCCTTTGGACCACCTGGTCCTACATCGAATATGTCAACACCACTTCGGAGTCCTGAAATCGGGTGTTTGATGTTTTTGCTTTTTACATGGTTATTAGATGTGCATAGTTTCAAAAAAAAGATGTGCATATGATTTGACTTTTGTGCAGGCTTTTAGTCAATTCTTTGGTTCTAAAGACACTAAAATGCAAGTCATTTGTTTATTTATTTGGTTATGTACCGTATGGACCAGTTCTCATGTAACGACGACTAACTAAGGTTAGAACTTATAACACTTCAAATGACCATTAGTTGTACTCTTTTAGCGGGTAAGTATGCACTTCTTATGCCATGAATGAAGGACACTCTTTTGAGAACACGTTTAGTGAATCAAAATCCAGCTCGAGGATTGTAAATAGGATATTTACATCGAAATCCATATATTTTGGATTATAAGTAAATGCATATGGTTTAAAACTATGGATTTGACCTTAAACAACATATTTGCTTGTTTAACTTGGGTTATTTACATAATGCATTGAACATTACATATCGTAACCAAATTTAAATACAAGTGATGAAAGATTCAATTCAATAACTAAAGCAACACAATAACGAAATAAAAATATACATTAATATTTTACAGAATATGATTTTGACAACACAATCTTATTTTTTAACTTAAAACATTACTTAAAATAAGAAGTTGCTTCTTCGTGCAGAACAAGATCAACGCTCGGGAGAGGGCAACTTTCAAGATCCCGATAATACTAGTTGAAACATCATCCATTTATATGATTTGAATGCCTGGGATAAGTGGTAATGCATTTGTCAAGTCGTTACGCAAAGAATGCCACCAAAAAGCATAATCACTTGAGTTCCTTAACATCGTGTTCACACCAAACAGGTTGTGAACCGCTACTGTGGTGTGGCCTAGTGCACCTCCTTTATAGCAACTCTAAAAGATAAGATGCAAAACATAAGCAAAGAAAGTAGTAATAGTAGAAGAATTAAGAGCAAACACAAAGTACAAAAACAAAACTTAGAAATGTTACTGCAAATGCGACAGTTTCCAGAATATGTTAACCACATAAAATTTTGAAAACCATCAAACGAATTAAAAGATATGCATAGCTAGTTACGTACGTTACCAAAAATCATCTATGAGTCTCGATCAAAAGAAGATAAAACAAATAATCATATACTGTGGTCTAACAAAAAGAAGTAGAATATGAAATTACCCTAAAAACTAGCTTCGGGTTTGGCACAATCATTGAGTAACCTCTTGATCTCATTTAAACAGGGAAACCATGGCCGAAAAAACAAGAAAACCAATCTCTAATATTTCATCCACCGAATCAACAACAATATCAACACATCCAGCTTCAATAAACATCATTTTAACCATATAATTTGCAGATGATATATGAAACAATAACTTCACTTAGACCAGAATGCTAAACTAAATCAGTATTTTGAGGCAAAAAGGAAAGTGAGATGGTAATATATTTGCAACATTAAAGTAACTAAATGAGAGAATAAATAAAGTCAATTCACGCTCAAAAACTTAAGTTCCCGCCCAAAAAATAAATTCCCGCTCATAGCTTTTCTGATTTTGGGCTTGCAAAAAGTCATTCAAGATTATTTACTTTTCAGTTTAACTTCTACTATGTTAACATGTTTAGATATTAGAGCAAGGGGTGTGGTTGTTTCGTTTCTCGCCGTTTCCGACGTGGAGGGCTAGCCACTTTGCTTTGGCCCTCGCCACGACACCATCAATACTCGCCAATTAATGCTTCGTCGTTACAACGACATGCAAAAAGACAAAAACATTTCAAATACAACCGTTGCAAAATATACCCGTTTGAAATGAAACGGTAGAATTTTTTTTTTGTATTTTTTTTCATTTTCAAACCCAAGTACCCCTTTACTCTATAAATAATACCCATTTTTTACAAAAATATTCACACTTCTCATTCACAACCAAAAATAAATTATCTTCATCATCTTAATCCACAACCAAAAATGTTCCAAGATCCCAACGAGATGTCGTTTATGAATCTCCTTAACTCGTCTTCGTCAAACCCGTCCACCCCATCGTCTCAAAGCTCAAACACTTCTTCGCAAGTCGGATTTCAACATTTTCAATATCCAAGACAATCACCACCGCAATTCTATCCATCACAACCATCACCACCGCAATTCTATCCGTCATAACCATCACAACCGCAATTTTATCCGTCACAACCATCACAACCACAATTTTATCCGTCACAAGCACCACCAACGCAATTCTACGCTTCACAACAACATTACTTTGAATCACAATTCAAAGTACCTCAACCACCACCAACCGAAACACGTGAAGAACGTCGTCAAGGAAAAAAACCGGCCAAAGCAACAAAGAAAAAAAAAGAAGGCCGTTGTGAACTTGGACGCGGACGACGGAGGAGGAGGATGAAGAGGGTCGAACCACAATTCGTTGGACAAGCCAGGAAGAAAAAATTTTAGCCAAGTGTTGGGTCGAGGTATCCCAAAACGCCGCTATCGGTAATGACCGACTAAACGATGCGTTTTGGACTCAGATTTGGGAGGACTTCAAGGCTCGTAGTCCAGAGCCTTATCGTACAAAAAATATATGCACGGGAAAATGGACTCGGATAAACGGTGATTGCCAAAAGTTTAATGGTTTTTACAAGCATTTGCAGCGTAGATCCGGGGAAAATGATGTTGATCACATTGAGAATGCAAGACTTTCTTTCAAAAATGGGACAGGAAACAGTTTAGTATGGTTTCCGCATGGAAGGTTTTGAGAGAATATCCCAAATGGGACGCGCCGGAGGGGATCAATGAAGATAATATCGCCGAATTATTCGGCCCTGATCCAAGATCTCGTCCCGCAGGCAAGCCTCGTCCGGCAAAAAAATCTAAATCAGTGGAGTCGTCAACGAGCACCGGGGGGAGTCAATCGGATGCTATTGCGGAAGCTTTAGCTCAAGAGTATAAACGTAAAGTTGACGGAGCACGAGAAGTGTACGAGGCGAGGATTTCGAAAGAAAAGTCGGAGCAAGAGTGCCGAGAATTAGAGTTTCTCATGCATGATATTGAAAATTTGCCGGAGCCAAAAAAATCGATCCTCAAGAAGAAACAAGACGAGTTGATAGCAAAATACTACAAATGAAGTTGTATTATTTAAGTTTTGTATGGTTTTTATTTTCCGTTTGTTTTTTTATTTTTCGTATGTTTTTAAATTTTTTTATTTTTTTATTTTTTTATTTATTATTATTTTTTTTGTATTGTATGTTGTATTTTTATTTTAAATGAATGAAATGAATTTAATTGTGTTTGGAAAATATGGAAAAGGAAAAAAAAAAGAGGGTGGGTGGGGCCCAAATGAAGAGAAGTGAGTTAGTTGTGATTGGGGGGTATTTTTAAGTGAGTGTGTTGGAGTGATGTGGAGGTGATGTGGCACACGTGAGGCCCAAATGAAGAAAATTGGGCAAGTCATGACACCCCTTGCTCTTATAAACTCAAACACGACCCGTCTTTAAACAAGTTATTGGGGAAGAATGGTTTTCGTCTCAAACTTGTGTCAAGAATTGCCACCCTAGTAAATTAGGATGATAACATAGGTCTAGACTCTAGTCGAAGTTTGTTTGACCTCATACGCGGTCATTTAGTATGGGTCGAAACTCGCTAGGCCAAATTGTCGCGTAAATACTTTTTGTCTATTCATTTTTTAAAAATGCTTTAATTATTAACTTTTTTTAAATCTTATATTACCCTATAAACATTTATAGGGCCGTTTTTTAAACAAGATTTAATTTTTGTGTTTCCCTTGCAGGTTGTGGATCCTGCGTATTTACAGGAAGGTGAGCGAATAAGAACCTTTCGGACATTATTTCATCACCACAAGTGTCTTAATTTTATCTTTTTCTTCCGGCTTGATTTTTAACTAGTAAAATGTGTTTTGTAACTGTTCAAACTCAAGCACCAGTCTGCCAGCATTTGGACCACCTGGTCCTACAGCGAATATATCACCACCACATCGGATTCCTGAAATCGGGTGTTTGATGTTTTTGGTTTTTACATGGTTATCATAAGATTAGATGTGCATATGATTTGAATTTTCTGTAGGCTTGTAGTCAATTCTTTGTTTCTAAAGAGTAAAGACACTAAAACACAAGTCATTTGTTTGTTTCTTTGGTTATGTACCATATGGACAAGTTCTCATGTAACGACGACTAACTATGGTTAGAACACTTAAAATGACCATTAGTTGTACTCAAATGACCATTAATTGTACTCTTTTAGCGGGTAAGTATGCACTTCTTATGCCACGAACGAAGTACGCTCTTTTAAGAACATGTTTAGTGGATCAAAATCCGGCTCGAGGATTGTCAATAGGATATTTACATCGAAATTCATATAGCTTTGGATTATAAATAAATGCATATGGTTTAAAACTATGCTGACCTTAAAGAGTTAAACATATTTGCTTTTTTAACTTGGGTTAACTGCAAAATGCATTGAACATTACATATCATAACCAAGTCAAAATAAACTTATGAAATATTATAAAACTAAATCTTTTATATTTATTTATATAAAATAAAACAAAACCCTTAGCGGGAATTTTTCATTTTAAAAAAATCAAACCATACCTTATTTGGTAATAATTTTTTTAATTTGAATTTTTTTCTTAAACATGTTTAATGAAAAAAAACTAAATACTTTCTTTTTTTGTAAAAAATATTTTTAAAAAAACTAAATATTTTTTAATTATTAGTTTTTTAAAAGATTTTAATACTAAAAGAAAGTCTAAATATTTCTTAATTTAGCTAATCTAAAAAAAAATTCGTCTTTATAAATCAGATGTAGAAAAAAAACCAAAATACACATGTCCTTTAAATTTATTAATTGATACTTTTGGGCCAAAATTGTAAATAAAAAAATGCGGAACTCCAAAATGATTACTATCATCCTTATTCTTACGTTTTTGTGCCGTAACCTACACCGACTCCAAGAAACCCTTTCCTTACTATAAGAATTGACGAAGATGGTAACAATAATGCCTGCTCTTTCCTTTGATTTCCAGTGCAATTGTTCTTCTTTGATATCCAGGTTATTAATAAGGATCAATTAAACTTGATTGCTATTGTATCCAGGTTATTACAATTTGTTAGGGATTAATATGTTTTGATGTATAAAATTACAAGAGATTTCCAGGTTGTTTGATCTAATTCGATTTAATTGTGTTAATTGATGTTTGTAGGGATGCAATGAATACACGATGATTTGTATGTTATTTGTGCTCAAACTCGGGAATCAATGTTTTGAATCAATTTAATGGTAAGTGTTGTATGCAATTTTAATTTGTATGTTTGTTAATTGAATATGATATTGCTACTTTATTTTTTATATCAATGTGGAGTTGCTAAGAACTAGCATAAAGTTTAGTAATTTTTGCATAATGGGTGTTTAGAAGATTGTTTATTCGTTATTCGTTATAAATGAACAGCCCAAACCTAAATCATTGAATCATCGTATCCTTCACAAAATCATCCCAAAAAAATAAAAAATAAAAAATTACTACCGAATTTCCTCAAAAGACAAAACGTAAGTTCTTAGAGCCATGGATATATGGTATGTTCTTGACTTATTGATTGATTATGATATCGATAATTAATCATCTATTTATATTTAATTGTTGATTTTTGTGTACAGTTTGCAAATATATTGGGTTTGGGGGTTTAGACTGATGTTTCTTACAGATATGACGGTAAATGGTTCGATTGTTACTTTTTGAAATCACATGTTGTGCGTAGTAAAAAATATAGGTGTCCATTATGATTGTTTCTTTCAATTGATTGTTGGTACCATATGTTCCATTGTTTTAACCCTTATGTTATCCTTAAGGTATTGTAGGCCTTTGATTCTTTTCTTCTATTCGTTTGACATCTGGTAGTAATTAGAATGCAAGGATTGATCTTAGTTGTGATAATAGTTTTTAGTATAATAAGAACATATGCCTATGTTATTACGCCTGGACCAAATATAACCCCAAAAATTAAACTATAACCCTATACGCAAGAGCGATAAACAGTTCATGAAGAAGGTGACGAGGAGGGTCTCAAACATGTAGGATCATTTATTTGAGTTTCTGCTCCATATTCGTGTTAGCCGTTAAGGTAATTGATGCTTAACTTACAAATTGAAAAAAATAATAACGATGATATATGGATTAGTATATTGGTCGAGTTTCGTGTATTTTAACCTGTTTACGGTTATAAAAGTAGTTGTCATAAGCAAGATTAGTATGAGGTTTCGTAACGGCATTATAAACCAATTTTTTATGAATATTATTTTGTTAAAAGATGGATATGAGTTGTTGGGTTGTTTGTTAAACCTTTATGAATTTCATTTATGAAGGTTTTCTTTATGTAGTTTTTATTTTTTCAATTATATAGTTTTGTTCATAAACATTTGTGACAAAAGGGCAATTTTATATGAACATAATATAGGAATGAGAGGTTCTGTTGTTGCTATTGTTCGATACCTATCTAATTATATAAAAGATTTTGATTATAATAATTGAAGGGCCATGAAGTGTAGTAATGGGGCATTGTCAGGTCGTGCAGAAATTTGGAATATATGCGGATATACTAACTGCAAGGGGTTGTTCTGTTGGACTATTTGTTAGTAACTATGTCTTATCAAATCCAAGCACCACTATATGGATATGTGTTGGTATACTACTAATGACCATTTCATATATGATACCTAGAGCTATCTGCATGTGCCTTATGATTAGATACATGTCATACACCACTAATCAGGATCTACGATATTTTGATGCATGCTATGTTGAGTTATGCACTTATACTTAGGCACCAGATATCAGCCATAGTTTAATGACAGTAGATTGTAGCATTAGAAAAAAAGGAAGGGGCACTATAGACCTACATGTAAACTTAAAAATGGGATGGACATTACTATCTATTGGTATATGACTCAAGTGATCAAGGTACCTACTTCTGGTAAACAGGTACAGATGCCATTTAGGGAAAAAAATGTCAGGCTAACAATCTGTTTGCAGGTTGATGGTTTCCATTGTAGTGACCATTTTTCAGCTTTGACATACGACATTATGGATCCACTATGATAACTAACATCATGGCTGGACAGTGGGAGTTTTCTTATAGAATTTGAATAAAGATAAAAGTTATAATATTTAATTTGCTGGGATGTACGTTGTTACCTTAGAAGAAGGGATTAACAAACTAAAACCCAATGCCACTTGAGTCTTCGCAGAAGTGCAACTGTACATACTGGTATATCAGGTAGTACATATTTTATTTGTCGTTAGCTTCAGTATAAGTTTGTGATATGACCAAGTCATAACTTTCTACAAAGTACTTTATGATATGCTAGATCTAGGAAAAATAAGATTGGAAAAGTAGCTTATTGAAATAAGCCGGAATTAAACTAAAATGGAAAATAAGCAAAACTGCTAAAGCTTGGTCTAATAATTAATTGTGCAGGATAACACAAGTAAGTCCCTAGGGCGCGTTGGTAGTGGGTATGTGTAGCTAATAGTTCAACATATATCACTATGCCTGCCTTTGAAGGTCACTCAGTTTATGGGCTGTTTGGGATTACATATAAGGGCTTGTTTGGGTTTGCTCGGTAGAAAAATACTTATAGGGTAGGTTGGGATAGCTTTTAGAATAACTACTTTTAGGGGGTTGTTTGCATTTCCAAAACTGAGTGCACTAGGTGTTTGGGATTACGTATTGAAATAACTACTTTTAGAGTGTCTTTAGGATTACTTAGTGAATATGCTTATAGGGGCTGCTTGAGATGATTGCTTATCAGAATGAATACTTATAAGGGATGTTTGGACTTGCTTATAGGGGCTCTTTGAATCCAAGAAGCCTACTCTAAAAAATGGTTTAATTTCTGGCTCTTGAAGTTGGACCTGATCTATAATAAAGACTCAAATACATTAGGGTAATTTGTACGAGGGTATGAAGGTAGGATCCAAGCTACTCGTCATCACCTAAGAAAAATCCATTTTGCAATAAGTGAGGTACATTATTTACTTGATTATATAATTATGATAGTTCAGCCATAACATGAATTTGATTAAGATAATTACTAATTATTTGTACACTATATATAAACCTGCGGCGACTTTGAATATGTTTATTTTTTATGTTAAGTAAGTTATAGTAATTTGGTTGTATGACCTGTAAAAGAATACACCATCAGACGCGACCTATTGTAGTGATTGATTTCGCTGCTCTTGGGATAAAGCTTGCGAAAGGATCGTATATAACTCTAAAAGAAATTGAGGTTAGTTAGCTCATTTTATTTACTTTTTTAATGTTCCTATAATAGCATTGTCTATATGACATGACTTAAGGGTTGTATGGATGTGGTGTTAACGATTAATTATGTAATTTAAAATAATGAATCATAATACTTGTGATATAAATGGCTATTATTTATGGGTCAATATGGGTTGTTTTTCTTATCCCAGGCATGTCAAATCAAAAATATAACTACAAGCAAATGGGTTAAAACTTGAAAGTTGTAAGAAGTATATTTTTTGTGCACACAACCTCCTAAGTAATTTTAATTCAGGTTTAGATTATTACTTTAAGCATAATTAATGCCATCGATGTATGTATAATTTTTGAAGGAAAACAGACAATAAGTGTTAAGGGGTAAACAAACCCGGTCCGACCCATTCAACCAATTATCCAGACTTATTAATTTTACCCGTCGTTGTTGTATAATTGTCACTTCAGTTAGATCTCATTGTATATACTTTACTTATTGTAATATTGAAATTTGAAAACAGGTTGTTGCGTGTGCAAATTGTGGCCAAGAAGGTATAATCGAAATGTCACAAAGGCTCGGTTAACGAGTCAAGAATCAGAGATAATGTTGGAGGCACATGTCCAGGCTCCTTTTGTTGTAGGATTCCCATTTGCAAAACCTGGGGGTTACAAATTTTATGCTAACAATTTAACTCAAAGCCTTTCAAACATTGGTGGAACGATGCTGAGACACAGATTGACACCACCGCCTAATGAGGTCTATAGTCTACATCGTAAGCTTGATGGTGCTTTCTTGGCTTGAATCAAGATCAGGGTTGTGGTTCCTTGTCGTGACATTTTGCTAAAAGTATATGAAAGTTATTAGTTTAATGATTAGATATGTTCAGATTAGATTTATTCATCACTACGCGGATGTGTTTTGGTGTATTAAGTAGACATGGTTGGTGGGTTAATAATTGCCCTTGATGCATATATACTCAAAACAAATCACAGGTAGTAAATTTGATACAAAAAGATTCATACGTTAGTTTTTTGTTATTTGTTAATTGAATTTGCTAAGTTACTCATTGTGTTAATAGGAGTATAGGACTATTTTGCCATTCAATAATTTTGTGGCCAATTATTTGATATTGACACTCAGTGTAAGATTTGTATAACTACCTGAGTTTGTTAATTCATTCAATTGTGGGCTCAAGCTTTTTAGGTCATGTATTCTTCATTAGTTATATGTATATCACCAAAGGGCAAAAAAAGTTATATGTATATCAGTATTTGTATTAATCTACTTTTTGATCCTTGGTAAGCACCTCTGGTCTTATTAGCATATATGACCCAAGTTCAGGGCAGCTTGGTTCATTTAAAGGAACTAAGAATGTTGTTATGGTATGCCGATGGTATTATCATTGCATTTATGCTATTTGGTTGGAATGTATGGGTTTCTTGTCATGTATGATAACTGGATGCAAAAGCTGGGACAAAACTACTAAATCTGAACAGGGGTAAAGAGTGAGGATCTATTAAAAAGCAGGGCAACTTTAAAAAGCCTAAAAAGTATTATCATCAGTCGGATCATCATACAAATTTATCAATGGCTCTAAATAAAAGTGTGGAAAAAGAAATTCCCAACTCCTTCACACACTTCTCTTATCATACATTTCTCTCTCATCTCTCAATTATCTATCTCTAACAACAACCACTACAACCATCTTCATTATTGAAAAATTAAACACTACCACCGGCACAACAATCATCCACGACCAAAACCACTATTTTCCGACCCCCATTAATGCTGCCACGTGTCGTCACGCGCCGTGACTTCGTGTGAAATTTTTTTACGGTTTCTTGCGATTTCCGGCGACTTTCCGGCTACCTGGAACTACACCTCCGACGAGTGAAGGTTCACCTCACGTTCCCGAATCAGATCCAAGTAGTCTCGTCGCAGCAGCCACCGTAGGCCGCTGGAAGCCACCATCTCTGCCGCCGTCTCTTTCACTGGAGAAATAAGCAAGAGAAAATCATAAGTTGATGTTTTCAAGTTTATGGTTTTGGTTTCATTTAGAAGCATTAAATTTCTTTTTTTGATAAAATGTGTGTCATAATAATGATTTAGATGATAGAGATGGAAGGACTAATTCATCCATAAGTTGTAAGCCTTAAAAAAACACTTTGTAAAAAGAACCAGGTGGATGAAATGTAAAACATTTGATGATTGTTTAGTTGGTGATCTATACAAACTCAATAGTAAGAGTATTTGTTTGGTTCAATGTTCATCTAATAATGATTTAGATGATAAAAAGGATAAAGTAAAAGGAGTAGGTAAGATGAAAGGTAAAAGATAAATAATTGTTTGGTTGGGTGATTTAAGAATTTTTGGTGTATATAGTTTCATTTGTTAGAGATTATCTTCATCACTTCAAGTTAGCAATGTCTATCAGTTTCCTTAAAAAAATACAATGTTCATCAATTATTTTTTATAATGTTCATCATTTGAGGTTATTGTTGTTCATCAGTTTATCAGTTACTAAAAAACACAATGTTCATCAGTTATAATGTTCATCAGTTGAAGTTATTGTAGTTCATCAGTTGAACTTATTGTTGTTCATCAGTTATAATGTTCATCAGTTGAAGTTATTTTAGTTCATCAGTTGAACTTATTGTTGTTCATCGTCATCATTGTTTTAAAATCAATGTTCATCACCATCTATTTTGATAATGTTAATCAGATTCAGTTACTTTGATAATGTTCATCAGTTTGTTATTATTGTTATGCTTTTAAAAACAATGTTCATCAGCTCATCGGCTAATTTTGATAATGTTCATCAATTTATCGGTTCAAGAGTGTTCTTAAAAAATACAATATTTATCAGTTCATCAGTTATTTTTTATAATTTTGATCAGTTCATCGGTTATTTTGATAATGTTAATCAGTTCACAATTGTTTTAAAAATTCAATGTTCATCGCTTATTTTGATAATGTTCATCGCCTTCAGCCAAGTTATTATTGTTATCAGTTTTCTAAAAAACAATGTTCATCAGTTCATCATTAATTTTGATAATGTTCATCAATTGAAGCTATTGTTGTTTATCAGTTTAGTGGTGTTCTTAAAAAAATACAATGTTTATCAGTTTATCAGTTATTTTTGATATTTTTCATCAATTAGTGTTCATCAATTTAACTATTATTTTTTATAAAATTAAATATTCGTTAATTTTCTTTTTAAAAAAAATAAATGTTCATGAGTTTAAAAAAAATTAAACGTTCATCATTTTAGAGCAAAAATTGAATGCCCAGCAATGTTTATAAGCTAGTAAAATATAGGTGTGGAAATAGCAAAAACAAATCTGTCACAAATAATAGAAGGGACACTTGTCACAATATAAGGACTTTCTAGACTTTTTAATCTTTTCTCACTTTCTATAGGATCACGACTCCAGGGGTAAATGGCATAAAATAATCCGAAAAATTGATATTGGGCATGTGCCCGACTTGACCGAGTTATTTGATATCTTTTGGCGAAGATTTAGGCTTAAACCATTAAACTTTATTACTTTTTAGATTTAAGATCATTTGAGGACAAAAGATTATTTACATACCAAGGGATTAATCTCCACCCTCCATTTTTATTTGATCTAATGGATGAGATTAATTCCAACAATTTAAAAAACCCACTTTCATCATTTTTTCAAATATTAATATCTTTCAAACCGTTAATCGTTAAGCGAAAAAATATATATATCCGACGCTAAGCATTTAATTATATTTCTATAGATAGGCACTTTGATATACTTTCACAAAAATTTTTTTCGTATTTTCACGTTTTTTTAAGTTTTTTCGTTTTTTTACGTTACTGAAATTTGCATTAAAAAATCATATATGATAAAACACTAATTTGAATATCACATGTGATATTAGTGTAATCTCATATATGATATGTAATATCACATGTGATATTAGTGTAATATCACATATGATATTACTTACTATCATATGTGATATTACATGTAATATCATATGTGATATTACACTAATATCACATGTGATATTCAATTTAATGTTTTATCATATATGATTCTTTCATGCAAATTTCGAACGTAAAAACTAAAAAATAATCTAAAAACGTGAAAAACGATTTTTTTTCAAAAGTATATCAAAGTGCCCGTCTATAGAAAGATAATTAAATGCTCGTCGCGATGGTGTAAATATTTTCACTTAACGATTAACGGTTTAAGAGATATTTAAATTATAAAAAATAGGTGAAATAATAAAATGCTTTTAATCTCAGTTATTGATTTCTTTTTATGGATAGATGAGCATTTGAAATTCAGATGCACAAAAGTTTGGTATGTAAAATAACTCTACTCTACTTTTTAATGCTAAAAGACAATAGAAATATTTTAGTTTGGACTATCTCAATAAAAAATAATAAACATAACATTTTTGGTTTAAAAGAAAAATATGTACTTCCCAATAATAACAAAAAATATAAAAATGAATTTATAGCAACAAACTGCGTTAAACATAGTTTTAGTCAATTTCATTTAAAATTCAAAAGATGATAAATCTATAACATCTTATATTAGTGTTCTTTATTATTTAATTATAAAATATTATAATAATTGAACTTACAAAAATGACATAGTAATACAATCATTAATGTTTCAAAGAAAAGATTAAAAAATAAAATGGTCTAAATTATCGTTACAAAAACACAACATGTGGTACTTAAACTTTGTATATAAAAATGACTCATGTCTATGAAAGTACTATATATGAACTTTTACCACGTACAACAAAATTAATTAGAAATCAAAATTAAGAATCATAAATTAAAATATATATATATATATATATATATATATATATATATATATATATATATATATAAATATATATATATATTAAGCTATTTGTTTTTTAATAAATAAAAATACAATATTCAAAATTTTAGAAAAAACCCTGTGCGTGCGCGACTGCGCGGGCATTATAACTAGTTTAACACTATAGCGAAATAAAAATATACATCAAATATGTTACGAAATATGATTTTTATACATCAAATATGTTACGAAATATGATTTTGACAACACACCTTATTTTTTAACTTTGCAGTTTGTATTTCATTAAAACACAAAAGCTTTCGATATCTTCTTAAAAAACATCAATTATCTAAATTTTACTGAAGTGAATTAAATTCGTGAAGTTTCTAGTTCAAGTGCACGTTGTTGTTTCTCCTCAAGTGTCTTCTGCAATTTACTTATGAATCCTTTGATGTCTTCTTTGGAAAATTCATTCCTTGATTTTACTTCATTCATAAGACTTTTGATAATGTCTTGCAGATCTTTAAGCCACTAACATACACAAAAACACAAACCATAAACATTGCTACTCTCGAACTATTATTTACAAATCTACCCAATTATTTACAAATCTACCCATACATGATCCATACATAAATATAAAACAAAACACAAACACATCATAATCTTCATAGTTGACCGAAACAAAGCAACATATATTCCACAAAAAACGTGTAGATTGGTGGGAACAACCGGGTTCCTTTTGGCACCGGTCATTGTCCACCTCGTAAGGAATAGCTCCGGCAACTCTTCTGACCCTAGTGGGGCACCAACTGAAGTGAGCACGAGCCAAGACTCAGACCCCTGAGCTTAATTCCACAAAGTCTCTCCAGTGTGCTCATAGGTTTGCGGAGGTGGGTACCTATCTGAAGCAAATGTCAAGGATGAAACTCGAACATATGTCTATTGACTCAAGCATAAGTGTTTTAACCATTGGACTAATGCTCCGGTGGTACAAAGCAACCTATATTAAATTATCACTAATAACAAGAAAGAAAAAAAAAAACCAATCTTCACAACAAATCATCAATACTCCAAAACCCTTTAACCAAATATAGTTTTTAACCAGCCTAACAACAAAATCACTTAAAACCAAAAAAGATATAAAAATAAATAAATAATAATAATAATAATAATAAAATAAAATAAAATAAATCACAAACAAATAAACCATCTATACAAGTAAAAGATAAAAAGGTAAAAAGAATAAAACATACCTTTAGCTACTAGAAGTGGACAATGTTGGAAAATTTAGTGCACTTGTGAGATTAGTTCACACCTGGTTTTGGGTTAGGAGGTACGGAGTGTACACCCACGAGGTCCCTAAACACCCTGACTTAATAGTGGTTAGTACTGGTAGTGTTGGTTACTACTGCTAATGTAGTGACTAATGGTTCCTACTGCTAGTGTATTGGTTCCTGCTGGTAGTGTTGGTTACTACTACTAGTGTAGTAACTGATGGTTCCTACTGCTAGTGTATTGGTTCCTGCTGGTAGTGTATTGGTTCCTACTGGTAGTGTTGCAATGTTCAATTTGTAAAGCCTTTGACTCATTCAAGTGGTGTTATGACCTTTATGACCACGCTTTAATTGGTCTTGTAACCACTATTCCTCAGATAATGGAGGCTTATTATGGGTGATTAATTGGCCGTTAATTACTCATAAATTTCATTGACTAGGAGTGAGTATTCTCTACTATTAATAGAGATGGACATCATCAGCATGGATAGATGGTGAATAACCAAGAGAAACAAACAAAAAGCTTAAACACTTATATGCGCAAGGGTTATTGATTTGTGCCTAATTCAATAACAAACATTTGGTCTTATCCCAAGTAGATATTCGTGTAACCCAGGCATAGAGTCGAATAGTTTACTTTGGAAAGTGATAACACCATTCCAAGTGATATCCAGTAACCACCTACTAGTATTGCATTGCTACTGATTATCATACCCTGCTGCTTTGGCGAATCACCACCAACAATCAAAGTAAACTATTTTGTGATAATCAATGGCGGCTGCTGCAATGAAACACATGGCTTCAAACTTTGCCAAGTTGGACAAGTTTGAAGGGGTGGACTTTAGGAGATTGCAGAAGAAGATGCACTTCTTGCTGTCAAGCATGAGTGTGGTCTATGTTCTGACCACATCTATTCCTGATGATGGGGATGATGCTACTATGGAACAAATCAGGAGGAGGAGCAAATGGGAGAATGATGACTACATTTGCAGAGGCTTAATTCTCAATGGTATGTCTGATTCACTCTTTGAAATTTATCAGAATTTTGAATCTTCCAAAGAACTATGGGATTCCTTGGATGCCAAATATATCGCTGAGGATGCTTCAAGTAGGAAGTTCCTTGTAAGTAATTTCACAAATTACAAAATCACTGATTCAAGACCAGTTATGGAACAATACAATAAACTTCTTGGTATACTTGGAAGGTTTACACAACCTAATATGCACATGGATGAGGCTATTTTAGTCTCTTGTGTCATTGATAAACTTCCTCCTGCTTGGAAAGATTTCAAGCATACCTTGAAACATAAAAAGGAGGAGTTAACTATGGTTGAGTTGGGCAGTCATCTGCGCATTGAGGAATCTCTCAGGGTGCAGGATAATAACAAGCCATAGAGTAGCAATGCTACTGGTGCATCTGTTGTCAATATGGTAGAGCATAACAACTCCACCAGGAACAATGACAACAAAGGTAAACGTAAACATCATGATAACACAAGGGCATATCCTAACAAGAAGGCAAAACCTACTTGTTGGAAATGTGGCAAAACTGGTCACATTAAAAGGGATTGCAAAGGTGTTAAGGTTAGTGGTAAAGCCAATGGATCAGGAACTAATGGTTCAAGGAGTGGTGGTTCTACCAACTCACTGAAAGGTCATAATATGTTTAATAAGTCTTTTCAGATTAATTATGTTAAATATGCATCTGAATCTTATTATGTGCAGGATGATGATGTTGCGTGGTGGGTTGACTCTGGTGCAACAGTTCATGTGTGTAAATATAGAAGCTAGTTCAAGACTTATGAGTCACTGAATGATGGTTCTATTTTTCACATGGGAAATGAGTCAACAACCTTGGTGCATGGTCGTGGTTGTGTAGATCTTAAGTTTAGTTCTAGAAAGATTGTAACTTTGTTTAATGTTATTCATGTTCCTGGTATAAGGAAAAACTTGGTTTCAAGTAGTGTTTTGAATAATCATGGATATAAACAAGTTATTGAATCTGATAAATTTGTTCAATATAAGAATGGCGTGTTTATTGGTTTTGGGTATTTGTGTAATCAAATTTTCAGGCTTAATATTGTCACTAATAGTGTCAATTCAACTTTTATGACCACCAATGACCTGACTGACTCTACCATATGGCATGCTAGACTTGGCCATATACACTATAAAAGGATGCAAGATATGTCTAAGGATGGGTTAATCCCAACATTTGACATGGACATTGAAAAGTGTAAGACTTGCATGTTGACCAAAATAACTAAGAAACCTTTTTAGGGTGTTAGTCGTGAAACTAAGCTCTTGGAGCTAATACACAGTGACCTGTGTGATTTGCATGCCACTCCCTCTTTGGGGAATAAGAAGTACTTTGTGACCTTTATTGATGATGCTTCTAGGTTTTGTTATGTCTATCTGTTACATACTAAGGATGAAGCATTAGATAAATTAAAAGTATTTAAACTTAAGTTGAATTACAACTTTGGTCTTTGATCAAAAGATTAAGGACTGATAGGGGAGGTGAGTACATGGATACTCTGTATTTTCAATCTGTTGGTATAATCCATGAAACGACTGCTCCCTATACTTCTCAAAGAAAATGGTATTTCTGAAAGGAAAAACAGGGTGCTGAAGGAGATGGTTAATTCCATGTTGTCCTGTTCAGGACTGAGTCAAGGATTATGGGGTGAAGCTATGTTAACAGCTTGCTATTTATTAAATAGGGTTCCTAATAAAAGGAACAAGGTTACCCCTTATGAACTCTGGGCTAAAAGAAAACCCAACCTGAACTATCTCAGGGTTTGGGGGTGTAGGGCTGTTATAAGACTCCCTTATCCAAAGTTGAAAACTTTGGGTGAAAGAGGCATTTACTGTATCTTTGTTGGATATGCTGAGCATTCCAAGGCTTTTAGGTTCTATGTTATTGAACCTAATGAACAAGGTTGCAAAACACGCTAGGCGCTAGTCGGGCGGTCGTCCACCGCCTAGCGCCTAGGCCGCCTACGCGGGGCCTAGGCGCCGCCTAGGCGGATTGAACTTTTATATATAAAAAATTTAAAAATTATACGTATTTGTTATAAAATATGCATCTTTATATATTTTTAATAATTTTATTAACGTTTTTATTATTTTTAAGTATAAAATATGTGTGATTTTAATTAAGTTTGGGTCTTTTTTATTAAGTCCATTAAGTTATTTGTTATTTGTTGGGCCTATTTTAAAAGTTTTTTAATGGGCTATAAAACCATATACATAGTATTATATTATTAGGGTTACATTAGGTTACACATCATCAATAACCCAACCCCCACTTTTCCTCATCACCCTCCTACCATCTTCTTTGTTCTCTTTGTTAAAAAAAAAACCTCCTGCTCAAATTAGAACAATATCAAGAAAATTGAAACCCCAAAAATGTGTTCCATTTAGTGCTCATTTGAAGCTACAAGTCGCGGAGTGGTAACTTGTCTGAAAAGAGGCGGAAATATGAAAAACAAACCCTAGATCTGAAGTTAGAGGAGTGCTGACCGGATTTGTCCGGCGTTGACCGACCCGCCGCCTAGGCCGATTTGGCTGATTTGACCCGCCTAGGCGGTTTGTTGACCGCCTTTTGACCAAAACGCCTAATTTGACCGATTTGCTACAAATCGGGGTGGTGGGTGACCGACTAGCGCCTAGGCGTCGCCTAGGCCGTTTTTTACAACACTGCTAATGAATATGTTTCAATTAACTCCATAATTGAATCAATGGATGCAATCTTTGATGATATCAGAATCTCATCAGTCCCTAGACCAAGTCAAAGGATTCTTACTGGAACTCTTGACAATGGTATATCAGAGGTCCCTGATGAGGTTGTGGTTCAACAATCTAAACCTGTACTCAGAAAGAGCAAAAGGGTCAGGAATCCAAAGTCATTTGGACCTGAGTTTCAATTATACTTAATTGAAGGAACAAGGGATTAGGTCTCTGACCAATACTCCTATTGCTTCATTGTTGAGGATGATCCCAAGACATTTGAAGAAGCAATGAAGTCCCAGGATATTGCTTTCTGGAAAGAAGCAATCAATGATGAGATGGATTCCATCATCGGCAAAAACACTTGGGTGTTGGTTGATCTACCCACCACGGTTGCAAACCTCTAGGTTGCAAATGGATTTTCAAAAGGAATATGAATGTAAATGAAACTATTGAAAAGTTCAAGGCTAGACTAGTCATTCAAGGCTTTAAACAAAAGTCAGGAATTGACTACTTTGATACTTATGCCCCAGTGGCTCGTATCAGTACCATTAGATTGCTGATTACTTTGGCATCAATTCACAATCTGATTATTCATCAGATGGATGTGAAGACAGCTTTCTTGAATGGTGAATTGGATGAGGAGGTTTATATGAACCAACCTCAGGGCTTCATCTTTCCTGGCAATGAAAACAAGGTGTGTAAACGGATTAAGTCTCTTTATGGACTAAAACAGGCACCTAAGTAATGGCATCAAAAATTTGATGAAGTTGTTTTGTCTAGTGGTTATGTTCTTAACCAAGCTGACAAATGTGTATATAGCAAATTTGATGAAACTGGTAAAGGAGTCATCATTTGCCTATATGTTGATGACATGCTAATCTTTGGCACTAACCAAAATCAGGTTGACCTGACAAAGGAATTTTTGTCATCAAGGTTCTCCATGAAGGATATGGGGGAGGCTGATGTTATCCTTGGTATAAGGATTAAACATGAAAGTAAAAGAATTTCTATCTCTCAGCCTCATTATATTGAGATGGTGTTGAGGAAATTCAATTACTTTAATTGTACTCCAGTGAGTACATCTATGGATACTTGTGAGAAGCCGATGCCTAATCATGGCAAGGTTGTATCTCAACTTGAGTATTCTAGGGTAATTGACTTAATGTATGCCATGCTGACTTGTACAAGACCTGATATTGCTTTTGCGTGGGGTTAACCGAGCATGTATACTAGCAATCCTAGTGCTCATCAGCGGCAAGCTTCAGAGGGTACTTGTTGGGAATTCTACTAAGTAAGAATTATGCCTTGAAGTTATCACTGTGATGATTCTGAAGTGATGTGGAATCTGGCGAGAAGTAATTGCTGAAGTAATAAAACCGTGTAGTTGGTTTCTACGGAGATAGATATTCCGCGTATTTTATAGTTAGTTATGATATGCATGAGCTTTATTAGGAAGTGATAATGTATATCTTATTTAGTTTTATGTTTATACGTTTCTTGGGAAACGGTTTAGGGTTCCTTGTGTATAAAAGGAACACATTAGTATGAATAATGGACTAATTGAAAAACAAGTTTTAGTATTATTAAAAGATCCATAGAGGATCAAAGAGTTCTTAGTTATTTATGTTATTACTTGTGTTTGATTTCCGCTTAAGAATACAAGTATTAGAGATTTTCTATTAGTGTGTTTGTGATTACATAAGCATTACTAACGATCAATGAGTGCTCAAAGATCTATCAAGGTTTTTGTCTCAACAAGTGGTATCAGAGCCTCGAGAGAGTCTCTGTGATACTAAGAACAATCTTTTCTTTACACCCTCACAACCAAAACAACCTTCACCATGCCTGGATCAGACGATGAAATTGAAGTTACCAACAACCAAAACAACACATCTCTGCAACAACTCAGTCTCACAAACAGCAATGCAAAGTTCCCATATCTAAAGAAGGAGGAATATGATTTGTGGGCTATGAAGATGCAGAATTAGATCTCCAACATTGATTGGAATCTTTGGAAAGTTGTGAAGAAGGGTAACAGTTTGAAGAGGCATATCACGATCCCGATGGTAAGGTTACCATCGTTGGTCCCAAACTGGCGAAGAGATCCCGTGTTCAGAGAGAGAACAAAGTTTGAACTATTCTTATTCAGGCTATACCTGAGGATCACTTGGGTGACTTTCACTACATGCAGGATGCTAAGGACATATGGATGGCAATCAAGGCTAGGTTTGGTGAGAATGAGGAGTCAAGGAGAATGAGGAAATCAATGCTGAAACAACAGTTTCAAGAATTCCAAATCTCTGAAGAAGAAGGTATCCACAAGGGGTATGACAGGTTCCATAAGATTTTGAGTCAATTGAATCAGCTGAAGGCAAGGCCAGATAATGATGATTGCAATTCAAAGTTCTTACGATCTTTACCTTCATCATGGTTGCAAGTAAGCATTGCTCTCAAAGCTAAAGGTGGGCTAGATATGCTCACTTTTGATGAACTATACAACAGACTTAAATCTCTTGAGCCTGATGTCAGAAGTCCCTTTCGCTCATCAACTCCTAGTCACACAAAGATTTGTTGGGGCCTCCTCAAATAAGATGACTTATGCTCCAAGTCTAGTTTCCTCAGCATCATCATCCTACAATACCACTCCATCAAATTCTCACCTAAATCCAGTGGTGTATTGGAAGATGTACTTTACTCTTTTGTTGCTGATTATGACACTCAGCAACAATTAGCTTTTGAGGATTTTGAACAGGTGGATCCACTTGATATGGAAGAGATGAACTTGAAGTGGCAACTGGCTATGCTCTCCATGAACATCAAGAAGTTTGAGAGTAAGTCTGGAAGAAAGTTTGGTTTCCAGGGAAAAGATCCAGCAAGATTTGACAAAAGGAAAGTCAAGTGCTATACTTATGGTCAGATGGGTCACTTCTCAAGAGAATGCAAGGATAGGAAGGTTGGTGATGAGGTTAGGTATTCTACCTATCAGAAGAATCAAGTGGAAACTGGAAATTCCAAAGCTGGATCCTCAACTGCTATGGTCACTCTGGATGACCATGTCAACTGGAGGGTGCATGAGCCTGATAATGATGATGCTCCTGGTTCTGAGAATATTGGATTGCTGGCAAGCTGTAATTCAGAGGATCAGCATGATCAAGTTGCCTTAATGGGCATCTCTCAGGTACATAATTGTGTTTTTGGTCGTAGTGAAAGATATAATGAACTTAAGGAAGCCTATAATGAATTGAAACCTAAATATAATGAATGTTATGTCGAAGTTGAGGCTTATAAACAGGCTTTAAAAACATTAGAAAGACAAAAAGTTTGGTTTCAAAAGAATCAACCGGCTTATGATGAAAAGATAAGGGTGTTAGAAAGTGATTTAGAATGTGCTAAAATTGGTTTAAAACGTATCGAGAAAGAAAAGATGTTGTAGTTTCTGAAAACCAAGTGCTAAAAGAGAAACTAGATAAGGAAGTAGCTAGGCATAAAGAATGGTTATTGTCTGGTAACAAGTTAGCTGGTCATATCTATGCTAGTCAAAATCCTAATACTACAATAGGTTTGGGTTTTAAGAAGTATGTAGGGTTAGAAGCTAGGGATGACTCACGTAAATCTACACCAGCAGGATTAGCTAATTTTGTAAAAGACGGAAAATTACATGCTGTCCCTGGACCTATTAGAGGAGAACATATGCCCATTGACCTTTCCATCACAGTTGACTTTGATGGATCACACCATCTTTATGGCAAAAAGTCAAGAGACTTGCCGACCGATTCTTCATCTGACCACTGACTTTGTCTCTTGTTGTGACAGTGACAAGTCCTCTGACCAAGGGTCTACTTCTTCTACCAGGTGTGATTCAAATGAAAAGTCAGACCTTCCCAAGACCACACCCAAGCCTACACCCAAGACTCCCTATAAGCCTATTAGAGTTGCTGCTGAGGAATCATCTTCCAAGACAGTTTCCTCACGAAGACTTGTCTTTAATTCTTTGCACAATAATGCTTTTAAGTCTGTTAAAAACAATTCTGTTAATGTTTGTGGTTTGAATGCTTTTGCATGTAATGATACATCTTTCACTTTGAATAAATCTTCTAAAAAGAAGACATGTTTTGTTTGTGGAAGTAAATTTCATTTGATTAAGGATTGTAATTTTCATGAGCAAAGAATGGGTGTATGTGCTAGTCAAAAGAAACCTAGACCAATGTGGAAAAATGTTAATGATATACCATCTTTTATTCCACAAGCAACTCATAATAAACATTCTCCATTTCCTTGGAGAAGATCTGTTACTAGACCATATGTGAGACCAACTAGTTCATATTTTCAAAATGGTTATTGGCCTGGATGTGTTGACTCTATGTATGATGGGAAGGGATATAGGGATACTGCTGTGAAGCCCTCAGCAGGTTGTTCTAGGACTAAAAAGGGACCTAATTTTCAATGGAGGTCCAAGAACAATAGTGGATCTTTTACATCTACATGGCCTAAATCCTATGATCCACAAGGCAGGCTCAAGTCAGTAATGACTTGAGTCTCTATAGTGTACTGATATTTTGTATATATTTTTATGTTGTTGTTGTAGGATCATCCCCTGAGGAGTAAGGATGTTGGCATAGTGGATAGTGGTTGTTCCAAATTAAGGATTGTAATTTTGGTGGAGGAGATGGTAGAATCACAGGGAAAGGCACCATTAGAACACCTCACTTGGATTTTGAGAATGTGTACTATGTAAAGGAACTGCAACATTTCAACTTGTTCTCAGTATCACAAATTTGTGACACCAAGAACAAAGTATTATTTTGTGAGGATGAATGTATTGTACTCTCTAAAGACTTCACCCTTCCAGAAGATACATCCATTCTGCTGAGAGTTCCTAAAAGCCACAATTTATACACAATCAATTTGAATGATGTTCAATCAGAAGGTGACCTAACATGTTTGGTGGCTAAAGCATCCCTGGATGAGTCTATAAAATGGCATAGAAGGATGGCTCATGTGAACTTCAAGACCATAAACAAGCTTTCAAAACTAGGTCTAGTTGAAGGTCTTCCTTCCAAAGTCTTCACCAATGAACATAATTGTGTTTCCTGCAACAAAGGAAAGCAACACAAAGCCTCATACAAAGCCATTACAGCTGTAAGCACTATCTCAGAACCTCTTCAGTTGCTGCATATGGATCTCTTTGGTCCAACCCAAGTTAGGAGTATTGATCACAAGTATTTCTGCCTGGTAATCACTGATGACTATAGCGGGTTTTGTTGGGTATTCTTTTTGAGGACTAAAGATGAAACATCTCAAGTTTTAAAAGAGTTCATTACCCTTGTTGAAAACCAGTTGAACAAAAAGGTTAAGGGAATTCGGTGTGATAATGGGACAGAGTTCAAAAATGCTATCTTAATAGAACTCTGTAAGTATAAAGGGATAAAAAGGGACTATAGCACTCCAAGAACCCCACAACAAAATGGGGTAGCTGAAAGAAAGAATAGGACCTTAATAGAGGCAGCAAGATCCATGCTTGCAGACTCTAAATTACCCGCTATGTTCTGGACTGAAGTAGTTAGCACGACTTGCTATGTTCCTGCTATACACTACCTCAAACCGTTTGGATGTCAAGTGACCATTTTGAACACCAGTGATCCATTGGGTAAATTTGATGAGAAAGTGATGAGGGTATATTGTGGGTTATTCGCTCATAGTAAGGCTTACAGGTATATAATTTGAATGCTAGAAAGATTGAGGAGACACTTAACCTGAGGTATCTATAAGATAAGCCCAATGTGCAAGGTCAAGGTAATGTTTGGTCCTTTGATTTGGATTACTTAACTGATTACTTGGGCTATACTCGACATGTGGCTAACCAATCTGCAGGTTCTCAAGAGTCTCCCACTGACAATGCAGGTGATCATTCTAAGGAGCATGAAGATGAGTCACACTATGCTAAGGATCTTGCTAGGCTCAAGAAGCAAGAGTATGCAGCCAATCTTGAAGCTGAAAGGCTTGGTGGGGAGATTGCAAGAGAAGCGGTCAATGGAAACCTTGATTCTCCTGAAAGTCATCCTGTTTCTCATGACAACACCAAATCTGCTGAAAGCCTGCTCGCATCTACTCCAATTCCTACTAGTGTGTCTACAAACTTTGAAGAACCATATACACGATTTCCAAGTCCTTCAGATCTTGGTAATCATCAACCCAAAGATGGAATCTTCACCTCACCTTCCAAGTCCTTCAGATCTTGAAGAACTTTGAACAATCTTGACACCACTATTGATGTCCACCCCTATGCTACCAAAAGGATCAACAGTGCTCATCCTCAATCAAATATTATTGGTGATCCTCAAGCACCTGTTCGTACTAGAGGTGCTGTGTCAAGTTCTAAGTATGGTCAAGTTGCTTTTCTTTCCTATGTCTCAAACCAGCAAAGGGACAATCACACAGACTTTAAGCATTGTCTGTTTGCTTGCTTCCTTTCTCAAGTGGAACCAACCATTGTTACTCAAGCTCTTGAAGATTCAAGTTGGCTTGAAGCAATGCAGGATGAGATGCAATAATTCAAGAATCAGCAGGTTTGGATTTTGGTACCACTACCTGATGGAAAGTTTGCAATTGGGACAAAATGGATCTTGAAGAATAAAAGAGATGCAAGGGGTATAGTGGTTAAAAACAAAGCAAGATTAGTGGCTTAGGGGTTCAGGCAAGAGGAAGGAATTGATTATGATGAAGTTTTTGCACCTGTAGCTAGAGTGGAGGCCATTCGAATCTTCTTGGCTTATGCATCTTATATGGGGTTCATGGTTTATCAAATGGATGTGAAAGGTGCTTTTCTGTATGGTGAGATAGAAGAAGAAGTATATGTCACTCAACCCAAAGGCTTTGAAGACCCAGATCATCCACAACATGTATACAAGGTTGTGAAAGCTCTCTATGGACTCCATCAAGCACCAAGAGCATGGTATGCTAGGCTATCTACATTTCTGCTGAAGCATGGTTACAGAAGAGGTGCCATTGACAAAACACTCTTCCTAAATAAGAATAACAGAGACATCATCCTTGTGCAAGTTTATGTGGATGACATTATCTTTGGATCCACTAAAGAAGCTTGGTGCAGGGAGTTTGAGGAGTTAATGAAGGGAGAGTTTCAGATAAGTGCTATGGGGGAGCTTACTTTCTTTTTAGGTCTACAAGTTCAGCAGAAACCTGATGGTATTTTTATCAGTCAGGATAAATATGTGAGAGAAATTTTGAAGAAGTTTGATATGGAAAATGTCGAATGCCACTACACCTTATGAAGCCCCACAACCAAAGAACAATATTGAACCAGATCCAGCTGTGAATGTTCACTTATACAGATCTATGATTGGTTCATTGATGTATTTAACAGCTTCTAGGCCTGATATTACATTTGCTGTGAGTGCTTGTTCTAGACATCCGGTCACTCCACTTACTTCCAACTTGAATGCAGTCAAAAAGATCTTCAAGTATCTGAAACGCCAACCCAAGTTAGGTCTTTGGTACCCAAAAGAGTCTCCTTTTGTATTGGAAGCATATAGTGATAGTGATTATGCTGGGGCGAATCTGGATAGGAGATCCACAAATGGAGGTTGCCAATTTATTGGAAGAAGATTGATTTCTTGGCAATGCAAGAAACAAACTATTGTGGCTACCTCATCTACTGAAGCAGAGTATGTTGCTGCTGCAAATTGTTGTGGTCAGGTACTATGGATCCAAAATCAATTGCTGGATTATGGTTTTAATTTCATGAACACCACAATCTTTATTGATAATCAAAGTACCATATGCATTGTTAAAAATCCAGTTTTTCATAATAGAACTAAGCATATTGAGATCAGGAACCATTTTATAAGAGATGCTTATGAAAAACATTTGATAAAGGTGGTTAAGATTCACAGAGATGATAATGTGGCAGATTTATTGACTAAAGCTTTTGATGGACCTAGGTTTCAACACCTAGTTGTCCATATTGGGATGGTTAACCCTTGACTTCAAAGTTTGAGGGGAGGCATAGGCCTCAGGGGAGGATTTAAGTTGTATAATTTGTAAAATTTGTAGATATTTGGTTATCTTTTTGTTTGCTAACACTAACCTGCTAATGTTCTTTAAGTTTTGTTTGTTTTGGTTTGGTGTGTTTGCTACTTTATGTTTGTTTTGCAGAATGCATTTGTGAGTAGTAGCTAATAATTTCGTTGGAGTTCACCATGGTTGATTAAATGAGCTTAAAGAGTGTTTCTACTGAAGTTGGTAAAAGGAAAGTACTGAAGTACAAAAGAGATAATAGACAAGTTGTTCATTCATTCTAGAAACAATTTACGTACAGCACTTACAATCAACTTCAAATGTAATACAAGACCATTCCTTTACAAGATCTACCAAACATATACTAGTTCCTATCATCTATTACAAAAGCTGGTGGATATGCATGACCAGTACGATGAAGAAGCTGGTGAATATGCATGACCAAGATCGATGAAGAAGAAGATGAAATGGAGTGGATGGATTGATGAAAACGACGATGGATGCATTTGTGATATGAGAAATCTTCAGTTGTTCCATCTACTCGTTCCACCATAAAGCTTCACTCCATCTTCCCTTTTCCCTTTCCCTTCACCTCTGCCCTCTTGCCCTTTCCCCTGCTTCCATGGCATGAAGCACCAGTTCCTTGAGTAGGAAGTGCAATCACCACAAAGACTTGGCTCTAGACGATCCGGGAGTCATCGAATCACTAGATGAATCACTTGGATCCACTACACCGCTGTCATCTTGAAGAAGGCGAAAGGGGATTTTGAAGGTCGAGGCTCATCTTGATAGGGATATCGAATAATGTGAATCATCAATGGATGCTGATGATGATGATGAGGAGGAGGAAGTTAGATGATTACTCGGTTTGATAGACATGGTTATTGTTGATGATTTTGGAATTTTGGAGAAATTAGGGTTTTTGAAGTTAATTAGGGGTAATTGGTATGTGTAAATTGTGCATTAGGATTATCTTATAGGCGGAGTCAAGGCTTGATAACAATTAATGCGAGTTGGGTGTCACAATAAAACTCAAGATATTTACTGAAGCATTCTTAGCCACTTGAGTTGTTTCTGCTGATTGACCTCCTTCAGCAGATTGACCATCGTTTCTGCTGAAATGTTAATATTGAATTTGGTTGAAGTTATTTTACACGTAAGATATGGTCAACAATTAGTTCGATATATTTGACCATAAATTGGGTAACTTCTATTAATAACCTTCTTCGCAAATCTTCGCCTAAAATTAACAGATTCCCTCTTCACTTGATTTAAACACACTTCCAGTTGTGTGAATCATAACCCATTCTCACAATTTTTCACATGGCGCTTCAATTTAAGAAGGATCATAATAAGGTGGCTTTTCTAGGAAAAGCGAAGGGTCATGAGTTGTATGAACCAATGGTGGATTTTTTGAAGAGGTCCAGGATTCATTATGCGCTTACACATTCCCCAAATGTGATATATGAATCATTGGTTGAACAATTTTGGGCATCTGCTATGAAACGAAGTGACACAGAGATTGTTGCTATGATTGATGAAACGGAGTATGTGGTGACTGAGGGTTTGATAAGGAGACAACTTCATTTGGAGGATGAAGATGGGGTTTATCACTCTAATTCTCAGAGAAATACCGGCGGGCTAAGAGCTGTGGGTTATCAGAGTACTAGAACTGATATGTGGCACAAAAACAAGCTTTGCCCCATGTGGAGGTTTTGGTACACACTTTACTTCAATGCATTAGTAATAAGTCAGGCGGATGGGACCAATTTTCTACTCAATTGGGTTGTGGTATTATTTGTCTTTCACAGGGTTTAACTTATAATTTTTCTAAGTATATTTTGATAATATGGTTGAAAATGTTCAAAAGAAAAAGCATAAGTTTCTTATGTATCCCATATTTTTACAAATGATTTTAGACATAACAACCCAAGATAGAGTATTTTGTCCCATCGGAGTTATTACTGCTAAAGTGTTTGCTTCAATGAAAACTAATTATGTTGGGACACATCATCCTTTGCTAGAAGCTATGTTGCCACAAGGCAATGAGGCTGATGATGAGGGTAATGTTGTTGGTGCTCCACCCTCTTCTAATGTTGGCGCTGATGGTAATCCATCAGTTGCCATAGATGAGGGCCCTTCCATGACCTGCCATTTGCATCACATGTTTCTCCTGACCTACCTCCATCTACACCTTTACCCACACCTAGTCGTAGTCCACCACCTACTCATGTTACTACCGATGAGTTTGAGCCCGATTTTAATAGACCGCCACACCTAGCCCTGTTAGAGAGCCACTTGATGAAAGCTCTCCTATTTTTTAGCATGACCATATTTCTCACCGAAGGTCCAATGAAGCTCCCATTACCACTGAGCAATCCTGGCTGGTGGAGCTGAGGACCCTGTTACTCTTACATCTGTATATGCTTTAATGAACAGGTATGTGGAAGAGGTTGTTGATCTCAAAAAGGAGCTTGCTGAGACTAAATCTTCACTTGGTGGTGAGATTGTGGAGTTGAAGAGAAAGGTTCAGGATTTAGAGGAACAACTTGGGCAAACTAGCAAAAGGAGGTTTGTGGTTTCTTCTGATGAGGAGCAAGAGGATACTCATTTGGATTCACTTGAAATCTTGGCTGATGTGGCTCAAAAGACTCTTGCTTCTTCTCTAGTTGTCTTCTGAATCCTCAAAGCAAAAGGAACCTATTCAATTTTCTAGAAGAAGGAGAAGAGAGTATTTGAGCAAGGATTCCTCTGAATTTTCAAAAGTGCCAACTGTAGACAATGTTGCAACTACTGATGATCATGTTATTGCTGATGCTCAAAGGGTGGATGTTGCTTCTGCACATGGTCAAGCTTCATCTGTGCAAGACCAACCATGTCCTTCAGCAGATCATCATGAAGTATTTATTGTTGGGAGAAGTTTTAACTGATCCTAATGTGATGTCTCTCCTACTCTTGCTGAAGACACTCCTCAAAATTTTACTTCTGATGCTTCCATGGGTGTTTCTTCTGAAGTTCCCATTGTTGTTACTTCTCATGCTGATTCTGCTCATGAGTGCGATAAAGGGAAAGGAGTTATGATTGATGAAGAGCTTGGTTTAAATCTTGTAAGTGAACAGAAAGGCTACAAGAAGCAAGGATGCTAGCAGAGTATGCAGATATGATGAAGAGTCAAGCTTTGGCACAACAACTTGAAGCTCAGTTCACTACCAATTTGCCTCCCGCACGACAGAGAATTGATGAACAATCTCTTACGATGAGCAATGGGATACTTATACTCTTCAAGTTGAATCAAATCCTACCCTTGCTCAGAGTATTTTAGGAGCTGATTTTGATAGTGAGAACTTTGCTGCTCAAATGATGGCTCTTGGAAAATAAAAGAAGCTAGCTGCAGCTGCAAAAAGAAAGGCCATTGCTGAACAAAAGGCTAAAGCCAAAAGGGAGAGACCACCAACCGCTAGAAGAAAACCTATATGAGGAATGTGGTGTATAACCAAAGTATTGCTATCTATCAGTCGGGTTTAACTAAGAAGCAAGTCTGGGCATTAGATGATTCTGAGTTGACTAGCATGTATCATAGGATTATGAAGCAGATTACACCACCATCTAAATTGAAGAGGATTGCTAGTGATATTGATGCTCCCAAAGCTAAGAGACCAAAGAAAGTTGAAATTGTGGACTCTTTTGCTGATACTAGAGCACAAAGAAAGCTCCTATATCCTGAGAAATTACCATCTGCCAGCACCTTTTGTTGTTTCTTCCGAGCTTCACGTCAAAATACATCTCACTCGAAAGGAGCAGATATGGTTAAGAAAGCTGAAATGGAAGCTGCTAGAGCTAAACAGGCTAGAGCAGAGAGTGAAAGGTTATATGCAATGGGTGGTCCTGTTCCTATTTCCTCTGTTTCATGAAGATGTCCCTGGTACATCTGAGAAGGTACAATCTTCTATTTCTATGGGAATTTATATACCTGGGAGGAGAGGGAAAAGGACGTCTAAAAGAAGGCATATTGCAATAAGGAGATCTATGAGAGTGACTGGGAAGAAGGCCTCTGGAGTATCTAAATCTAAAAGGAGTGGTCCTTCTAAGTATGTGGATCTAAAGGCTGCTGAGTCCACATTCATTAAAGAGGGACCTCGACACTTTTCTTGCGGGATCTCATGGTGTGTTGACTACATGGACATTGACTGATGACCAGCTGAACACCATCTATAGGTTGGATAACTCTTCTATGCAATTTACTTTCTTGAAAGATATCCTTCATATGGTGGATAGGCAAGATTTGAGTACTCTTTATGGTTTAGTCACACAATTTTATGCTACTCACACTCCACAAGGTTCTGGGCTGTACTTATTGGGAGATCTTCAAGTTCTTTTTGACTCTCAATCTCCAAATGGTAAAGGGTATTTAATTTGGAAGGATTCACATAAGTGGACGGTTGAGACTTGGATATTTTATCCTATACCTAGTGTGCATGTTGTGGAGACCAAGTGTGGGATGTATGTGTGTATGTTTTCTGATAAGCTATATCCTTTGTCTGTGAAATTGATGCAACGAATGCTTAGACGGAAATTGGTAGTACCTCCTGATCTAGTGGGGAATGATATGCTTCATGCTGAACAACTGATTGGATTGATTAAGACTCAGCTTATGCAACACCAAGCATCTTCTTGATTCTGGTATCTTGTATTATTTCTTGCTTTCTTTATTTCATTGTTTTATTCTTAGTTAAAAAAAATTGTATCTTTTGTTTGTCTAACATTTTCTTTCATGATTGTTGTATATGGTTCTGTTGATGGTTATCGACTCACCGGATGTGCCTTGTGTACCTCAAAGAGTTGGCTAGTCCAAAGGGTACCGCTTTGGTAAAGACACATCAAATCTGTTGATAGCTGTAATGGTTTGCTCAAAATCATAGGGTTTGCAACTCACCCATGCTTAATTGCTGAGGGTTGTATGGTCATCAATTCACCATGGTTTATTCCTTTTGGAATCCAAGAATTGGCTAGCCCACAAGTATATGGCTTGTGGTAAAGGAAGTGGAATACCATATTTGGTAATCAATTCACCAAGGGGATTCTTTCCACCTAAGAATTGACTAGTCCTGAGCAAACGGCTACAGGTAAAGACATGTCAAATCCGTTTATGGTTGCTGATTTGCTAATAAATCAGATGGTTATCAGTGTACCATAGTTTTTGAACTTTAACATTTGGCTACTCCAGTAGTAATGGCTATTGGTAAAGAGACAACAAATCCATTATTTTCAATGATTCACCTCTCACAGGAGTTCACACACCTGGATGTGATGAGAATAGTATGAAACTAATATGTTTTGATGTACCTTTTGTCATTTGTTGCTGCAAAGATCTGGAGTTTCAAAGTTTTGTCATCATAGAGATGTCTGATATGGTTCTTTCGATGATGTTCGACACAATCCTCTTGTTCTAAAGTGTTGACGATCTATCAAGAAAGTGGAACTTAACCTAGTCAAATTCCGTTTAGGGAGGATTGTTGGGAATTATACTAAGTAAGAACTATGCCTGGTTACTGATGATTCTCTGAAGTGATGTGGAATCACTGAAGAAGTAATTCACTTTGAAGTAATAAAACCATGTAGTTGGTTTCTCTGGAGATAGATATTCGCGTATTTTATAGTTAGTTAGGATATGCATGAGCTTTATTAGGAAGTGATAATGTATATCTTATTTAGTTTTACGATTATACGTTTCTTGGAAACTGTTTAGGTTCCTTGTGTATAAAAGGAACACATTAGTATGAATAATGGACAAATTGAAAACAAGTTTTAGTATTATTAAAAGATCCATAGAGGATCAAAGAGTTCTTAGTTATTTGTGTTATTACTTGTGTTTGATTTCCGCTTAAGAATACAAGTATTAGAGATTTTCTATTAGTGTGTTTGTGATTACATAAGCATTACTAATGATCAATGAGGGCTCAAAGATCTATCAAGGTTCTTGTTTCAACAAGATGAAGTATCTGAAGAGAACTATGGATTATAGTCTCATATACCGGTTATCCTTCAAGATTAGAAGGATACACCGATGCAAGTTGGATCAGTAACATGAAGACAATTCGCCTACCGCTGGTCGGGTATTCCTACTTGGTGGAGGTGCAATTTATTGGGCATCCAATAAGCAAACTTGTATCACCAGTTCAACAATGGAATCTGAATTTGTGGCTTTAGCGTAATGGCCGTAAAGAAGTTTGAATGGTTGAAAAACTTGCTTCTTGAAATTCCATTGTGGCCTAAACCTATAGCACCTATTTTTATCCGTTGTGATAGTGCAACTACATTGGCAAAGGCTTATAGCCAGATGTACAATGGGAAGTCTATACACTTAGGTGTCAGGCATAGCATGATTCGTGAGCTTATCATGAATGGGGTGATTTCTATAGAGTTTGTAAGATCTCAACACAATTTAGCTGATCACTTGACGAATGGATTAGCTAGAGACGTGTTATAAAGTCGCTAAAGGGATGGGTTTAAGTCCAACTTAGTCACTGAATGCTAAGACACCCAACTCCCTCCTAAGGAAACTTGGGAGCTGAGTTCAATGTGGAAAGCTAAACATTCAGTGGACTGGAGCACATGTTTATTTACATCCTAAGATTGTGCCAGAACCTGCTGAAAGGAGGATGAAGTCTTTACTTCTTAATGGTTAATTTTCTTTGAAAAAGTGCTTGGCAGGAGCATGAATAAAGCGGAACCACCTATATGAATGTTGAATTTTGCCGCCGGGTGGAGCTTTTGGACTTTTGGCTCTTGCAACATTTATGAATTTGGATATGGACACATAGTTTGTAAAGTGTCAGGAGCGTTTAAGTATTTGAAAACTTTTGTGTATTTTATCTTCAGGTATTCAAATGGGTTGAAGGGTTCAATTCTTAGAACACACGATTCTCAATATTTGAACGTGTAATGTACTAAGATGGAAATTCAATCCTCGGGATATTTTCGTTTATGCACATGTTTTGTTTGATGTTTGTTTTTCATGAAAAGAAAGTGAACTAAATTTTGGGAGGATTGTTGGAAAATTTAGTTCACTTGTGGGATTAGTTCACACCTTGTTTTGGGTTAGGAGGTGCGGAGTGTACACCCATGAGGTCCCCAACACCCTCGACTCAATAGTGGTTAGTATTGGTAGTGTTGGTTACTACTGCTAATGTAGTGACTAATGGTTCCTACTGCTAGTGTATTGGTTCTTCTTGGTAGTGTTGGTTACTACTACTAGTGTAGTAACCGACGGTTCCTACTGCTAGTGTATTGGTTCTGCCGTAGTGTATTGGTTCCCTGGTAGTGTTGCTTGTGTTCAATTTGTAAGCTTTGACTCATTCAAGTGGTTGTTATGACTGTTTTATGACCACGTTTAATTGGTCATGTAACCACTATTCCTCTGATAATGGAGGCTTATTATGCGTGATTAGGCGTTAATTACTCATAAAGTCCATTGACTAGGAGTGTGTGTTCTCTACTATTAATAGAGATGGACATCATCAGCATGGATAGATGGTGAATAACCAGGAGAAACAAACAAAAGCTTAAACACTTATATGAGCAAGGGTTATTGATTTGTGCCTAATTCAATAACAAACATTTGGTCTTATCCCAAGTAGATATTCGTGTAACCCATGCATAGGGTCGAATAGTTTACTTTGGAAAGTGATAACACGATTCCAAGTGATATCCGATAACCACCTAGTGGTATTGCATTGCTGTTGATTATCTTACCCTCGCTGTGGGAATCACCACCAACAGACAAGATGGCGGCCGTAGGTGGAGAAGGGGCAACTAGAGGTAGAGACCACGGCGTGCAAGAGGTGACTTGTTAGGAATTAGAAAATTCAGTCGTTAAAGAGTCGGTCACCTCAAGTATATGTATTCGATAGAAAGCTCATAGTCGTAGTCAAGTTATGTTAGTAAGTAGTTTGTTAAGTAACACCATGGAGGACGGACGGGTCTTTACCCACTGTATGCCTGATCCACAGCGTAGGTGGCGTTTATTTGTAAGACACTATAAATACCCTCTACCTCCCAAGGTAGAGGGGTTTTCAATACCATTTTCTTTGTTTCACATAGTTCCCAACTCTCTTCCATTTCTCTCTCTAGAACTTTCTCTCTCTAAACCTTGTTAAACGCCTCATATGATTATGGTTTAAGGTGTTTATGAAATCCTATATCCTACAATTGGTATCAAGAGCCATGGTTTGATCATCTCTCTTACATATCCTTGGATTTCTAGTGGTTTTAGATGGGTTTTGAGTTTGAGTTTAGTGGTTTTCATCATTTGGATCATCTCTAGTGTTAAAGTTTGAATTTTGGGTGTACTTTTGTATTTAGAATCATTGTAAGTGCTTGGTTTTGATTTGGTAAGCTTGAATCACTGTGGTTGAGCTTGTTTTGGATTGAAAAGTGTGTTTTGAAGTTTTTCATGCTAGCGACTTGGTTCTCGTAGTGTTTTTCATCGTAGCGACTTGCTTCAGTAAAGGTAGCGAGAAGTTGTAGTGTTAATGGTAGCGATTTGGTCCTAGTGACTTGTCTATTGAGACAAGCGACAAAAACAGTACAACTTAGTGGATTCTCCCTGACTAGCGACTTGCTTTCAATTTTGTTAGCGACTTGTACGTAGTATTCTTAGCGTGGTGTTAGCGACTTGGACCTTAGCGAGTTGCTCTTTAGCGACTTGACTGTGTGGCGACTTGGTGCTTTAGCGACTTTGTGTCCGCGACTTGGATCTTAGCGACTTGGCAGGGAAATTTTGGATCTTAGCGAGTTGCTACTTAGCGAATTGGTGCTTAGCGACTTGGTTAAAGAATTATTAGCGACTTGATTGACTTTTGTTTGTAATACGGTTTTCTCTTGATTTAGTAAAATCATGAAAGAATCTATTTCCGATTTAATCATAGAGTTTTAAAATCCGTGTAATCTGTTAACATGTCTACCAACGTACTACAATCATCTCCCTTTGCTGAGGATGTTGTTCAAGAAGCGTTGAATACTGTCCACCTATGCTTGACAGTGACTCTACGACTCTTGGGCTCAACGAATCAGATTGTACTGTCTTGGAAAGGAAAATGGGGTCAACATTCTCAAATAATTGATGAAGGACCGTCAGTTGAGACTACAAGAGACATAATTGATACTGCGCGAGATGGAACCATGATCTTTGGATTGGGCAGGACCAAAGACGTATGATGAGCTTCGATGATAAGGAGAAAAGAGATTCGATGCTGATATCAGGGCCTCAAACATCATACTACAGGGTCTTCCAAATGACATCTACAAGCTTATCAATCAAAACGAGCCAAGGCAATGTGGGATAATGTCAAGATGCTTCTCTCGGTTCGAATTAACTAAGGAAGACAGAGAATCACAACCATGATGAGTTTGAGCACTTTAAGATGAAACTAGATGAGAGTGTCTATAAGTACTACGTGATATTCCATAAGCTTGTGAATGACATGAGGAACATCAAAATGACCATGCCAAACATTCATTTGAACTCAAAGTTTGTGAACAACATGAATCCCGAATGGCACAAATTTGTCACCGTGTATGAAGCTAAAAGGATTAAAGAATACTAACAATCAGGATCCATTCTTCATCCTCAAACGTAGACATATCGGAGGGTGAGGGTAGTATCATTAATAGGCAAACTCGTATGATAGAGTACACCTTCCTCCGAGCCAATATCATCCTCAAGATCAAAATAGAAATGATCATGTTCTGGAGGAGATATGTCATGAGAGAGAGTTCACGGAGAGAACTCTTCATGAAGAGAATCATTCACATGAGGTGAAATTGTGAACTCTTGTTCCATTGTGGGCTCATCATCACCCGTGCGGAGTATCAAAGAGTGGATTCTCGAGAAATAAAGTGAATCAGTGAGATTCAAATAGAGGATTGGTGAAAGTAGCTTTGAATGTTTCGAGAACAAAGTGATCAACATTCTCTATTGGACTGTTAGGGTGAGAAGTGAGTGATCGATCATTATCAAGGAGACTTCGTCTCTCCCGGTCGGCTCAAATCAAAGGGATCATCATCACTCCGATGAAAGTGGACGTGTGAGTGAGTTCATCGGTGAACTCCTCAAAACAGGATCGGGCTGGGAGTGATGCCTCAACATACTCGATGTCTCCATATGATGCACAATCTTCGCTACAATTGGAGAAAGTTTCAAAATGATCTAGAGAATACTCAAGAGGGGGAAGAGAATCACACATATGATCAGAAGTTCCTTGTGACTCTCTCGGGATTGGGACAAGGTTCTCAACACTAGACTTTATGACTTCGTCCGATTCCTTTTCAGGAACAGTGTCAAGATGCTCGTCCCCCCTGTTCAGAGAGTGAGTGGGAGCTTCGGTGTGATAGCAGCTTGTTTGAGATGGAATCTCAACTCGGGGATATCAACTGGCCGAGGAGTTGAGAAATAATATTCTTAAAAGAAATACTCTCCTCGTCATCATCATATAGAGCTGCCTTAAGAAGTTGGGAACGCCTTAGAGCATAGGATTAATGATTCTTCCCTAGATTTACGGGCCTCTCGTTCTTCGGCTAGCAATTCTCCCATGGTCTTTTCACTACTCACTTGATTCTTAAAGTTTTGAATCATATCATCAAGTGTTTTCATAGTGGTTTCAAAATCTTGGGTTTCTTGAGTTCGGTGGAGTTTGAACCGTATGGTGGCTGTGGAGGTTGGTTGGAAATTGTCAAACCTGTGAGAGTCATGATTGTTACAAGGAACTGGGTTCCCTATTTGACAATCAGAGCTAAAGTGGGGACCTCCATTAGTTCTCACAACAAGAAAGCTGTTGAGTCGGGCTGGTGAATTATATGGATATTGGTCATAACCAAAGTTCGAGCATCATTGGAAACTGTTCATAGACAAATGTGTTTCCGGATTGACACTCAAATCCTTGGGGAGGACCTCCAAAATTTACAGCGATATTGATTATATGGAAGATAAGTTAGGGCTGTGGTGGGTAATTTGAAAAATTTGAGGGTGTTAAATGAGTTTGGATTAGGATCATAATCAAATGAATTCCTCGAACCACAAAACAAACAACTCTCGTTATGAATATCATTACCACATTGTACACACGTACACCAACGACAGGGTGAACCAAAAAGAGGCTCACCACAACCTACACAAAAGAATAAACGATTTCATTTGAGAGTTATGAGAAGGAATCAGTTCATTCAAAGAATCAACAAAAACCAACATGGTGATCCAATGATGACTATTAAGACTCGAAGAACATTTTGAAAAATCCGGAGGTGGGACAAGTGGTGTGCTCTGAGAGCTAGCAATTTCCACCACTTCCGTTATGGTATCCGGTTCTGGTTCTAGCGTGAAGATTAAGCAAGTCATTCTTGCTAGTCACGGTCTAAATTCGCATGTTTGCTTTTAACAGTAAATCGTGAAAGTTTAGGATCAATTTTAGACGGCTTAGGAGCAATTGAGGGATTAGATATTTGGATAACACTAGGTTGGACGTATTTAGCACTTCCATTATCGAGAAGTACCGGTCCTTTGTCACCCGGTTTTTATTTCCCTCGCGGGGAATTAATGGATCATCACGAACAACACGAATTCTTGACATTTGTGATAAAGTTCGAAGTTTTTCAACCGTCCAGAATTCGCCAATTCGAGATTCGAGAGAGAATGAGAATAGAAGAAGTTAGAATCAAATGGATAGAGGGTAAAGGGATAAAGAATCAAAAAGGGTAAGAGGGTAAAGATGAATATTTTTGGGTTTTTGGATAAACATTTTGTAAATATAAGAAAGAAAATCTTTTTGGTTTTTGTGTTTGTTGAAAACTGATTTTAAAATGTTTTTGGATTTTTGGATTTTTATAAGAAAATATAAACATATATAGATGGTATGAACAAGGAGTGTGTCAGGACCGATTACTGTTAGATTTATGTGGTTTGGAGGTCGAGGTTGGTGGAAGAAGATGAAGATCTTCATCCTTTTTAGAGAGATAAAGTAGAGAGAGGGAGGAGAAAACAAGGTTTTATTAAGATAAACACAAAAGAATACAATGACCAAATGCTTCACCTCACCCCTCATGGAGAGTCATGAGGGGTATATATAGGCCCTATCTTTGCCACTTAACCGATACTAGTCCCTAAGGGCAAATTATACTAAGCATCTAGTCAATTCCGTAAATGGTATCTTTAGAAAAGCGAGGCTAACAATCTCCCTCCAAATAGCGTCACACGTGAATGGTTACAATGAGACCTATAAATACAAAACAAAGTAAATTACAATTGTAATGAACAATGTTGACTTTCTTGAAGCGCAGAGTCTCTGTAGTCTAGAATCAGGCAAACTTGAAGTTCTCCCTTCCGATGACCTCGCAAATATATTCATGTAGCTCGACTTCAATCTGTAACGGTCTAGTTAGGTTATTACTCCCTCCTAACTAGTGAGCCTTTTTTCTTTCTTTGCTCCCTCCTGAACCGACAACACTCTTCCAACACGTCTTTAAATCTTCAGACACGCGTAGGAGAAAAGTAAACTCTTGAAGCACAATGGTTGTCGTTCTGGGAACATTGTAACAACATAACTCACTTAGTATTGCATCCAAGTTGGTAAAAAGACCATGTACACCACTACTTCTCCTTCCTTCGATTAAGCAAAAATCCCTTCAGTAATCCAATGGGAAGATGAAATACCAACTTCCCTCCCGATGGTTCCGGCAATAGAATCATCATAATGTTGCATATACCGTATTACCTCTTGATGCAATATTAACATCATAGCTTGATCAAAATTCTGTGAGAATATGTCGCAAAAATACTCTCAATATACGTCTCTCAAACCAACCTTAAATCGAACCTCCTTTGAATTCACGGCTAATTGTAATGACCACAAATGGAGATAGCCCGATCACGACTAACTTGAAAAAGTAAGCATCCCAACTTGTGACTTCTTTGCTTGTTCTAAATTTTTGAACAATCCACACGCCGTGTGACAGCGAGCACTACAACGTAACTCCTTAAAGTGATGGTTACACTTAGGCACTACAACGTATCCCTTACAGTTATAACCAGATTTTCAAATTTCATAATGTTCTCCAACAAGTTATCTTGAGACATGCATCCAACCAACCATCGTCTCAAAGATAAACACGTCCACCCGTGAAATGTCACTTCAATTCATCAATAATACCATTACAAAAACTCCGTAGTCATTTTTCAATTATCGTTCAAGCCGTGAATATTGTATCCTCCGTGAAATTTATCAATAAATACCACTCAATATACCAATGTTGATAACCATTTTAATGACTCAATAATTCAGCCCCAAAATGAAATAAAAATCCGGCCCAAAGTTCTCGACCTATCACAGCCCATATGCAAATGTTGGAGTATCCTACATATCCATTTATGTACACCACGATCCAATCACATTGTTATAACCGGTTATAAAACAATCTCAAACACCACATGACCTAAACCTAACACACATCTCTTAGATATGTCCGCCCCATATCGACTTTTCCTCTCACCAAACGCATATCAATACACCTCTCAATCTCAGTATCCATCATCATTAAACTTATCGAATCATTAAACCCAAGAAAGATGCACGGTTTCACAGCTTCAAGATCATTTTCTGTTAAAATGGTCTCGGGTAGGTTTAATATTGTGATTGTCCGTTTGATTTTGTTTTTAAAGATGAACGAACCAAAGAAAACAAATGACATATTTGTTATATTGTTTCTTTATGAGTTCGAATATTATCATTTAGACCCTAATTGTTAAAGTAAAACAATCTTTAAAAGATTGCAAAAAACTTGAGTCAAAAGTGAGTCTCACAGTAAAAGCTGCGAGTCTCACATTAATGGTAGCCGATGGAATAAATCGAGTAATTGTCATGGTAGGAATAGGGATCTTGGTTATAGACAGACCCGTTCCTGATTCCACGCTACAAACTGGGGCAATTCCACCATTATAAGGACCACCACACCATTGACAACCAAGAGGGTGAGGATAAGACATAGAAAGAATCAAAGGTTAACAGAGGGTAAGAAATGAAGAATCAAAAAGGTAAGAGGGGAAAGAGGAATATTTTTGGCATTTTTGAAAACATGACGATAAAAACAAAGGATGAAAATATTTTTGGGTGTTGATAACACTTTAGGAAAAGTGTTAATGAACTTTTTGGATTTTTGAAAACTTTACAAAAAACTTTTACAAAATGATGGGGTATGTGCAAGAATGGGTCGAAAATGGCTAAACACGCTAAAGCCTCCCAAATGGCGTAAAATTTGATCTGTGCTGAAAAAGTCAAGTAAAAATCACTCAAGCCGGCCACTTGTGAATGGCAGACCGTAATCAGCTTAAAACTGCCTAAGCACGAATGCAATGAAGTCCTGGAGAATAGAATGAATTCGGTCGTTTTAGTCCCACGGAGACTCAATGGTGTGTCAAACAAACTCGAGAGGATAGAATGATCACTAGGATAGTGATCTGTAAAAAGGATTTGGATGGAATATTACACTACTGAAAAAGTTAATAAATTAAAGCGACTAAAATGAAAATTAAGAAAATTAAAAAAGACAAAAATATTAAATAAACGCTATCACTATTTTTAAAATGATGAACGTTTAAAACTTAAAACTTACGTTTAAATAAAATTACGTAAACGTACAAAATAAAACGTGAGTTTTAAAGAAATAAAAGGCCTACAAATATGAAAATGATATTTTACAATCCTAATAATAAAAGAAAATTATTAGAAAAAGAAAATTATTTTTACAACTATTTATTTAATTATTATTAATTAAAACTATTTATTAAGTATTTAAAATGCACTAAAATACAAGAAAATACAAAATTAACCTAGAAAATGAAATTATAACTTAGAAAAATCTAAAATATGATAAAACTTATTTTAAAACTAAAAATATATTTTTTAGACTTTATATGTATTTATTATTAATTTAAAACTATTTAAAACTAATTAAAATGCTAAAAAATAATATTTAAACCAAGAAAATTATGGAAAAATACTTTTTTTGACTTTTATATTTATCTTAACCTAAGAAAATTGAAAAATTATTTTTTTGAACTTTTTATAATTTATTTGTATTAAAAGTTATTTAAAAATGACTAAAAACTAGTTTAAATAAAGAAAAATATAGCTGTTATAAAAATTATGAAAATTTCAGGAAAAGTCTATTTTAATCTACTGAATCTAAGAAAAATAGAAAAACATGGGCTTGTGTGGTAGATTATGGAACTGCAGTTTGTAAGCTTATAAATAAGCACTTTTGATAAGCCAAAAGACACAATAAGCTACCAACTTGATACAGAAGCTATGAAATGCTTAAAGTGTCAAAATGAAACAATAAACAACTGGTTTTAACCTCTAAATTACAAGATGCTATGATTTGGTGATTTGAGTTAATAAGCTAAAAACAGTTTGAGTATGCTACATTGAGCTTAAGCGCAGAACTACCAAATAAGCTAAAACTGAAAAGCAATACTTGGAACTTGTACTAGACCTGGTTGGCTACCTAGAAACCAAAGTTGAGATCCAGATAAGCTAAAATGAGCTTGTGAGAAGCATTTTCAAAACCCGAAAAACCAGAGTAAAACTCAGTGTACTGAAATGACTTGGGACAAAATGATAAGCACATGCAGGCTTATCAAATAAGCTGCAAATTGAAAATTTTAACTTGGAACTTAAAGAGGACCAGGTTAACTGTCCAAAGAAACAAATTTCACAAGATATGGACAACTACAGAGCTTTTGGTGAGCTTGTGAATATGGTACCAAATCTGTGCACAGGGCACTATTGACTTTTTGATTAAACTAAAAGTTTGACTTTTATGAGCTTGGGATTGAATTTACTCACTAATTATGTTGTAATAAGCTAAAATGAAATTATCTAAAGCTAGACCAAACAACCTTTAAGCTTGTAAAATGAATCTTGCAACTCAAAATCCCAACAGTGGACTGTTAAGGGTAAATATATGGGATTTTGACTTTTCTATTAACAAGGACTGAGTTTTATGCTTTAAATGAGCTATTAAGACTAGGTGTGACACAAAATAACCAAAAGCAAAGGTCTGCAACCTCTGTACAGTTAAACAGTGCAACCAAACAACTTTTAATGACTGCTTTGGTGAGTTTTCAAAGCAAATCAGATATAGACCAAGCTAACGATTACAAACCCATGATATCATTAAATGAGACTAATGAAGCATTAACTAACAACAATAACAACATACAACTAACAATTGATGATTATACTATTTAAAGCGTGAAAATGAAATCTTTACTAACTACAATTTTAAAGGAATAAGAAACTGGTTTTATTGGATAATTATGTTTATCTATGACTAATTAAAACAGGAAACACACGATTTAAGCTAATGACTAGCTTGCAGGTGAAATACAAAAATTGAACAATAAGCTTACAAACTTGATCCAAGTGATAACCAGAAAAAGAACTTGTAAACACTTCCTAAAGCTTCCCAAGAAGCACTAATCCCAAGGCCATCCATATCAACCCCTCTCCAGCCTTCTTGTACCTTTAACCATGGCTTTTTATTTTTAAACTATTTATTTGGTATTTTTGTGAATTTCTGGTTTTGGCTACTAAACTGCTTTTTAGAGTATCTAATAGCTTTAATAAGCTATATAGGGAGCTTATGTGGGCTTATGAGTCCAAACTAACAACTGCTAACAACATTTCATCATATTGAGATTTTTGGATAATGAAAAAAATTGCATAACTTGAACACAGAACTTAAAACTGGAAATTGATGTTAACAAAGGTTTTATTTCACTTAAATAACTTGAAATACAAAGCTTAAAGCTTAAACAAATACTGGAATTAAAACTTAAACTAAAAACGACATTAATATTTAAAAATTATACTAGATAGGTGATACATTGCTTCTTCTCTTTCCTTTATAGACTTTTCATCATCCCCACATGTCTTTGAGCTTATCCCACCAAATTCCGACCATTGGATCACTAAACTCATCAGAACCATCCACTTGTGATTTTGGCGCCAAATATTTCTTCAAAGCAGGTTTTATCATTAATTGGGATTTGGTTTGAGTCAATAAAGGATTTTTGGTGTTAGTGGAGGTGGAGGGGACAAGGTAAGGTGAGTTGAGAAAAAGGAGTGAAAACCAGGACTGGTTTTTTGGAATATCAGGCATGGGAGAGGAGAGCTACAGTGGCTGGGCGGTTTCTTGGTTTGTTTGACTTTCGTTTGACCGAGGGCTAAATAATACGGGGGAGGTCACAATTGGGTATGACAGGGGTCTTTTTGGTTTTGACCTAGCTCAAGGGTCAAGGGGGCCAATGGGGTTGGGCTTGTGTTGGATTTGGGCTTAGATATTAAAATAGGATCCGTTTGGTTTAATAGAATACAAGGGCCAAAAGTGTAATTCATCCAAACCTCAAGGACTGAAAATGCCACTATTCCAAACTTATAACAAGGACCAAAAATGACAAATATTGATAGTACAAGGACCCTTTTTGCATAAAATTCCATTTTAAAATGTCCAAGGACTATTTTTGCAATTTTTCAAACTTTAAGGACCTTTCTTGCCAATTGACCAAAGAATCATTCAAGGATCACTTTTGATAACTTAGAATACTTCAGGGACCTTGAATGACAAAACTTCACATTTTTGAATTCCAGGGACTAGATTTGACAACTTTCAAAACTTGGGGGACTAAAACTGCCAATTTTGCAAACTTGATACATTTTTAATCTGATTTTGATATTTTTGCATTTAAAACACATAAAACACTGATTTGTGATATTTTTATCATTTTGATGTGTTTTTGAGTGTTTTCAGATGATTTTGCATTTTAGATTGTACAAAAATGATGAGTATTTAGACACTCATCAATCCCCCACACTGAGATATTGCTAGTCCCTAGCAATGATTTAGATTTTTAATGGATTTGAAAAACTCTTTACCAAAAGCCATCACTTCTGGAGTAGCCAAATGTTTTGATTCAAGTAAGAATCTTGGTACACTGATAACCAAATGATTTATTGGCAAATCATAAACCATATAACGGATTTGATGTGTCTATACCAGAAGCCGTACCTTTCGGACTAGCCAACTCTTAGATAAATTATCAATATTATCTTTGGTGAGCTGATTACAAATTATGGTTTTTCCATGCCCTTTACCACAAGCCATAATCTTGCGGGCTAGCCAACTCTTCACTTTTTAGGACATGGTGAGTTGAGAACCATACAATTTTGGGCAAATTTCAAGCCATATAAACGGATTTGAGAAATCTTTACCAAGAGCCGTTTGCTCCTGGATTAGCCAATCCTTTAGTTTATTAGACAAGGCGGATTGATAACCAAATGAGTAAGTGTAAAACACTTACTCCAAAAAAAATTTGGCCAAAAATGGGGGAATTGGGTGGATAAATATGATAAAATTCGTGAGAATTCCCCACACTTAGAAATGAATATTGCCCTCAATATTCAAAGTACCGGCGGTTATGCCGAAACAAAGAACGTAAAAGGGAAATACTACGGCCATTATTTAGAAAGAATATTTTTTTTTTTTTTTTAAATACTTATATACAGCAGGTGTGGGGCAACTCCCCACACAGTGGTAGAAACGAGAGAAAAGAAGAGAGCAGAAATATGGTGAAAACCCATATGGTGTGTGCTAATGTTTTTGATTACCGAGTCACTAGCTTGACTCGATCGCCGCATTCATTGGTTCATTGGGAAGCAAAGTGGAAGAAACAATCTCCATCGGACTTTCATTCAAGATGTTTGGACAAACATTTGAAACACGTGAAAGTTCCACACCGATGAGATATATAGAGACAAACCCGGCTCACAAATGATAAATGAAAATGCCGGGGTCAAAAATAATGTCCTCATTCCCGAAGGAGAAAAGGGAAAGAGCAACCACACCATTTGTGAAGAATGGAATAAATATGTGCATAACAATGCATGTCCATTCCTCATCAGAAAGAAGCAAATCACCATTTTTGACATTTTTAAGCTTAAATTTGAAGCTTTTATGGTGATTGGTAACAAAATTTCCGGAGAGGGAAACGGTTCTTCAATCAACAGATTTTCAAGAAGAGGATGTCTCCCTCGAATCAAAGTAAGTATTGTCAATCCCCAAAGGGAATTGACTCATCACTAAGAAAATCATCGACCTCCTTCCAAAAGTTGTCATCTTCCTCATCCGGAGTGAGAGAAGGAATGGAAGAGTCGGACATGGGACAAGAAATGAGTGGATGATCATTATATAGGAGATTTCTAGTTTCTCCAAGATCGGCTTCAAAATCAAAGAGATCATCGTCACTTTTCGATGAAAGTGGAATGTTGTGAGTGAGTTCATGGTGAACTCCTCCAAAGAAAAGGATCGACCGCTGTGGGAGTGATGCCTCAACATACTCGATGTCTCCATAAGATTTACAATCATCGCTAAAATCGGAGAAAGTCTCAAAATGATCATTTGAACACTCAAGAGGGAAAGAAGAATCACACATATGATCAGAAATTCCCTGTGACTCTCTCTGGATTGGGACAAGGTCCTCAACACTAGACTTTATAAATTCGTCCGATTCCTTTTCAGGAACAGTGTCAAGAAGATCATCCCCCATGTTTAGAGAGTGAGGGGAATATGTCGGTGTGATAACAACAGATTGAGGGGAGTTTAGAAGGACTAGCATACATATGTTTTATACTTTCCATTTGTTCCTCTGCTAGTAATTCCATCATAGTCTTTTCTCCCTGATTTTCCACGGAAGGAGTTTCAACTGATGAACTTGATGAATCTTTATAGAATTGAATGATATCAAGTGTATCCTCATCATCATCGTCATCGAGGAATGAAAGCGGAATCGAGAGCTAGATCGGGTTTTTTCTTTTGCAATTGATTCCCTAATAGATTGTTCAAAGGCAATTTGGGAATCTAATTTAGCAGCCCGCTCTTCGGCTAACAAAACTTCCATGGATTTCTCATTTGGATTATCTTGGGAGTGTTTACCTTCCTTTAAATCTTTCACTAAATCCAAGATCAAGAGAAGATTTTGAGGAAGTGGATCAGTGGGGTGGTGCACGATTCATATGGTATTGTGGAGGTTGGTCATGATATGAAGAGTCGTAATTGTTACGGAAATGGATTCCTTGTTTGACAATCCGAGCTAGAGTGAGGACCTCCACAATACTCACAACAACCGATGTGGTTGTGAGTGGTATGTGTTGTAGTCATAATTGTTATCAGGAATTTGCTCATAGACAAGCGTATTTCTGATTGACAATCGTAATGGAATGTGAACCACCACGGTACTCCTGCAATGATAAAAAGTCTCACGGTGTGGTAGGTGATGGAATAAATGTCATGGTAGGAATAGGGATCTTGGTTATAGACAGGACCCGTTTCCGATTCCACCAGCGCTACCGGGGCAATTATTGCCACCATTATAAGGACCACCACACCATTGACAACCAAGAGGGTGAGGATAAGACATAGAAAGAATCAAAGGTTAACAGAGGGTAAGAAATGAAGAATCAAAAAGGTAAGAGGGTAAAGAGGAATATTTTTGGCATTTTTGAAAAACATGACGATAAAAACAAAGGATGAAAATATTTTTGGGTGTTGATAACACTTTAGGAAAAGTGTTAATGAACTTTTTGATTTTTGAAAACTTTACAAAAAACTTTTTACAAAATGATGGGGTATGTGCAAGAATGGGTCTGAAAATGGCTAAACACATGCTAAAGCCTCCCCGGCATGGCCAAAATTTGATCTGTGCTGAAAACAGTCAAGCTAAATCACTCAACCACTTGTGAATGGCAGACCGTAATCAGCTTAAAACTGCCTAAGCACGAATGCAATGAAGTCCTGGAGAATAGAATGAATTCCCGGGTCGTTTAGTCCCACGGAGACTCAATGGTGTGTCAAAACAAACTCAGAGGATAGAATGATCACTAAGGATAGTGATCTGTAAAGGATTTGGATGGAATATTACACTACTGAAAAAGTTAATAAATTAAAGCGACTAAAATGCAAATTAAGAAAATTAAAAAGATAAAAAATATTAAATAAACGCTATCACTATTTTTAAAATGATGAACGTTTAAAACTTAAAACTTACGTTTAAATAAAATTACGTAAACGTACAAAATAAAACGTGAGTTTTAAAGAAATAAAAGGCCTACAAATATGAAAATGATATTTTTACAATCCTAATAATAAAAGAAAATTATTAGAAAAAGAAAATTATTTTTACAACTATTTATTTAATTATTATTAATTAAAACTATTTATTAAGTATTTAAAATGCACTAAAATACAAGAAAATACAAAATTAACCTAGAAAAATGAAATTATAACTTAGAAAAATCTAAAATATGATAAAACTTATTTTTAAAACTAAAAATATATTTTTTAGACTTTATATGTATTTATTATTAATTTAAAACTATTTAAAACTAATTAAAATGCTAAAAAATAATATTTAAACCAAGAAAATTATGGAAAAATACTTTTTATGACTTTTATATTTATCGTAACCTAAGAAAATTGAAAAATTATTTTTTTGAACTTTTTATAATTTATTTGTATTAAAAGTTATTTAAAAATGACTAAAAACTAGTTTAAATAAAGAAAAATAGCAAATCTGTTATAAAAATTATGAAAATTTCAGGAAAAGTCTATTTTAATCTACTGAATCTAAGAAAAATAGAAAAACATGGGATTGTGTGGTAGATTATGGAATCTAGCTTTGTAACTGCTTATAAATAAGCACTTTTGATAAGCCAAAAGACACAATAAGCTACCAACTTGATACAGAAGCTATGAAATGCTTAAAGTGTCAAAATGAAACAATAAACAACTGGTTTTAACCTCTAAATTACAAGATGCTATGATTTGGTGATTTGAGTTAATAAGCTAAAAAGCAGTTTAGTATGCTACATTGAGCTTAAGCACAGACTACCAAATAAGCTAAAACTGAAAAGCAATACTTGGAACTTGTACTAGACCTGGTTGGCTACCTAGAAACCAAAGTTGAGATCCAGATAAGCTAAAATGAGCTTGTGAGAAGCATTTTCAAAACCTGAAAACCATCGAGTAAAACTCGGTGTATTATGCTGAGTGACTTGGGACAAAATGATAAGCACATGCAGACTTATCAAATAAGTCGCAAATTGAAATTTTTAACTTGGAACTTAAAGAGGACCAGGTTAACTGTCCAAAGAAACAAATTTCACAAGATATGGACAACTCTGAGCTTTTGGTGAGCTTGTGAATATGGTACCAAATCGTGTGAGGCACTTATTGACTTTTGATTAAACTAAAAGTTTGACTTTTATGAGCTTGGGATTGAATTTACTCACTAATTATGTTGTAATAAGCTAAAATGAAATTATCTAAAGCTAGACCAAACAACCTTTAAGCTTGTAAAATGAATCTTGCAACTCAAAATCCCAACGATTGGACTGTTAAGGGTAAATATATGGGATTTTGACTTTTCTATTAACAAGGACTGAGTTTTATGCTTTAAATGAGCTATTAAGACTAGGTGTGACACAAAATAACCAAAAGCAAGGTCCGCACAACCTCGTACGGTTAAGCAGATGCAACCAAACAACCCTTTTAATGACTGTCTTGGTGAGTTTTCAAAGCAAATCACAGATATAGACCAAGCTACTTATTACAAACCTTATGATATCATTAAATGAGACTAATGAAGCATTAACTAACAACAATAACAACATACAACTAACAATTGATGATTATACTATTTAAACTGTGAAAATGAAATCTTTACTAACTACAATTTTAAAGGAATAAGAAACTGGTTTTATTGGATAATTATGTTTATCTATGACTAATTAAAACAAACACACTGATTTAAGCTAATGACTAGCTTGTACAATGCGATGAAATACAAAATTGAACAATAAGCTTACAAACTTGATCCAAAGTGATAACACGAAAAGAACTTGTAAACACTTCCTAAAGCTTCCGAAAGCACTAATCCCAAGGCCATCAATATCAACCCTCGCCCAGCCTTCTTGTACCTTTAACCATGGCTTTTTATTTTTTAAACTATTTATTTGGTATTTTGTGAATTTGGTTTTGGCTACTAAAACCGCTTTTAGAGTATCTAATAGCTTTAATAAGCTATATAGGGAGCTTATGTGGGCTTATGAGTCCAAACTAACAACTGCTAACAACATTTCATCATATTGAGATTTTTGGATAATGAAAAAAATTGCATAACTTGAACACAGAACTTAAAACTGGAAATTGATGTTAACAAAGGTTTTATTTCACTTAAATAACTTGAAATACAAAGCTTAAAGCTTAAACAAATACTGGAATTAAAACTTAAACTAAAAACGACATTAATATTTAAAAATTATACTAGATAGGTGATACATTGCTTCTTCTCTTTCCTTTATAGACTTTTCATCATCCCCACATGTCTCTGAGCTTATCCCACCAAATTCTAGCCATTGGATCACTCAAACTCATCAGAACCATCCACTTGTGATTTTGGCGCCAAATATTTCTTCAAAGCAGGTTTTATCATTAATTGGGATTTGGTTTGAGTCAATAAAGGATTTTTGGTGTTAGTGGAGGTGGAGGGGACAAGGTAAGGTGAGTTGAGAAAAAGGAGTGAAACCGGGAATTTGGTTTTGGAATATCGAGGCATGGGAGAGGAGAGCTACAATGGCCGGGTTTCTTGGTTTGTTTGACTTTCGTTTGACCAAGGGCTAAATAATACGGGGGAGGTCACAATTGGGTATGACAGGGGTCTTTTTGGTTTTGACCTAGCTCAAGGGTCAAGGGGCCAATGGGGTTGGGCTTGTGTTGGATTTGGGCTTAGATATTAAAATAGGATCCGTTTGGTTTAATAGAATACAAGGGCCAAAAGTGTAATTCATCCAAACCTCAAGGACTGAAAATGCCACTATTCCAAACTTATAACAAGGACCAAAAATGACAAATATTGATAGTACAAGGACCCTTTTTGCATAAAATTCCATTTTAAAATGTCCAAGGACTATTTTTGCAATTTTTCAAACTTTAAGGACCTTTCTTGCCAATTGACCAAAGAATCATTCAAGGATCACTTTTGATAACTTAGAATACTTCAGGGACCTTGAATGACAAAACTTCACATTTTGAATTCCAGGGACTAGATTTGACAACTTTCAAAACTTGGGGACTAAAACGCCAATTTTGCAAACTTGATACATTTTTCATCCGATTTTGATATTTTTGCATTTAAAACACATAAAACACTGATTTGTGATATTTTTATCATTTTGATGCGTTTTTTAGTGTTTTCAGATGATTTTGCAGTTTTAGATTGTATAAAAATGATGAGTATTTAGACACTCATCAATGCCTAAACTTGCTTCTACGATTAAGGGATTGCTTACAAACAAGGAGAAACTATATGAGCTTGCTACGACATCTCTGAATGAGAATTGTTCGGCGGTGATCCTCAAGAAACTTCGAAAGTTAGGTGACCCCGTGCAAATTCCTCATTCCATGTAATTTTCAAGGAATTGTTCATGTCTACCTTGGCGTCTTGGTAGCGAGTATCAATTTAATGCCAAATTCAATCTACGAGAAGCTTTCGTTACCCCCACTTACCCCAACATGCATGACCCTCGAGCTAGCCGATCGTTTCTCGACATCCAAAGGGTATAGCGAGGATGTCTTTGTCAAGTGGGGGAGTTCTATTTTCCGCCATGATTTTGTTGTGGTAGATTTTGATGCCGACCCTCGAGTACCCATTATTCTTGGAAGATGTTTCTTACGGACCAGTCGTGCTTTAATTGCGTATTGAAGGAGATTACGTTGAGAGTTAATCAAGAAAGCCGTCACATTCAACATTAATCAAAGCGACGAGGTACTCCTCAAATTTCGGCGATGCTTCCATTAATCGAATCGGCGTTATTGATGTTTCTTGTGAGGATGCGCTCAAGAAGTTCTCGGTTTTGCTCACAATTCTCTTGATTCACCTTACGAACAACTTTCGAACCTATAATTGCCAACTCTTCCCCTCTCTTACTCGTTTGAGGGAGGTGACTTCCTTTTGGAAGAGATCGATGAGTTTCTTGCTAATGACGAATCGATTCCACCGGGAATTGATGATGGTGTTTATGATTCAGAGGGAGATATTCTTTATCTTGAACAATTGCTAAATGAAGATCCATCACCGTCACTCCTCTAAAGAAATTACGATTGAAGAAATCAAATCCGATACAACGTCTAATGAAAAACCTCTGGAGCCCGAGCTCAAGGATTTACCTCCTCATCTTGAATATGCTTTTCTTGAAGAACCAGAACAAGTTTCCGTCATCATTGCTAAAAACTTGAAAGATGAGGAGAAAACGCACTTTGGATATTCTTCGTAAACATAAGAGTGCCATGCACGCTTGCAGCAAATTTCCGATATCAAAGGCATAAACCCTCGTTTTTGTACTCATAAGATCTTAATGGAAGACGATTGCAAACCCGTTATTCAACAACAACGTAGGGTTAATCAGAAAATTCATGAGGTTATCAAAAAGGAAGTTCTTAAACTCCTCCTCAGGAATCATTTATCCAATCTCCAGATAGCTCATGGGTTAGCCCATCCATTGTGTTCCAGAAGAAAGGTGGAATGACCGTTGTTATGAGCGAAGATAATGAATTGATTTCCACAGCGCCTCGTCACGGATGGAGGGTGTGTATTGACTCTAGAAAGTTGAATGATTGATGAGTGTCCTAAATACTCATCATTTTTGTACCAATTAAAGCAAAACATCCGAAAACACTTTCGAAATGCATCAAAATGATAAAAATATCACAAATAAGTGTTTTATGTGTTTTAAATGCAAAAATATCAAAATCTGGTGAAAACGTGTCAAGTTTGCATAATTGGCGTTTAGTCCCCAAGTTTCAAAAGTTGTCAAAACAGGTCCCGGTAAATCAAAATAAAGAAAAATGTTATTCAAGGTCCCTGAAATATTCTAAGTTGTCAAAAATGGTCCTTGAATAAATCTTTTGTCAAATGGCAGAAAGGTCCCTAAACTTTCAAAAATGGCAAGTTTGGTCCCTGGAAATTTGAAAATGTCAAAACTAGTCCTTGTACTATTGAAACTTGTCAAAAGTGACCCTTGTGTTAACTTTGGAGAAATTTCAGGTTTGGTCTTTGGTCTTTCAGAAATTACAAGTTTAGTCCTTGTATTATAAACCTTCCAAGCCTTGTCAAAATGAATTGGACCCCTGCCATTATACATTGTGACCCTGCCTTTAAACCTTTGACCTCCCTTTTTGAACCCCTAGTCAAACCAAAGTCAAAAGCTGCTTTCCCTCCACTGGCTTATCTCTTCCCTTCCCCACTTGCCTGCTCTGCAACATACCTTCTCCCAACACCATCACCTCACCTTATCCCTTATCCCCTCAACCCCCCTCATCATCACACCTATCCACCTAGTTGCAAGTGAAGTCCACGGTGGTCAAATACACCTTTTCCATAAAATGATCAAGCGGCCAAAATCAAGTCTAGACATCCAATGGCCAATATCTCGGTGGGATTTGCTCGAGAGAGAGAGAAAGCTTTTTGAAGTATAAAAAGAGGAAGAGAAGCAAGAAATAATGGGTAGTTAGTTTTAAAAGTTTTATGTATGTCGTTTTTATATTTATGTTTTAATTAAACTTTAAGATGTAATCTTTTTGTTCCTATGTATCAAACTAAAGTGGTTTTATAGTTGTAATCCAGTTTTAAATATCAATTGAAGGTTTTAAAATCATTTCATGTTTCCAAGTTTTCATTTGCAAATCTCATTTTCAAACTCTTATGTTCAAGTATTTAGCGACTTATTTTTTAAGCTAAAATAAGCTTAGTAAAAGCTTCTTATAAGCCTTACTATAAGCTTATATGTCATTTTCAAGCAAGTTTGGTTCTTGGTCAATGAAAGTCAAACTGGGCCAAAATGGAGAATGAATTGGACATGGGTTGATGCGTTGATTGGTTTTGGGTTGGAATAGCTTCAAGTAGTTTAGTTATGGTTACGGTTTTAGCACTGCAAAACAATTTGAACACTTGTGAGCTTTTATCTAATTTTCATTTTTAATGCAATTTCCAATTTGTTGCATAATCTGTATCTGTGGTTATAAGTAGTTTAAATCTGTTATTCAAGTTGTATCTAGGACACTTAGATTCATTTTGATTATTTGCAATAGCTAGTTTAGCTTGATTGGTTCTATTTTGCTTGCAAATCAATTGTATTCAGTGTGTTTGGTTTTGCTACTCAAACTGTATTTGAGGCTTATTCAGTGGGTAAGCTTTGTTGTTCTAGGTTTGTTTAGTTCATTTACCTTCATTTCTGTCTTAATATTGTACCTGTTAAGGCTCGAAGTCAAAATGACATCTCAACTGGTTTAATTGGCTTAACTGTTGTAGTTTTGTCAAATCAAAAACTTGATTAGTGCTTAAATATCATAGACATAGATTGCATTAGCTTTATTTTGTCATATTACATCATATTCAGTTGGTGAATCAAGATCAAAGTTCATTTAAGTCAACATCTTAATGTCACAAAAAGTCAAAAGTTGCAAATTAGGTTTGAGCCCAAATGGAGAGATTTTTCATGGACTCGGTTCTGGGTTAAAACAAGTGAAACTTTGTTTTTTTAAAACTTCAGTAGGTCTATTTTCTTATCATCATTTTTGTATAATTTTGTCAAATTTTTATAACCTCTAGAAATCTTTGTTCAAGATGGGCTTAAATGCCACGTGCATTGACTTCGATCAATACTGAGTGCACCAGGGTTTGTGCAACTTGCACTTACCTGAGAGCTCACAAAGAGCTTTTCTAGGTCTGGTTTTTGGATTATAAGATCTTAGCCAGGTCTCCTTCAAGTCCCAATTTACGTTTTTCGTTTTAAACATGGAGTAGCTTGTGCTTAAGCTCAAAGTAGGTCCCTTAAAACTGTTTTTAGCTTATAATCTCAAAACATCAAATCATGCATTGTGTATTTCAGAGGATTAGGATAGTTGAAACTTGTTCCATTTAGGTACTTTTAGCTATTTATAGCTTTTGTATTCAGTTGGTGGCTTTTTGTGGCTTGTGGCTTATTTTGAGTGCTTAATTATAAGCACTTATCATTCTGATTACATTTTCTTGCACACAAGCACCTGTTTTTATATTTTTCTCAGCTTTATAATATTATTTTAGACTTTTCCTGAAATTTTCACATTTTCTAGGTCAGGTTTACTATTTTTCCTTAATTAAAAGCAGTTTTAAGTCATTTTAATTAGCTTTTAATACAATTAAATCAGAAAAAGTTCAAAAAATAATTTTTCAATTTTCTTAGGTTAAGATAAATATAAAAAGTAAAAAAATTATTTTTCCAGATTTTTCATTGTTTAATTTGTAATTTTTAGTAATTTAATTAGTTTTTAATTCATAGAAAATAGAAAAATAATCAGAAAAATATAAAAATAGTTTTGAAAATTCTCTTTTGTTATTTTAGATTTTTCCAAGTCATAATTTTACTTTTCTAGCTTTATTTCATATTTTCTTGTATTTTAGGCTATTATTAAATAGTTAAAATTAGTTTTTAATTAATAATAATTAATTTAATAGTTATAAAAATAATTTTCTTTTTCTAAAAATTTTCTTTTATCATTAGGTTTGTAAAAATATCATTTTCATATTTTTAGGATTAATATTGCTTCAGTTTCACATTTTATTTTGTACGTCACGTAGTTTTTAATTTAAGTTTTGTAAACAAAAAATCAAAAACATCATTTTACAAATAGTGATAGCGTTTATTTAATATATTTTAACTTTTTAATTTCCTTTAATTTGCATTTAAGTCGCTGTAATTTATTAATCTTTTCTTTAGGTATAATTATTCATCAAAATCCTTAATGATCACTATCCTTAGTGATTATTCGACATCTGAAGTTGTTTATACACCAATTCATCCTCCGTGGGACTTAACGACCTAGGAATCCACTATATTCCTCTGATCTTAATTGCATTTGGTGTTTGAGCTGTTTTAAGTTTATTACGGTTGGCCATTCACAAGTGGCTAGTTTGAGTGATTAAACTTGGCGGTTTAACACCGGTCAATTTTTGGCCATTGCGCGAAATTTGTAAGCGTGTTTTAAGCGATTTCAGACCAGATACTTGCACATATACCACCGTTTGTAAAGCAGTTTTTGTAAAGTTATCAAATTATCAAAAGTTCATTAACACTTTTCCTAAAGTGTTAACAACTCCAAAAATATTTTCATTCTTTGTTTTTATAAAATATTTTTCAAAAATGCCAAAAATATTCCTCTTTATCCTCTTACCCTTTTTGATTCTTTATCTTTTTACCCTCTATCCATTTGATTCTAACTTCTTCTATTCTCATGGAATCTCTCGACTACGACGAATTCTAGAACGAATTTGAAAAACTTCACACTTTGTCAAAAATATCTAAAATTCGTGTTGTTCGTGATGATCCAGTAATTCTAGCGGGAAATGGAGCGAAACGAGGGTGACAAAGGACGGTACTTCCTTCCGATAATGGAGGTGCTAAATACGTCCAACCTACGGTTATCCAAAGATCTAACCCTCAATTGCTCCTAAGCCGTCTAGAATTGATCCTAAACTTTCACGATTTACGGTTAAAAGCAAACATGCAGAATTTAGACCGATGACTAACAAGAATGACTTGCCTAATCTTCACGTTTCTCAAGAACCAGAACCGGAGACCATAGCGGAAGTGGTGGAAATTGCTAGCTCTCAGAGCACACCACTTGTCCCACCTCCGGATTTTTCAAAATGTTCTTTGAGTCTTAATAGTCATTCGGATCACCATGTTGGTTTTGTTGATTCTTTGAATGAACCGATTCCTTCTCATAACTCTCAAATAGAATCGTTTATTCCTTGTGTCGGTTGTGGTGAGCCTCTTTTTGGTTCACCATATGTCATTGGTATGCGTGTGTACAGTATGTGGTAATGATATTGAACGGGAGTTGTTTGTTTTGTGGTTCGAGGAATTCATTTGATTATGATCCTAATTCGAACTCATTTAACGACCCTTCAAACTTTTCCAATTACCCACCACAGCCCGACTTATTTTCATATAATCAACATCACTGTTGTGAATTTTGTGGAGGTCCTCACCAAGGATTTGAGTGTCAATCTGGAAACACGTTTGTCTACTGAGCAGTTTTACGGTAACACTCGAGGACTTTGGAAATGACCAAATTCCATATTATTCACATGACCAACCACAACAATCATTTTGTTGTGAGAACTGTGGAGGTCCCCATTTATTCTCGATTGTCAAACAAGGAATCCATTTCCTTGTAACAATTACGACTATCCATATCACGACCAACCTCCACGTTGCCAAATGACTCAAACTCCTCAACAAATCCAACAAGACACTTATCTAGAGCTTCGGAGTCGATGAAAAGAACGAGGAGTTGAGTAAAACATCATTTCTTAATGTTCCCGGTTTTTCTTACGTATATTGTGGGGGTCCTCATGATGATTATCAATGTCAACCTTCCGGTTTTGACAAATCTCCACTCCCACAATGTCCCGTCATTCAAAATTCACATGAGAAATCCATGGAAGAATTGCTAGCTGAAGAGCAGGGTGCTAAAATAAATTCCCAAATTGCCTTTGAAAAATCTATTAGGGAATCAATTGCAAAAGAAAGAAGCGGATCTAGCTCTCAATTTCGTTTTATTCGATGACGGTGATGATGAGGATACACTTGATTCATCAAGTTCATCGGATGATATCCGCAGTTGAGATTCATTCTCAAACAACTGCTATCACACGAAGCTCCCACTCACTCTGAACATGGGGGATGAGCTTCTTGACACTTGTTCTGAAAAGGAATCGGACGAATTCATAAAGTCTAGTGTTGAGAACCTTGTCCCAATCCCGAGAGAGTCACAGGGAATTCTTGATCATGTGTGTGATTCTCTTTCCCCTCTTGAGTGTTCAAAAGATCATTTTGAAACTTTCTCCAGATGTTAGCGGCGATTGTACTTCTCATGGAAACATCGAGTATGTTGAGGCATCACTCCCACGATCGATCGCGATCATCATCTTGAGGAGTTCACCGATGAACTCACTCACATCAATCCACTTTCATCGGAAAGTAATGATAGTCGTTCTGATTTCAAAGCCGATCCGGGAGACCGAAAGTCTCATTGATAATGTCGTTCACTCACTTCTTATCCCAACAGTCCAATAGAGAATATTAATCACTTTGTTTCTGAAACATTCAAAACAACTCTCACCAATCCTCTATTTGAATTCGACTCTGAATTCACTTTAATTTCTGAGAATCCACTCTTTGATACTCGATTGAGGATAGTGATGAGTCTCAGATGGAACAAGAATTCCAGATTTACATCTTGTGATTGATTCTCTTCACGAGGAGTTCTCCGGTGAACTTACTCATATCATATCTCGCGGGTATGATAACTTCCAATTTGATCATGACACACCCGAGATTTGTCTTGATCAAGCGAGCTTAACTGATGAGATTCATGAAACTATGAATTCTCCTATTGAGGATGAAGAGTTAGTCATGATTTTTATCATGATTTTCTTTCTTTTCTTCATATATTCTGTCACTTCTCTTGTTCTTCACTCCTTCGGGAATGAAGACATTATCTTTGACCCCGGCATTTCCTTGTACCATTTGTGAGATGGGTCTGTCTCTGTATCTCATCGGTGTGGAACTTTCACGTACTTCAATGTTTATCCAAACATCTTGAATGAAAGTCCGATGGAGATTGTCTCTTCCACTTACTTCCCCATGAACAAATTAATTTGGGGACGAGTCAAGCTAGCGACTCGGTAATCAAAAACAGTAGTTAAACATGGGTTTTCACCCGTGTGTACCACCCTAGTGTGGGGGTGATGCCCCACATGTTGTATATAGATCTAAAAATGAATGAAAATTGTAAATATTAAAAAAGAGAATAATTGTTGTGTTTCTACACTTAGCTAGTAATGTTATCTTTTTACGTTCTAAGTTTCGACATTACAGCCGGTACTTTGAATATTGAGGACAATATTCATTTCTAAGGTGGGGGAATTCTGGCGAATTCGATCATAAATGTACCCTTTTAGTCCCTTTTTCCCAAAATGGCCAAATTTTAAAATTTTTTTTAGTGGAAGTACTATGTACTAAACACAACAAATGGTAATCAGTCCACCATGTCTAACCCACATAAGGATTGGCTAATCCAAGAGCAAACGGCTCTTGGTAAAGATATCTCAAATCCGTTGACGGCTTACAATTTGCCTAAAATTGTATGGTGTTGACATTTCACCATATCTTTAATTAGTGAAGAGTTGGCTAGCACGCAAGTTTATGGCTTGTGGTAAAGGCAGTGGAAAAACCATAATTGGTAATCAGCTCACCAAAGATAATATTGATAATTTATCTAAGAGATTGGCTAGTCCAGAAAGCAAACGGCTTACGGTAAAGACAAATCAAATCCGTTGAAAGCTGGTGATTTGCTCAAAATCATTTGGTTATCGGTGTACCAAGGTTCTTACTTGAACTGAAACATTTGGCTACTCCCGAAGTAATGGCTTTTGGTAAAGAGATGAAATCCATTAATTTTTCTCAAAACATTGCTAGGGACTAGCAATATCTTAGTGTGGGGATTGATGAGTGTCTAAATACTCATCATTTTTGTACCAATTAAAGCTGCAAAACATCGAAAACACTCGAGAAATGCATCAAAATGATAAAAATATCACAAATAAGTGTTTTATGTGTTTTAGAAGCAAAAATATCAAAATCGGTGAAAAGCATTATAAAGTTTGCATAATTGGCAGTTTTAGTCCCCAAGTTTCAAAAGTTGTCAAAAACAGTCCCTGGTAAATCAAAATAAAGAAAAATGTTATTCAAGGTCCCTGAAATATTCTAAGTTTTCAAAAATGGTCCTTGAATAAATCTTTTGTCAAATGGCAGAAAAGGTCCCTAAACTTTCAAAAATGGCAAGTTTGGTCCCTGGAAATTTGAAAATGTCAAAACTAGTCCTTGTACTATTGAAACTTGTCAAAAGTGACCCTTGTGTTAACTTTGGAGAAATTGCAGGTTTGGTCCTTGGTCTTTCAAAAATTACAAGTTTAGTCCTTGTATTATAAACCTTCCAAGCCTTGTCAAAATGAATTGGACCCCTGCCATTATACATTGTGACCCTGCCTTTAAACCTTTGACCTCCCTTTTTGAACCCCTAGTCAAACCAAAGTCAAAAGCTGCTTTCCCTCCACTGGCTTATCTCTTCCCTTCCCCACTTGCCTGCTCTGCAACATACCTTCTCCCAACACCATCACCTCACCTTATCCCTTATCCCCTCAACCCCCTCATCATCACACCTATCCACCCCCCCTAGTTGCAAGTGCAGTCCACACGGTGGTCAAATACACCTTTTCCCCGCCAAAATGATCAAGCGGCCAAAATCAAGTCTAGACATCCAATGGCCAATATCTCAGTGGGATTTGCTCGAGAGGAGAGAGAAAGCTTTTTGAAGTATAAAAAGAGGAAGAGAAGCAAGAAATAATGGGTAGTTAGTTTTAAAAGTTTTATGTATGTCGTTTTTATATTTATGTTTTAATTATACTTTAAGATGTAATCTTTTTGTTCCTATGTATCAAACTAAAGTGGTTTTATAGTTGTAATCCAGTTTTAAATATCAATTGAAGGTTTTAACATCATTTCATGTTTCCAAGTTCTTGTTTGCAAATCTCATTTTCAAACTCTTATGTTCAAGTATTTAGCGACTTATTTTTAAGCTAAAATAGTAAAGCTTCTTATAGCCTTCTATAAGCTTATATGTCATTTTCAAGCAAGTTTGGTTCTTGGTCAATGAAAGTCAAACTGGGCCAAAATGGAGAATGAATTGGACATGGGTTGATGCAATGATTGGTTTTGGGTTGGAATAGCTTCAAGTAGTTTAGTTATGGTTACGGTTTTAGCACGCAAAACAAGCTGAACACTTGTGAGCTTTTTATCTAATTTTCATTTTTAATGCAGTTTCCAATTTGTTGCATAATCTGTATCTGTGGTTATAAGTAGTTTAAATATGTTATTCAAGTTGTATCTAGGACACTTAGATTCATTTTGATTGGTACTGATAGCTAGTTTAGCAGTTGGTTCTATTTTGCTTGCAAATCAATTGTTACAGGTGTGTTTGGTTTTGCTACTCAAACTGTATTTGAGGCTTATTCAGTGGGTAAGCTTTGTTGTTCTAGGTTTGTTTAGTTCATTTACCTTCATTTCTGTCTTAATATTGTACCTGTTAAGGCTCGAAGTCAAAATGACATCTCAACTGGTTTAATTGGCTTAACTGTTGTAGTTTTGTCAAATCAAAAACTTGATTAGTGCTTAAATATCATAGACATAGATTGCATTAGCTTTATTTTGTCATATTACATCATATTCAGTTGGTGAATCAAGATCAAAGTTCATTTAAGTCAACATCTTAATCTGTCAAAAAGTCAAAAGTTGCAAATTCGGTTTTGAGCCCAAATGGAGAGATTTTTCATGGACTCAGTTCTGGGTTAAAACAAGTGAAACTTTGTTTTTTTAAAACTTCAGTGGGTCTATTTTCTTATCATCATTTTTGTATAATTTTGTCAAATTTTTATAACCTCTAGAAATCTTTGTTCAAGATGAAGACAAATGCCCCGTGCATTGACTCGGCCAATCACTTGAGTGCACTTACGAGGTTTGTGCACCTTGCCATGAGCTCACAAGAGATTTTCTAGGTCTGGTTTTTGGATTATAAGATCTTAGCCAGGTCTCCTTCAAGTCCCAATTTCTGTTTTTCAGTTTCAGCTTATGGAGTAGCTTGTGCTTAAGCTCAAAGTAGGTCCACTTAAAAGCTTTTTAGCTTATAATCTCAAAACATCAAATCTGTGCATTGTGTATTTCAGAGGATTAGGATAGTTGAAACTTGTTCCATTTAGGCACTTTTAGCTATTTATAGCTTTTGTATTCAGTTGGTAGCTTTTTGTGGCTTGTGGCTTATTTTGAGTGCTTAATTATAAGCACTTATCATTGCAGTTACATTTTCTTGCACACAAGCACCTATTTTTATATTTTTCACAGCTTTAGAATATTATTTTAGACTTTTCCTGAATTTTTCACATTTTTCTAGGTCAGTTTACTATTTTTCCTTAATTAAAACAGTTTTTAAGTCATTTTAATTAGCTTTTATTGCAATTAAATCAGAAAAAGTTCAAAAAAATAATTTTTCATTTTTCTTAGGTTAAGATAAATATAAAAAGCAAAAAAATTATTTTTCAGATTTTTCATAGTTTAATTTGTAATTTTTAGTAATTTAATTAGTTTTTAATAGTTTTTAATTCATAGAAAATAGAAAAAATAATCAGAAAAATACAAAAATAGTTTTGAAAATTCTCTTTTGTTATTTTAGATTTTTCCAAGTCATAATTTTACTTTTCTAGCTTTATTTCATATTTTCTTGTATTTTAGGCTTTTATTAAATAGTTAAAATTAGTTTTTAATTAATAATAATTAATTTAATAGTTATAAAAATAATTTTCTTTTTCTAAAAATTTTATTTTATCATTAGGTTTGTAAAAATATCATTTTCATATTTTTAGGATTAATATTGCTTCAGTTTCACATTTTATTTTTATGCGTCACGTAGTTTTAATTTAAGTTTTGTAAAGAAAAATCAAAAACATCATTTTACAAATAGTGATAGCGTTTATTTAATATATTTTAACTTTTTAATTTCCTTTAATTTTCATTTAAGTCGCTTGTAATTTATTAATCTTTTCTTTAGGTATAATTATTCATCAAAATCCTTATTGATCACTATCCTTAGTGATTATTCGACATCTGAAGTTGTTTATACACCAATTCATCCTCCGTGGGACTTAACGACCTAGGAATCCACTATATTCCTCTGATCTTAATTGCATTTGGTGTTTGAGCTATTTTAAGTTTATTACGGTTGGCCATTCACAAGTGGCTAGCTTGAGTGATTAAACTTGACGGTTTAGCACCAATCAATGATGCTACACGAAAGGATCATTTCCCGCTACCTTTTATGGATCAGATGCTCGAACGTTTAGCGGGGAATGAGTTCTATTGCTTCCTCGATGGTTTTTCTGGTTACTTTCAAATTCCGATTGATCTGCAGGATCAAGAGAAAACGACTTTCACGTGCCCTTATGGAGCGTTTGCTTACCGGCGAATGCCATTTGGTTTATGCAATGCTCGGGAACATTCCAAAGGTGCATGATGGCTATTTTTCATGACATGATCGAGAAGTCTATGGAAGTTTTTATGGGCGATTTCTCGGTTTATGGAGATTCTTTCACTTTTTGCCTCTCTCATCTAGACCACATGCTCAAACGGTGTGAAGACACCAATTTGGTCTTGAATTGGGAGAAGTGCCATTTCATGGTTCGAGAGGGCATTGTCCTCGGCCATAAGATTTCAAAATCTGGATTGAGGTCGACCGAGCTAAAGTCGGCGTTATAGCTAAACTCCCTCATCCCACTACCGTCAAAGGTATTCGGAGTTTTTGGGTCATGCCGGTTTCTATCGCCGTTTCATCCAAGATTTCTCTAAGATAGCCCGCCCTCTGACCCATCTCCTCGAGAAGGATGCTTCGTTTATCTTCACCAATGAATGCGTTGAAGCATTTAATTTTCTCAAAAAGAAATTAACTGAAGCTCCGATCTTAGTTGCCCCCGATTGGGATTTGCCCTTTGAGCTCATGTGTGATGCAAGTGATTACGCAATTGGGGCAGTCTTGGGGCAGCGTAAATCGAAACATTTTCAACCCATACACTATGCGAGTAAGACATTGTCCGAGGCCCAACACAATTACACGACTACTGAAAAGGAATTATTGGCCGTTGTTTATGCTTTCGAGAAATTCCGACCCTATCTTGTCTTATCAAAGACCATAGTGTATACTGACCATTACTGCCCTAAAGTATCTTTTGGCAAAGCAAGATGCTAAGCCACGATTACTTGAGGTTCTCCTCCTTCAAGAGTTTGATGTTACTATTCTTGACAAAAAGGAGGCAGAGAGAACCTTGTGATCACCTTTCTAGACTTGAGAATCCCCATCAAAGTGTGCTCGAGAAAAAAGAGATCACGAAACATTTCCTCTTGAGACACTTGGGATGATTGCTAAGAAAGACCCAAACACCCCATGGTTTGCCGACTTTGCAAATTACCATGCGGGCAATTTCGTAGTGAAAGGGATGTCGTCCCAACAGAAGAAAAAGTTTTTCAAAGATGTTAAGCATTATTTCTGGGACGATCCTTACTTGTTTAAGATTTGTGCGGATCAAGTAATCCGGCGGTGTGTTCATGGCCAAGAGGCCCTTGATATTCTCAATGCTTGCCATAACGGACCCACTGGTGGCCATCATGGTGCAAGCTACACCGCTAAGAAGATTTTTGATTCCGGGTTTTATTGGCCGACCATATATCGAGATGCCCATGATTTAGTTAAATCTTGTGATTCTTGCCAACGTCAAGGGAAAAATTCACAGAAGGATGAAATGCCACAAAATGCTATTCAAGTTTGTGAGATTTTTGACGTGTGGGGCATCGATTTTATGGGGCCATTTCCATCTTCTAAGGGTAATAAGTATATCCTCGTGGTCGTCGACTACTTGTCTAAATGGGTTGAAGCGGCGCTCCCACCAATGGACTCGCGAGTGGTTGTTAAGTTTCGAAGAATTTGTTTTCCGATTCGGAGCACCTCGTGCTATCATCAGATGATCAGCGGTACCCATTTACGTAATGAACAATTCGCTAAAGTTATGGCTAAATATGGAGTTACCCATTGTCTTTCTACCGCGTATCACCCGCAAACGGGCGGACAAGTTGAGGTCTCGAATCGTGGTTTGAAAAGGATTTTAGAAAGGACCGTAGGAGAAAATCGAGCTTCATGGGCTGATAAGTTAGATGATGCATTATGGGCTTTCCGCAACGCATACAAGACACCCATCGGGTGCACCCCATTTAAGTTGGTGTATGGAAAAGCTTGTCACTTGCCCATCGAGCTCGAGCATAAGGCATTATGGGCCTTGAAACATGCAAACTTTGATCTTAAGACCGCGGGTGATCACAGGAAAGTTCAATTGAATGAATTAAATGAGCTTAGGGATCAGGCTTACGAGAATTCTTTGATTTTCAAAGAGAAGACTAAGAGGATTCATGATTCTAAAATCAAAAACCGCGTTTTCAACGTTGGTGATCAAGTTCTCCTCTTTAACTCTCGTTCGAAGATATTCTCGGGCAAACTCAAAACCCGTTGGTCCGGACCATTCACCGATTGCTCGAGTTTTCCGTATGGAGCGGTGGAACTTTCTCGGCCCGATGGCCCAAATTTCAAAGTGAATGGTCATCGTGTGAAACATTATTTTGGAGGGGACATCCCATCTATGGTTGTCCTGGATCTCCAAACTTTCCCTAAGGACAAGAATTGGGGATCGAGTCAAGCTAGCGACTTCGGTAACCAAAACATGGCGCTTACGTGGGAGGCACCCCATGCTTATCTCTATTTTCTTTCTATTTTCTAATAAGTGGCGTGAAGGGGTTAGCCTCTTCGATTTCTCGTGTTTGGTTGTTTGTGATGTTGTGTGGGATTTTCCCGATATGAAGACTCTCGTGCTCGAAGTTTGTCTTTTCTCCTCTCGAGTTTCATGATCGATGCTGAAGGAAATCCGATATCCGAAATCTTATCGACTAACGTTTATCTTTGAGCATACTTAATAAACGGCTTTTTAGATTTTCGTTGATACCCTTGCTTTTAAACATTGAGGACAATGTTTTGTTCTAGTCTGGGGTAGGGTAATCTCCGATTTGATTTGACCGCACTTGCTTATTTTTGTCGTGTTCTCTCGCAACCCCGTTTTCCTTAGAAAATAAAAAATTTTGCTATATTTGAGAAAATTTAAAAAATTTTAAGCTTTTGTTAAGTCTTTTTGATTGAAAAGTTTGCTAGTCTCTTAGACAAGAAGCTATAAAAAGCGAATTCTAGCTCACAAGGCCAAGAATTTGCAAGTTTCCCTGAGTAATTTTAAATATGCATGACTTGATTTCATTAGACGAAGCATTTGCTAAGTTAATATATGTTTTGTCACCTTGTTGACTTTTATTTGGTGAGAGTAGGAATGGAATTGACTTGACGGGCGTGTTGAGCCCTAGCTTGTTCCCTTAACCATAGATAATCTAAAATTATCGGCTAAGCATCCGCGGATCTCATCATTTGGGATTTTAAATTTTTAGAAGATCGAGAAATGATAGAGTTACTTATGAGTTTAGATGCTAAGCGTGGAGTAGTTGGTTCTCTTTAGAGCCCATCGAAGGTACTTATGGCTTTTGTTCCCACAAAATTGTTTCACCCCATATTTGTCTAACAATAATTAGAGATGTTGAGTTTTTGGCGATAGTTAGTTCTTTGTCTTCTTTAGAGAATCTTTGCCCATGAGAGTTGGATACACATCGAGGTACTTGTCATGTTACGGTATAATAGACTGATTCACGATAGTTTTTGCTATTGTTTCTATTGTTATAAAAGCCGTAGGGTTTGGAGTTTGGCACAAAAATTAACATGAAATAAAGCCCAAATATTTTAAAATTAAAAATCCAAAGCTATAAAAGTTGTCATAGACTTCTATAAAGCGAGAGGAAAAATCCAAAGTCATAATAAGACTTACGATAAAGCGGTAATCCCATTGAGTTAGTAGTTTAAAAAGACCAAGGGCCTAAATTGCAAAAATGCAAATGTCTGAAAGCGATGTTAAGCCAAACTTCGGATCCGGGAGATGTCTAAATAAAGCTTCTGTCTCTGGACTCGTATATGAGTTGTCTCGATTAAGCCATAAAAGGATATTCTCCCTAAATCGTGTGAAATTAGGACCTTGATGTGGACCTCATTCTTGTGTGCAATGGTTTTCCAGGGAAGATAGATAACTAATTAGCGACTTAGCTTTATATCTTTATCAGAATAAAAGTTATCGAAACGAGAATTATGAAGAAATTCATGTCTCACAAAAATAAAAAAATCTAGAGGAAATAGGAAAATGGGAGCAAAAGGTATTTACACAAGTAACTTCCATGGGTAGTGTTAGCATCTAGAGTCATATTTAACAATGATTTTGATTTTACGCTTAGTTTGGGGACTTGTGAAAAATCAGGGACGATGTATTCTATCCGTATGGTCACTTCACGCTGTGTTGTGGTTCTTACTCCGTGATCTAGCTAACGTCGTTTAAAAATGTTGGAGTTATTGATCGACATGAAAGTTTAGCAAACCGTCACTCATAATCAGAATGTGCTTAATCGTAATATCTACATGTGAAGGTAAACGGGGCGTTTTTAGAATTTAGGTTTTCTTAATCTCTTTTGAGGAATCTTTGCTACTTCTTCATAGGTTTAGTAGAAAGAGATTGGAATCCTTCGTTTTAGAAGTGTGAGTTGATTGCATTGCGTGGGGACACGACAATGGTCTCGTCTGGGGTATTTTGATATCTGCTTAAACACATACCTTTTTTGTTTATCAAAATTGACCCAAAATAACTAAGAAAGAGCCGTTTATTGCTAATATTTGTGGTTTTCTTGAGTTTGTGCTTGTGCAGGTACGGATACGTTAAAACACTCAAAAAGAAGCCAAAACAGACGAAAATCTGAGCACGAGAGATTAAGAGAGCTAAAGCTGAGCCGGAAGGTCAGAATTATGCATTTGTGAAGATTTGATCAAGTTTGAAGAATTGTCAGAATCAGTCTCTCATCTTTGAGTATTTGGCAGAAATGACCCTTCAAGATTCAGAATTTACAAATTTCACCCTTGGATTATTTGTGAATGACAAGTTTAGCCCTTGAAAGAGATTTTCAGATTTACAAGATTGGTCCTTGGAATTTTAGATTTGACACTAATAGTCCTTGAAATACACCTTGGATCTTATATACATCCTAAGTCCAAGCCTTGTACACTTTTGGTCCAAAAATAAACAAACAAATCCATCTGCCCAAATCATAAGACCGGTCCAATCCCTAACCAATACGGTGTATATCTTAACCCGTTCCCACGTTTTCTTTTACCCAAGTCAAACCCACCCAAGATCCGGTCAAAATAACTCAAACAATAATAAAAAATTACCCCGCGCTATTTTTACCCCCAACCACGGAAACAATAAGAACCCTAATTACCCTTCGTCAAAGTGGTCAAATTAATGACAATTAAGGGTAGTAATGTACTTTACGTCCTGACACAAGCTGACACATGGGGAGTGCCAAGTCGACTATCCGTGTGCAACATCTCAATATCCTGCTCGTGATTGGTGAAGCTACGTGGAAAATACAATCCAAGGGTTCACAATTGATGGGATACGTGGAAGGTGATCTAAGGGTTGTAAACGACTCAAAGAAGCACACATTTGCGAATTCCAGAAGTTTCCAAGGCTCAAGCTCAATTATATAAAGCCCCGGATTTCTCACATATCAAAAAGTAGTTTTTAGAAAGAGAAAGTAGTGTAGTGAGAGAGTAGAGAGTAGTAGTAATCTTTGTATTTCAATGTTTTAGTTAATTTTTGTATTTCACTTTTTGTAATCAAATTTCTCATTTATAAAATTTGCTTAGTTTTGTTTTAATTCAGTTTCTGATTACTGTTTTATTGTATCTCAAATCAATTTTGATATCCAGTTTATTTAGTTAATGATTTTTAGTACTTAATCTTCTCAAAACAGAAAAATCATAAAAATAAAAAAAATATTTGAAAAATAAAAAATACTCTCCATCTCTTTATTAAGCTAAGCTACTGTTTCTAATAACCTTTTTAAGCTTCTTCATAGCTTATTGAAGGTTTATGTGTGTTTAATCTCAATTCACAAACAAATTACAAATTCAGTCAACAAAAGTCAACTGAAGCAGAAATGGTTTGATTCGCTGGTATTGAATCTGATTTGGGTGATGCAGAGTGGAATTTGGGTTGGATTTGATTAGATTAGTGGTACTTTGGTTCGAGATAAGCTAATAAAAGCTGGACATTTGTAAGTGTTTGAATCTGATCTTTTGGAATATGTTTAACTGCATAATTAGCTTAGTCATAATTTGTTAGTTTATATTATTATTATTACATTCATTAGCTCTTATATTGTCAGTAGATCATAAGTTTAAGCTGCTATAGAGTGGTATTATAGATTTGATAGAGTAGGTTGCTAAACAGTTAGTATAACTACTGTTTGGATCAGTGGTTAATACTGTGCTAGAGGTTAGAACATTGGAATAGTTTAGTTGCTTTAGGCTTGCTAAAGTTTATTGCATTCATATCTGTCCTTATTTTGCATCCATTTTCATTCTAAGTCAAAATTTCATTTCAACTGATCATGAAGTCATATCTGTTTGAATAAGTAAGTGAAATCTAGCATATAGGTGTAGTAATAGATAAGTTAGCTTGCATTAGCTTCATTTCAATATAATTCATCAATTTCAGTTCATCATTTGATCTCAAATCTCAAATTAGTCAAACTACCAAAACTATTTTCAAAAGTCAAAGTTGTCAAAATCAGTTTTCATCAAACTTTCTAAGCTTTGTATTAGCTTCATTTGAGCTTGTCTTGATCTGAAATTTGGCATAATCACTCTTTGGTTGGTGGTCTTGATAACCACAGCACTGGTTTGCACAATAGCTTATTAATAAAGTCGTGAATAAAGCTCAAACATAGAGTCGAATGTTTGGCTTGAGTAGTTAATTAGCTCAAATCTTGGTAGATTGCTTATTAGAGGTTAGGAGTAGCTTAAATTAGTTGATTTTAGTTAGCTTTAGTATAAATTAGCCTCTGTAACAGTTTGGTAACTTTTTGTGCTTATTAGCTTATTTCCAATTTTTCACATCAGTTTCAAAATCTCTCACATAAGCCATAGTTTTGATATTTTTCATAGATTTAGAATAATATTTTAGAATTTCCCTGAATTTTTCATAATTTTTAGACTTTGTTTGCTATTTTTCTTGATTTAAACTAGTTTTTTTTTTTTACTTTTTAAATAGCATTTAATTGAATAATTAGAAAAAGTTCTAAAAAATAATTTTTCAATTTTCCTAGATTAAGAAAAATATAAAAAGCAAAAAAAATATTTTTCTATATTTTTCCTAGCTTAATTTGTAATTTTTAGAATTTAAATTAGTTTAAATTAGTTTTTAATTCAAATAAATTTCAGAAAAATCTTAAAAATTCATTTTAATTCTTAGTAAATTTTCTAATATCATTTTTAGTTAGAAAGTAATTTTAGATTATTTTAGGACTTAGATTAGTCGTAGTTGCTTTTTATTTACGTTTCTTTTAATACGTTTTAGAATAAATCGCGTATTTAGGATTTCCCGTAGTGTAATTTCCCTTAATTGATTTCCCATTCCCCGTAGTTTAAATATAATCAAAAATCCAAAACATCGAGCATTTTAATAACGAACCAATAACTACGTTGCCCATTCACACCTCGTTGGGAAGCGACTTCGGATTTCCGATCCGTATCACTATCACTCATGGGTTTTGATTCATTATCCTTTTTCCTAAAGGGATTTTAAATCATTACTTGTGGTTATTTTTTATATCGATATTGTGGTTTTTATCCATACACACACACCCCTAAGCCTACATCGAGTAATCAATAGAGAAATTAGGTTTGCTTGCATTCAGGCCAAACGATCTCAAGAGCTGCTAGAATGTTTAATTGCAATATGTCCTAAATCTTTAGGTGCTAAAGGTAAAGTTGTGATGCCTTGTTCTATGCCTAGTGCCAAGCATACAAACCATTCTATGCCCAGTTTTAAGAAAGTGAACACTAATGTGCCTTTAAGTAGTTCAGATCCCCTCTTGCGTCTAGTTCAGGAATGCAAAAAGTAGATCAACCAACTAATGTTCCCATAATTTCCTCTACGAGAGTAATCGGTGACATAAAAGCAAGCGGGTCAAAGCCTCCGGGCAATACCAAGCAAGATAGGACCTCGCAAGCTAAGAATGTGCATTGGAAAAGAGTAGAAGATCACCCTAGGAATATTAAGTTTGAGTTGAATAAAACGAATCGCGTTGATTCTAGTATTAACTATAAGCGTCGTAATTAGAATTACGCTACTATTCGCCAAACCATGTAATGATGATTTGCATGATTTCTGTTACTAATCATGAATGTGGTGTGAATGTTTTGTCTATCTTGTCAAATTCCACTGATAAAAGCTGTTAATGTTAAAATTCAAGCTAAGAAGGCTAAAAGGCAATGGCGAAAGAAAGTTAGAAAACAGTGAAAACCCACAGGAAGGAAATTTAGTAATATAGGTTATCAATGGATACCTACTGGCCGTAAGATTAATGAGCTTTGTCCTAAAGTTGCTAAATCAATGCCCACTAGAAAATGGATGCCTACTGGTAGAACTATTCCCTTAAGAAGTGAACATACTTTGAATAGGTCGAATACGGACATTAGCACTGCATCTATTTCTGATGATTCCATTGTTTCTACTTCTGATGTGGGTGCTCCAATCATTGTTACTAACCAAGTGAAACCCATTATTGCATGAGGTTCCCAATTATCCAGTTATCCATTCTTTATGCGTGTTCAAGCGGATCGTTCAAATCGTTCAGTAGTACCGGACTCAATTTGTTCCAAGCATATGACTAGAGACGGTCAGAGGCTCATGAACCGTGAGTAAATTCATCAGGATCTGTTAGATTCGGAAGCGATCATTTCTGCAATTATGGGTTATGGAGATTATGTTGTCGGTGATAGTGTTATCTCCATGATATATTACGTAGAAGGTCTTGGTCATAACTTATTCTCTGTCGGTCAATTCGTGACTACGATCTAGAAGTGGCCTTGAGAAAAACATACTTGTTTCGTTAGAGAACTTGATGGTAAAGAACTTTTAAGAGGAACACTGATTCAAATCTATACACCATTTCTATCGAAGATATGATGAAGTCTTCTCCAATTTTCTTGTTGTCAAAGCTTGAAAACAAAGTCATGGTTATGGCATCGTCGGCTCAATCACTTGAACTTCGGCACCATCAATGATCTCTCCAGGAAGGACTTAGTTGTAGGTTTACCTAGACTAAAGTATGAAAAGGATCATCTTTGTTCGACATGCCAATTGGGAAAAAGCAAGAAGTATGCCCACAAACCCAAACCTACAAACTTCGATTCTGAAGTTCTTCATAGTGTTGTCAGGATCCCGATCCTGATCTTAGGATCTTACGATTTTACGATACTGCAAAGCAAAAACGATCCGGATCTTACATAGGATCTTTGCAGGCTTAAGATCTTATAGGATCCCGATCTTTACCATACGATCTTACAATCTAATCCGATCCGATCTTACTTTTTTCGGATTACAAACTAAAAAACTACAAATTTATGGGTTGTTTGTTTGTAGAATTCAAAAAACATGTTAATCTTTTTAAACATTTTATAATCATAATTTAGGACAACATTTATATGAAACATTCATAGTATTTTATGGTTATAATGTATTAGAATTTGTAGATTTGTATGAAATTACATAAATTATTAAGAAATAACATTAGAGTAGGATCTTAAGATCTCGATCCGATCTTACGATCACGATCTTGTAAAGACGAAAACGATCCTGGGTAGGATCCCGATCTTGACAACCTTACGAGTTCATACAATTCACATGGATTTATGTGGACCCATGAGAGTCTGAGAATATCTTTGGGAAGAAATATGTGTTAGTTGTGGTTGATGATTACTCTCGATTCACCTGGGTTAAGTTCTTAAGGACAAAGGATGAAACTCCGGATATCATCATCAAACTTATCAAGCAGTGCGAGGTTCGACTTAACAAACCTGCCGGAATCATCCGAGCAGACAATGGGCGAGTTTGTTAATAAACAACTTAGTGAGTTTTATGAAAGTGTTGGAATCGGTCATCAAAGAAGTGTTCCACGAACTCCTCAACATAACGGTGTAGTTGAAAGACGCAATCGAACTCTTGTGGAAGCCGCAAGAACAATGTTGATTTACTCAAAGGTTCCAATGTTTTTCTGGGCTGAAGCCATTGCCACTGCATGCTACACTCAAAATCGATCCCTAATTCACCTTGCTCATGGAAAAACTCCATATGAACTTGTCCACAATAGAAAACCTAATCTCTCATTCCTTCGTGTGTTTGGTGCATTGTGTTATTCAACTAATGAGGGCCAAGACTTAGGCAAACTTAAAGCTAAAGCGGACATTGGAGTATTTGTAGGATATGCACCAAACAAAAAGGGATACCGAATCTACAACAAAAGAACCCGAAATATTATGGAAAAAATTCACGTTACGTTCGATGGTGACCGGTTCAATGGCTCCGGACAACCCAGTACGTACCCGCATCTTCAAGTAGTCCCATCAGTTCTACTCTTGTATACGATTCTTCGCCAACAACTCCTTATGCACCTCCTTCAGAAGATGACTTGAAGAAACTGTTTGATCCAATGTTTGATGAACACTATGAGCCAATTGCTAATAATCTGTCAATTCCATCATCGGAGGCCGCTACTATCTCTGTCAATGAAGTTAACCCTTGGTTCTATGACGCTAAGTCAAGAAGCGCTTCTTTGATCACTCTGTCTCATCAACAAATCATCAATCATCAAGTGTACATCATGGAAATGTTTACGGCACCCTTGATGGAGAGAATCCCATTGCTACTCACGAAGATGCACCATTTGAAAACATATTTGCTCTGAATCATCATCGAACCATCTTCATCGGGAGAAATCAACTCGCTACTTCGGTTCCTCAACAACAACCACACGAACACCTTAGAAAATGGACACATGATCATCCCTTGGACAACATCATTGGAAACCCCTCTCGTCCAGTATCCAGACGGAAACAACTTACAACTGATGCCTTATGGTGCTTCTTCAACTCCGTACTCTCTAAGGTCGAACCAAAAGATGTTAAAACTGGCATGAATGAAGACAGTTGGTTCAATGCCATGCAAGAAGAAATTCATGAGTTTGATCGACTTGATGTATGGGAATTTGTGCTATGATCATTGCTCTAAAGTGGATCTTCAAAGTGAAACTTGATGAGCATGGTGATGTTTTAAAGAACAAGGCTCGATTGGTTACAAAAGGATACCGTCAAGAGGAGGGTGTTGACTTTGAAGAGTCATTTGCTCCAGTTGCTCGTATCGAGGCAATCAGAATCTTCTTGGATAATTCTGTAAGTAAGAACATGTTGGTTTATTAGATGGATGTAAGACGGCGTTTCTTAACGGAGATCTGAAAGAAGTCATTATCGTCGACCAACTGAAGGCTTTGTGAATCCAGAGCATCCTACTCACGTCTATCGTTTGAAGAAAGCTCTTTACGGTTTAAAGCAAGCTCCAAGGGCATGGTATGATACGCTATCAAAGTTTATTCTATCTACTGGATTCAAAGAAAGGAGCAGTTGATCCAACATTGTTCACCAGAAAGTCAGGCAAACATTTAATTCACGTTCAAATATATGTTGATGAAATTATTTTTGCCTCGACTGACACCAATGAATGTGATAGTTTTTCAAATGAAATGGGTTCCAAATTTCAAATGTCAATGATGGGACAAATGTCATTTTTCTTGGGATTACAAATTTCACAAAGTCCCGGAGGCATTTATATAAATCAATCTAAATATGCAAATGAGATTTTAAAGAAATTTGGATTTGATTCTAGTGACACTGTTGACACTCCCATGATAGAGCGTACTAAACTGGATGAGGACCACTCGGGGATCATGGTAGACCAAACGAAATATCATAGTATGATCGGATCCACGATGTACCTCAGCCGATGACCGGACATTTTGTTATTTGTTTGCATGTGTGCTAGATATCGGGCTAAGCCTACCAAAAGCACCTTGAAGCGGTTAAGCGGGTCTTTCGGTATCTCCAAGGAACCATCAATATGGGACTATGGTACCGAAGGACAGGTATGTCACTAACGACCTATGCACGGATCGCGATCATGCGGGGATGTCAAGATACACGTCGAAATGCGTCCGGAGGTGCTCGGTTTTGGGTGATAAGCTTGTGAGTTGGTCTTCAAAGAAACAAATGAGTACTTCTATTTCCTCTACAGAGGTTGAATACATAGCCATGTAATCTTGTTGTGCTCAAATCCTATGGATGAGATCCCAATTATCTGACTATGGCTTGAATTCAACAAAAATCCTCTGTCTTGTGATAATAAAAGTGCTATTGCTCTCTCATGCAACAACGTTCAACACTCAAGAGCAAAACACATCGACATTCGACATCATTTCATCAGGGAGCAAGTAGAAAACGGTGTGGTGGAAATTTATTTTGTGAGGATGAATACCGGTTAGCGGACATCTTCACCAAAGCTCTTCCTAGAGAACGTTTTGAGTTTATCCTCCCATGACTTGGTCTAAAGAGTCTTCAACCAGAAACACTTAAACGTCTTCAAGAGGAAGAAGAGGAGTAAAAGGTCTTTCTTCATCCATCTCTTTGTATATATTTATTCAAAAACCAAAATACAAAATTATAAAACCAACAAAAAGCAAAGAGAAAAATATAAAACTTTCAACAATCCATAAAAATTAGAAAATCTTGAAAAATTCCAAAAATATTGTTATTTTGTCATGTTTTTCCTTATTCGATATCATCTACGGACTTTGTGTTGACATTCAAAGAATGTCACGGGTCTTTAGATGTTCTTCGAATGTATATAGTTTTGTTTAAAAAAATGAGGCAGAGAAAAATGATGGTTTATTGTCATTTTCGGTAACCCATTTTAAATAGTGAAGAACGAGCCATGCTTTATCTTATTTTCAAATCTCATGCTCCGATTCTTAAAACAAATGTTTGTCATCAAAAAGACAAATGTTTCTCTTTCCAAATATTTTTACGTCTAATGATTCTTCTGAAAAATATTTGCCACCTAATGAAAACTAAATTGCTTTGAAAATACCTCGTACTCTATTATTTGTGTAAATCATTTGTGCTTATCTTCTGTCAAAATCTCTATCTCTCAATTAACAACTTGTGTCATTGATTGAGGGGGAGAATGATTTTATTCGAATTAAAAAGGTTATTTTAAAAGGTCATTTTTCAAACAATTGGCACGTAAATGAAGAAGGTTTATTGTTGAAAAATCAAAAAGAATAAAGTTTTATACAGTTGATTCAAAACCTTTGCTAAATGTTATGTTTTCAAACGACAATCTTGCATGTTTAAAACAATGGAGTTTAAAGTCTGAAAATCTGATCCTTATCAGTTAAAAAATGTTTTTTTTCAAAAGCAAGTCACTATTCTCCTCAAAAGCTCTCAAAATCTAATTTAAATCAATAGAGATCACATCTCTCAAATGATTTGGAAAGTGTGATCGGGGGAGAATTTGTGATTTAAATTGGATTTAAGCTGATAACTTGATAATTGGTTTTATAAGTGTTTAGCAAGCTTTCCTCCCACATGTGCCAAACGATTTCAAATTTTCCATGCACATGTTAAGGGGGAGCATCTTTTTAAACCACAAAGAATTGAAACGTGATTGATTTGTCTCTAAGTGCAGGTTCCCTCTAGTATGTGCAAAACTCTTTCAAATCTCGAGGAACATATTGAGGGGGATCAAACCTTTGAAAACCTCATCCTTCCCCAATATGCTTTATCTACTTGATTTAATCAGGGAAGTGATGATGATATCTTTTAGAAAATGGTAATCAAAGAAGTTAATTATTTCTCTTGCCTCCGTGTGCCAAACAATTTCAAATACATGAAGCACATGTTGAGGGGGAGCTCTTTTTCTAAAAATATCAAAAACAACAAAAACAATTCTAGTACAAAATGCTTTGATAATATATCACAAGTATCTGGATTGATTTTCAAATGATTTTCAATTGGTTCCAATGGCAGATGAACAATACCAAATAGACCGACCAAATTTACTTTATGCATGGTGATATAAGGATGATAAGGTTAGGTATTTGTTCCCATGATTCGCCAGAACCGTAGGGATCTACCCAGGGACAATCCACTAGATAGTGTAGAAATCCTTAGGTATGATGAAAAAAGGAGAAATGTGAGATATGGGAAGAGTGTGGTGAGACGAGAGCTAGTAATGGAATAAACCCAACAAGGTTCTAGTTATGAAGTCTCGGTAAGCGCTGAAAGGGTTGAAGAATGAAAAAGAATTGTATGTGAAAAGGGTGAAAATAAATAGCCCTCCGATAATTCAACCTTAGGTCAGATACCGGGTTCAATTCATATATGCTCTTGGTGGTTACCAAGTGTAACACGGTATTGAAGAAAAGGCGTCATGGACCCAGTGGACGACTGCACTACAACTTCCCAAACCACTCAAGTTCCTCTTAAAAGGACTTGTTTCATTCTCACGGGGAACCGACATTATCTATCGACTTTCTCTTAGAGTTTGTTGATATTGAAGAAGAAGACCCTCTCCCTAGTCTCCAGCATAGGTACCAAATATGCACAATTGAGTCTAGAGGCACGAGATCATCAATAAATCTCATTAGGACACTGTCAATGAAGATGCTTTGTTTCACACAATGTGGAAAGAGATATTATATATTATGAGTCCTACGCATTATCCTTGTGGTATTGCCAGAATATCTGAGTGATATGCAAACATATTCACAATGAAGATGGAAAGCCTTCTGGAGCCAACATCAATCAAGCTCCTGGTGGGTGGCATGTGAGATCTATCAATAGATCAACCATGTGACAATGAGCGAAACAATGGGGCGATTCAATCTTTTGAATCAATCTGGTTCAGGTTATGGATTGACGGATACCTTTGAAAAACCGGTCGGTGTGCTTAAAACTCTTTTCTTTAGCACATCGACCGTGTACTAATATTTCAAAATAAAAGGTGTTTATGATTGATAATTGATTTTCATTAAAACCTTCGTTGTATTGCAAAAAAAAATTCTATTGAGCGGTACACGATTGTTTTCTCAAATCTCTTTTCATCAATCGGTGAATCTCAATTCGCTGGTTCACTCACTCCGTGTTGTCTTCTTTGAGACGTTCCAGTTTGAGAACAGCTAAGAGCAATTGCGAAAACCCTGTCAAGGAAATTCTTGAATTATACGATCACAGGCAATACTTGTTGATAAGCGGGGAACCGTGGGCCGTGTACCTCAATTCAACGAAAGTGATCAAAGACACTTACTTGCACTTTATTGCTAATCAGTTGTATGCGGATCGCCCGACGCGTTTGCGGTGATGGAATGATGCGGTCAATCCATAGCCGCATGCTCACAATACACCTTCATCTCAAAAGAAATCGTGATAAGTGCTTCAAGCGACTCGATACTTTCACTCCATGCTTACGCTATCTTTGGCGCAAATATCATGAACCAGCGAAAGCTTCGCTACTCGATGAGAATATATCATGATCGGAATGTGAGCATGTCGGTCCAAATGTCACAAGATCACATAATATCAACACCACAAAGGAAGAGTCGAGATTTATGTTGGTGATGATCTCAATGCCGCTCAAAACTCATCATCCGTGGATCGGTTAAAGACCGCCACTTAAAATTATCCAAACATGCGGAACATGAAGAATCAAAGACTACGAGCTATTGAGCAAAGAACTTAATCAAGAATCTTAGAACAATCGAATGTAATATCTGTTTGTATTCATTGTAAATTGAGGTGACCTCCCTAGGGGAGATTTTTAGGAATTAAAAAATTGATCGTTAAAGAGTGGTCACCTCAAGTATATGTATTCGATAGAAAGCTCATAGTAAGTAGTCAAGTTATGTTAGTAAGTAGTTTGTTAAGTAACACCGTGGAGGACGGACGGTCTTTACCCTTTGTATGCGATCACCACCTTTGTAGGTAGCGTTTATTTGTAAGACACTATAAATACCCTCTACCTCCCAAGGTAGAGGGTTGGAGCTTCAATACCATTTTTCTTTGTTTCACATAGTTCCCAACTCTCTTCCATTTCTCTCTCTAAACCTTGTTAAACGCCACATATGATTATGGTTTAAGGTGTTTGTGAAATCCTATATCCTACATGGCCAACTAAGGCAGGAAATGGCCATGGGAAAATGCAAAGGGGTGAAAGGTTTTGAAAGTGTTGATGGGTTCAAGGGTTTTGAAAGTGTGATAAGAGTTGTTTAATCAAGTCTTACCGGGTAAGATGGGATACTTTGGTAAGTAAAAAACAAACACACTCTAACTTCTCAATTTCTTTTAAACAGGGAAATTTTGGCCGAAAAAACATAAAAACTCGTCTTTAAGATTTTATCTAGAGAATCAATGACAATATCAACACATTCAACTTCAATAAACATCATTTTAACCATATGACTTGCAAAAGCAAATCAAAATTACCAAACTTGAAAAAACTTGATTTAGATCAAAGCATCTTTAGGAGATAGTATTTTGAGGCAAGGAGGCAAGTGGGTGCTTGTGCTTTATTAAACCCTTTTAGGTTGACAAGTGAAATAGTCGTAAATTTGCAGCATTAAAGTGACTAATTAAGAGAAAAAATAAAGTAAATTCCCGCTCAAAACCAAAACCTTGCATTCCCGATCAAAAACTAGAGGTGCTAAACCTAAGTTCCCGCTAGAAAAAAAATGAGAAAAGTACTAAAAGGGGTCAAAATCTTTTTTGAGGTCCGCATTATGGTCATTTTTTAAACCAATTCCCAAAATGGTCATACTCGACTACTCAACTCCGCAACTCCACCCAAAATTTGACACATGACCAACTCCGCAACTTCATTCAATACTCGACAAGTGTTCAACTTTTTATAATAAAAATATGTGTGATTTGATATTTTGTACTTGCAAACGACATGTGTCGAGCAATGGGTGAAGTTGCGGAGCTGAGTAGTTGAGTATAACCATTTTGAGAATTTGCTTAAAAAATGACCATAATAGGACCTCAAAAAAGATTTTGTCCCCTTTTAGTACTTTTCTCAAAAAAAATTCCCGCTCATAGCAAAATTCTCAAAAAAGGACAAAAGGGATAGAAAAGTTCACTATCTAGTTCAAAGTTAACACCTCTTCTCAAAATGGTCATGTGCGACCGTGCTACTGCGCTACTTCTAATGTGCGACTCTATTGAATATGCTACACTTGTCCACTTTTTTATTATTTAAATACATTGGGTTGGTAAATGTATTAATGATTAAATTTTAGCTTTTTGACTTAAATGACTAATATACCCTCTTTCTCTTCCACATATATAATATTTTTTATTTAATTCCTCCACCCAAAACAAAACTCAACTAAAGCTTATTTGGAAGATCTGAGTTTCTGTCATAGTTGTCACTCCCATATTTTTCTACTTCTTCAACTTCTAATTTATTCATTCAAAAAATGATTATTTGGAAGATTTGAGTTTCTGTCATAGTTGTCACTCGATCATAAATTCCAATGAAGCAGATTTATAGTTGTAACCGGAGTTGGTACACCGTCGCGGAGGAGATTCATCTTTGATGGATCAAGATAATAATTGCATCATAGCTGGAGATGATGATCTCCATTTCACTTTTTTTTTTACTATCAAAATGTTTAATGTGACACAAAACAAAAAGTTTACTTGATTTGGTGTGGGGTTGTGTATAGAAGAACTCATATCTTTGATCTTTCCCTTTGTAATTATTATTTGCAAAAGGATCGCATGAATAAAATGAAGTTATTTGCATTTACATGTTTAGAGGAAGTGGATTATAAGGCCACTGAATTCTAAAAATCTCATATCCATCTTTTTGAGTGTTTAAGTGAAGGTCGGAGTGGTCGAAGGATGTCGCAGGGTGGTGGTTCGGGGTTCTTTTAATTAACTTGTTTAAAAAAAGTTGGCCAAAATATAAGAATGTTGCCGGAATCTGGAAATAAAATGGAAAAAGTGAGGTGGAAAGTGAGGAAGGTGAAAAGAATATGAAAGAGAATATTAGCACAGTCGCACATTTAATGGTAGCACAATAACACATTTAAAAAAGGGTATTTTGGTCTTTTTAATACTCTTATAATAAGACCAAAAATAAAATATATGAGAAAACACCCACCTACCACTGTACATGTGTCAAAAAAATAATGGAGTAGCACATTAGAAGTAGCAAGGTCGCACATGACCATTTTAGAAAGAGGTGTGAAGTTTGTACTAAATTGTGAACTCCTCCTTACTTTTTGTTCCCTTTTGAAAATCATTTCTTTTTAATTTTGGGCTTGCAAAAAGTCATTCAAGAATTTTCACTTTCTGGTATAACTTCTAATATGTTGGCATGTTGAAATATTATAAACTCAAGCACGAACCGTCTGTTAAACAAGTTATGCAGGTTGACTTGTTTTCGACTAGAACTTGTTAATCCTCGACCCAAACATGTTTACTTTCGTGTTAGGTTCGTGTTTAGTCAAGAATTGGCACTCCTATTTAAATTACGATAATAACATATGTCTAGACTTTAGTCGAATTTTGTTTGACCTCAGACGTAGTCATTTAGTATGGGTCGAAACTCGCTAGGCCAAGTTGATGCATAAATACTTTTTGTCTATTCGTTTTATAAAATTGCTTGATCATTGACTTTTATAGAATCTAATATCACCATACCTATTCGTAACACATATAAACAAACAGAAAATCTTGTGTGTTTGTGTTTGTTGTTAAAAAAAATGAAGGTTGCCTTACTGTGATAGAAAATCGTATGTGTGGACGTATGGTCGGTGGGCGGGAATGGGTCGGGCGTGATCATGCCCACTCTACGCCTAAACCCTAATCCATGTCCTATATATACATGACAGGTTATCTCTAACCTAAAGAACTTTGATATGCTACATCGCATACTAACTTGACCGTCGGAGGTGGACCCGGGGCTACGGCCTCGGGTCCACTCCTATGAGTTCTCTTTGTTGACAGGTCTACTAGGGCTCAGAAGGCGACTAACGGCCAGGAGAGTCGTTGAATCCGGCCCGCGCTGATTATGCATCAACAAGTTGGCGCCATCAGTGGGACCACGAATAAATTATGTTTCGTGTTCTCATATTCTTGAAAAGCAATCAATTTCTAAAGTGGTAACTCTAAAACCTTTGCATTCTTGATCGTACAATTTTACTCTGAGCAAACTTTATTATTTGAATTTCGATGTGTAAAACTTTATCAAACAAGTCTGCTCTATCATGTTTTTAATTGGCTATCGTTTCAATTGATAATCGTGTATGGCCCATTCATTAAATCTGCTCGCTATTGTCCAATTGTAATTACTAATTCATTGGTTTCGTAACATGATGGTCACGTGGCGTGGGTCTCTTGATCATAATTTTTGATTGCGGCCATTGGTAAAACGAAGAGGTCATATTATTATTTTTAAGCGGCTTATAATGTGTTTTATTCCTACTGATATCGCGTGATGTAGCTTAGCGATTACTAGTTTTATTGACACTAATTATTTACATAAGATACAAGAATAAGTCCGACTGAGCAGGACCTAAAAAATATCCGCATGATCGGAGACAATTTTATTTTTAGCCGCGAATTAATTCGGCGCGAATCTTTTTTTAAGGTTGAATGTACGCTGTTTGCGCCGAACAACGCAGTCGCGATACATCTACCAGCGTTAAGGTCAGCGTTCGGACATCTTCGCGAGAGAACGCGTCTGTACGCGAACACCACGATGCTAGTCAATCGCCATGATGCGCCTTATGGACAAAGGCCGTGGTATAAACATCTGCGATCATCCACAAATGTTCGAGTCTATGCGGTTACGATAAATCAATCTGCGTCTATTAGTCGCGGTCACGGTACATCCATCCGAGTTTTTATTTAAAAAAAAAAAAACACAATTAATTATTTAATGCCGTGCGCATTGTCCCGTACGGTCGCGCTTTGCCATTTTTCGTATGTGCTATATATTATTTATGGAGTTAATTGCATTTTGGTCCGCGTGGTATGGCCAATTGCAGATTTGGTCCCTAAAACTTTAAAAGTGCACGGTCCCTATTTTCAAGTTTTAGATTTGCATGTTTAGTCCACGATCAACATCAAATGTCTAAAACGCCCTTGTCTTCTTCTTTCCTATTTTCTTTTCAGTCCATCTCTTTAGTTTCTTACATAAATGGTCCTTGTGTCTTGCCAAGTTTTACAAATTTAGTCTAATTTTTTTTTAATTATTTATTTAACTATTAATATTTATTTAACTATTAATATTACATAAATGGACCAACAGTGTAATTTAAAAAAAAAATCGATAATTTAAAAAAAAAAAAAAATTTAATTTTGAAAAATTTATTCGAAAAAAATTTTGAATATTTTTTTTTTTCGAAAAAATCTATTCGAAAAAATTTCTAAAAAATTTATTCAAAAAAATTTCGAAAAACAAATTTTTTGAAATTTTTTTTTAATTCTTTTTCAAAAAAAATTTTCAGTAATGTTTTTTTGAATAAAATTTCAAAAAAAAAATTATTCGAAATTTTTTTTAGAAATTTTTAGCCATTAGAAAAAAAAAATTTGAAAAATTTTGAAATTTTTTTTTTTCAAAAATATTTTTTTCGAATAAATTTTTCAAAAAAAAAAATCAAATAATTTTTTCAAAAAAAAAATTTCAAAAACATTTTTTTGAATTTTTTTAGGAAAAACTTTTCTAAAATTTTTTCAAAAAAATTTTCGAATAATTTTTTAAATTTTTTTTGAAATTTTATTCGAAAAACTTTTGAGAAAATTTTATTAGAAAAAACTTTTCGAAAATTTTTTTAAAAAATTAGGAAAAAAATTTCAAAAATTTGTTTTTGAAATTTTTTTGAATAAATTTTTCAAAAATTTTTTTAGAAATATTTTCGAATAGTTTTTTTCGAAAAAAAAATATTCAAAATTTTTTTCGAATAAATTTTTCAAAATTAAAAAAAAATTTTTTTTTTTAAAATATTCGATTTTTTTTTGAAAATGGTCCATTTATGTAACATTAATAGTTAAATAAATATTAATAGTTAAATAAATAATTAAAAAAGAATTAGACTAAATTTGTAAAACTTGGCAAGACACAAGGACCATTTATGTAAGAAACTAAAGAGATGGACTGAAAAGAAAATAGGAAAGAAGAAGACAAGGGCATTTTAGACATTTGATGTTGATCATGGACTAAACATGCAACGAAAACTTAAAAATAAGGACCTCTGGTGCACTTTTAAAGTTTTAGGGACCAAATCTGCAATTTGGCCATACCACAGGGACCAAAAATGCAATTAACTCTTATTTATGCTATGCGCAATATATTATTCATGCTATGTGTTGTTTATTGTTTTACTTCATTAGGTTTTATACGCGATTAGCGGCATATACTTTAATCTTTGCGTTGAGTGTTTTTCGAGATTAAATAAGTTTAATGCTCCTACACGCAGTAGCACCATCAAACTTGGGGCTACGGGGTATATACTACCATCATTTCGCTTGCGCATCGCGGTATATTTAGGCGAAGCGCAAAGCTTCGGTACAACGACGGATTTAAATATTCGCCGCGACCTTTCTTTGCAGGGAGGCGTCCTCCGGTTGTAAAGGCGGCGCGTAAGCGCGCACTTATAGCGAAAGCATGTCTTCTATCGCACCTCTTTGTCGCGCATGCGCGCGCTTACTTCTGAAGCACGTCTTCGTCGCACCTCTTTGTCGGCGCCCTTGTAGCGCCTTACTGAAGCCGCGTTTTTACGTCGCACCATGCCTTTGCCGCTATCGGTACAAAAGTGCATGCGCTTTACGGGATGCGGCATACGGGTTCCACTTTCACCTACGCGACCATCGAACTTAAGTCTAGCATAACATAGCCATGCGCTATCTCATACTAGACTTGGGGGCTTTGTGGGCGTATGGTGGAGCAGGCTGGGAATGGGTCGTGGCGCAGATCAAACATCGCGCCACTCTACACCTAAATCCTAATCCATGTCCTATATATACATGTGAGTTATCTCTAACCCTAACTAACTTTGGCTATGCTACATTGCATACTAACTTGACCGTCGGAGGTGGACCCCGGGGCTACGGCTTCGGGTCCACTCCTAACAGTTCTCTTTGTTGACAGTTCTACTAGGGCTCGAGAAGGCGACTAACGGCCAGGAGAGTCGTTGAATCTCGCGCCCAGATTATGCATCAACGTAAGTCGGCGAAGAAAGGCGATGTGGCGGGGAAAAGAATCATTTGGAGGTCACGCTGCGTGTCCAACCTTATTTATTTGGTTTGATACCAAACGGACCAGTACTCATGTATTGACGGGTGTTTCTTTTTAATCAGTTAGTCTATTAACAACTAAAAAACTAAACTCAATTGTTAGTGAACTCAATCGTTTAATTGATATCGTATCTCTTAATTCATTTATGTCACTTATACTCCAATTTGCAGAAAAATCATACACCCGATGGCTTTTAGTATTGGTTGTGCCTCGACTAATTTGATCTTCCTACATATACAATGTGCACGTCCTCTTCAATTCAAAGTTGAGTAGGACACGCACACAAAATTATACTACCATTTACGAAAAACTGAAATTCGATGTCTTATGCTACATATAATGTGTTTCTTGCACGACTGTTATGTAAACATAGTGATGTCGATAGGGTCCGTGATCTAGTACTAACACGATGATGTATTCATGTATCATTGTATTGAGGGTGGAACTATGGAACACTAATTCTTTTTACATAAAAGATTAACTTACTAGTGATTATTAAGTAATTTACATGCAACACTCCATGAATTAGAATCAATAAAATTGGACCGGTACAGTCCATAAGTCCAAACTTTTCGTTTATTACCCAACTAGATCAGAACCCGTGTTTAACACGGGCAATTAAAGTAAATTCCTAAAAATACAATAAAACTTAGAGATTTTATAATGAATAAAGGTGAAAGTGCCCAACAAAATAATAAAAGAATGTGTACGAATACCGTACACTCAATTTATTTTGAAACATCAACTTTTAAAAATAAGAGCATACAATTGGAGTAGTAGACATTGATCAGTTGAAAAATATAAAACTGAACGGTTTTAAATTGTTCTTAAACCAATAGTCGTTTAATAAAGTAATACGCAAATGACCTAGTTAAAGCATCAAATTTTAAAGCATCCACTACTAAAAATAATAAGAATGTATGAAGTTAAATAATGATTCGTTGAACTCTTTCTTTTGAAGAAATAATGATGTGGTTACATTAATTCCAAATTAAATAAAATGAATTTTACTTAACAACAAATACATTGCACTCGTAACGTCTACACATTTCATCAAACATGTGCAATTGCCTTATGGTACCTCCATCATCTTTTCCACACCATGAGACTCAAGAGTCTCCTTTGTGGAGTGTGAATAATGCCTAGTACCAAGTATACTTCCAAAATAGATGTTGTTCACGTTGCAGCTGAAGGTTTGACTTAGAAAGTCAACAATTTGCTTCTAAATATCTTAGCAATGACATTATATTGAAAAGTATTTGATCAGCTTTTATGAATTGTGTGAGGACTATCATCATTTTTATGATAACCCTTGTAGATACTCTTGATTACTGTCCAAACTATTAGTGGATAATTAGGCCCAAACCCGGTTTGTGAGTTTTGGAAATTAGGGATTATAAATAATGGTATCAATAAATTTATACCTACGGGTTTCATTGTCTAACATGGTATCAAAACGGGTCTGATCCTCAAACCGAGGTGGCTAAATTGAGCCGCCTCCTCTAATCCACCCGTCAAACCCTAATACCCTCAATCATCGATTAAAAAAATAAAATAATAATAATAATAAAAAGGGCAAATTCTAAATTTCCAAATGAGTTGCCCCAACTATATTACCTCAAATGTCACACTACTCAAAATGCCCCATAGGCAAGCTCCCATGAAGCAACTCTCCTATAAATTTGACAAGTGTCCATATATTTGGCCCACCTTGTACTAGTGTCTTAGGTTAGTTCTTGGGCTAACTTGGGACTACATTCTTGGGCAGCCACATATTTTTGTCTTTTAGCAAAAAAGTAAAGTCTTTTTATTATAAAAAGTACATATATCTTAAGGCAACTTGTCCACATATGTACTTTTAGGCTAAACTTATACACTTTTGAATACAAAATACTTTTAATTACAAAATAAACATTATATTTTTTATACATTATATACATTTTAAAATATATATATTAAACACACATACCCTCTCCCACACTGCTACCCAGATCCACCGATCAAAACCATCACCACAGATCCAAACCATCAACGATCTTCCTTCGATCACCACCACAACCCACCACCACCTTCCTCCTCCACTTCCACCACCGCACTCCACGCTCCCATCTCCATCTCCATCTCCAAGCCTCCCGCCCGCCCACCAACTGAACGACCCATTTGGAACAACAGGAATCCTAACGATATGATGTCATTTTCAGGTTTATTTTTACCGGATTGTATGTAAAATGTGCTCGATGTTAGCTTTATCTTGCTAAAATGTCATATATAAATCATTAAGTCTTTGCCAGAATATATTAAGTTAACTTTCATAGTGTAGCTCGGGAACTTGCCTTAATTCTTATATATTAATTTTAACTCTTGCTTGTTTGGTAACTTAGTGGGTGTTTATTGCGTTTTATAGGTGGTTAGAAATGTACTAGCCGTGGGTTGCCCACACACAGGGGTGGTTAGCAATGTACTAGCCGTGGGTTGCCCACGGCTATCCGTGGTTAGAAATGTACTAGCAGTGGTTTCCGATTTTTATCCTTTTTTTTTTTTTTTTTTTTTTTAACATATAGATTTGGTTTCGGTTTTATCCAAAATTTTGTAAATTACTAGAAGTACATTAGTTCTTATTAATGTGTTCATAGTAAGATGTGTTCATATGTTATGACGTGTGTGGAATCAAATGCAACTGCATATGCAGCTAACATGGAATGAAGCCTTGAATAAGCGGCTTGATTGTCTTCCCAACTTTCCCTCCCTTGTTAAATACTGGGGATACACTCGTTGGGAGCTTTATATTTCTGGAGCACGTTTGTTTCCTCACGCCTTCACGAAGAAGTAGCGGTCCTCGATAGTTACTTTGGAAAGCTTGGTTCGGGTAGCAAAGCCTACGTTATGGGCGGTGAAGACAAGCGTCAACAATGGCATGTCTATTACGCATCGCTAAAGCGGTAGAACAACGGTTTATACTCTCGAGATGTGTATGACAGGTTTGAATAAGAAAGTCAGCGGTGTTTTCAAGACTCCATCAAGCTCTGCGGCTTTGATGGTGAAGTTTCGGTATAAGAAAGATTTTACCTGAGTCCCAAATTTGAAATTTTGACTTTGACCCATGTGGTTTTCAATGAATGCTATTGAAGAGGGCTATTTCAACCATCCACGTAACACGAAGATGGATTGATTATGCTAGCTTTGAAGCTGCAGGTTACACATTCCGATCATCCATGGATCGACCCTTTTCTGGAAAGGGTCTTGGCTTGCTTCGACCATCGAGTTTTACGTATCGGTCCATGGCGGACTTGAAGGATCTCGGCAATCGAATGTTGAGGCATATACTCACGAAAGAATCAAGCTTTGAAGATGCAGTGAAGGTGGTTCAATGATGTATTACGGCTTCACTAAGGGGAGGTAGGCTGTGTGGCTCTCCCGGGTCAATCTGAATGGCTGCTGGAATGAGAGTGAAGACGAAGAACTCACCAAGAAATAAGCTTGTCGAGAATTATTGCTACGGACTATCATATTTTCTATTTCTTTTATTTGTTAATGTCGTTGCTTTTACGGGGCTTGGTGTTTTCCCTTACTGTTCTTGTTTGTGTTTTATTGTTTCTTGTGTTGTGTGAACCTTATTTGCGGCATTAATAAATTACGGGTTGATGTTTATAATCTTGTGTATGCATATTTATGTTGCCATTTCTTTGTAGTTGGAATTGATTATATAAAGTATCAGTAACACCAAATATTACATTATATCTTGCAGTTTCTTCTGATAAATTGCCAACACCGTATCTTGTAGTTTATTCGGATGTGGTTGGGAACTACTATTTTTTTGCATAAAGAAAATAACATTGTTAGCAAACAATGGCACTCCACAATGGCACCTCACCTGTTGAGAAAATTCTGGATAGAATGGAATGTTATACATTCCGTCCAACAGGCTGCTTCAGAGCAGGAGATCAGACAGTATTGCAATTTTGTGAAGTATTCAAGGGAAATTAATTTAATTTTCATGGAATACACATTACTAGATATCGTTTTAGTATAATGAAACAAAATCGCACATTTAGGTTAGGATTTGGAATTAAGCTTCAATACAGAACAGGAAAGCATATAACATCTCATATAGAGAACCAATATAGATATTAAATTCTGACGAAAATTCAATACTCAAAAGTCAAGCTACATTAACCAGAGTAAGAACAATTGAAGCCAGACTTGATACGATTCTAACAATGTAGCTTAGATATAAAGTGATCTTGAAACAAAACACGTTCAAATTTTGTAAAGATGAAGCCGTTCATCCAGTTGTATGGAAGCTAACTGACTTAACAATAGTACTGACCCTCTCAGCAAACGTCTTGGAGGTTATCTTTTTACCAGGTACATGAAATGGATTGGAGACAGCGTCTAGATATGCAGAATGGAACCTCCTGAAAAACTGTTTGTATCCGACAACACAAAAATATCAGCTCATCGAATCTAGCATAAATGGCCAGAAAAAGAGCAACTGGTACAATTTATCATTTGGATCATTTCAAATGTTTGCATAAGTTATCATGAAATGCTGGAATGATTTTGCAATCATAGGAATTTCAAGCTGGTTACGCCTACACTTTGTCTAGAACTGTACAAGTATATCGTCCCAAATAAAAGTAATACTTGGGAAACAACACCTGATTGATGTTTTTCTAAATAGTACGTGTGGTTCTATTGTAAATAAAAAGTGAGAATGGTAATGAAACTTCATAATACATTTGTAATAGTCGTACAAAGTATATTTTCCTACTTTTCGATATATGAAATTAGATTTGTTGTAAATTTTATCAACGTAATTTTATACAACCAAATATGTAATGTTAACCATCATAATTTTAGTAAACATCCTTTTTGTACCAAGGCGATCAAAAATTTAAGCAATCATGATGGTCATCGTGTTAAACACTTGTTAGGCAAGTGGCTTTTGCTCAACGATACAAATTGAGCTCTAAAAAAATTTCAATTGAAAACTCAATTATTTTTCGAATCGAGGTGGAAATATGGGTTGGTTGTGTGATTAAAACGGTTCAGGAAATAACAAGCTCTTTTAAAAACGGGTCAATTGGGTCAAATTGGTTTCACCCGCTGCTTTTTAAATAATTTATCTTGACCTTTAATACCCAATGAACTAAAAGCAATTTCCAAAATAACTATCTATTAGCATGTACAAACTTAGATTGTTAATTTATTACAATTTTGTAAATTATTTACATTTTCAATATTAAATCCAAAAGGCAATTAGGCAATTTTTAGAGGAAATGACCCACACCCTTATGACCCGATGCTTTATGTCCAAAATTGCCAATAGAACTTTGGAGACATGTGCCTATGTGTTGACGTGCCATTTAAATATAAAGATGTACTAGTGCAACGTTGTCTAGGTAATAAATCCCTACCATTTCTAGTTGATGTGAAATATACGTCAGCATGCACATAAAAACAACAGATAGAAAGTTACTGAGTTGAATATGTACTCACATTTCTTACATCAGCATCACGCGGGGCGTCAAGGTGCATTTGTGACTAGAATAAACTTTACCTTTGTGTTAGTTAGATAACCATACTTGCAACAACATGCAATCTGAGTTAACTACATCTACATGTAGCTCATAAAGAGTGATCATTTGTACATGAGCAAGTGACCAAAAAGAAGTAAGGGAGCTCAGATATTCTTAGATTGAATTCTTAAGAGCAATATAAATATGAAATTTTCTCACACTTTGTAATTTTCTGCTTTTCCACTTCTTACAGTTTTGAAACATATTATTCTAGTAAGATGTGGCCTTGTTCTGTAAAACCTATAGTTCCGCATTTCGAGCTTATCCATATATCTTAATACATTTGAGGCATCCGTTGTTTTTACTTTCGATTTTTGTATCTCAAATTCTACAGTTAACATAGATTCCATAATAGAAGAGCCATCACATCCCCTTGCAGATCATGCGTATATAAATATAATACTTATGATGAAAAATCATGTTGATAGCAATAGGGCAATAAATCACAGGATCATTTTGGCATCAAGATAAAACAATGGTTGTATGGTGATGCAAAATTGCAAAGAGCAACTAGTCAACATTTACAAAGCATCAACAGCAACTAGATAAGCAGCGTTGTCAGTCATCTCTAATTATACCATACAATCATACATAAGCCTATAAAACTATCTTTCTGACCACGATTCCAGGTAACTTTCGGTTCCACTATCCCCATCACCGCTAAACAAATCTTGCTAAAGTATCATAAGATAACCCCAATTTGAAATAACAACACATATTCGATAACTATTTAATATATTTTCGATTAAAAATGGACCAAAAAAAACTGAACACAATATCAGATCTTCCAACACTTCAAATGGCATACCTTTTTCTAAATAACATCTCGCAAACCCCAACATCAATATCATCACAAAACAGTACCGTATCCTTCACATTAACATTATCAAATCAAATCCTTAAAATACCCATTCACGTAACATCTTAAACGAACATACCAATACCCAAAAAATGACGGGTAATACTAAACGGGCACCCTACAACTAGAAACAATCTTACAAATCTATAACTTTCACATTATCAAATCCTTAAAAAAGAAAGACCCAATATCCTTAACATTAACATTATCAAATCAAATCTTAAACGAACATACCAATACCGCTAAAAACCCAAAAAATGATAAATGGGCACCCATCAGAATTGCTACAGGTATGGATATACTAAAACCCGCCCTGAATCCAACACGTCATCATCCCTACAACTAGAAACAATCTTACAAATCTTTAACATTTACATTATCAAATCCTTAAAAAAGAAAGACCCAATATACACAACATCATAAAAATCCAAAATTTTACATCTTTTAAACATTATAACAACACATTTTCGATAACATTTCGCGATCCCCAAAAGGTTATACATTTTTAACATTAGCATTACCAAATCCTAAATATAAAAAAACCCAATTTAGATTTGTATTATGCAACTGATTATTCGGTATTATATGTTTGGATAGGCTGATTATATAGAGGTAAAATCAAATTACACCTCGTTTTAGCCAAAAAACTTGTCATACGATTTTACTCTCATTTGGTAACCACATAAATCAAATATTAGATGCGACCCGTAACTTTTAAACTTAACGAACACGACCAATCTCCATGTTTAAAAACTCATTTTATTGCAGCTAGTTATCAATTTCAAATTTTAAAATGTGTCCAAACACCTCGTTACAACTACTATAAACTAATCTAAGACCAACCTTGAACTGTAGGAGATGTCCACAGAGTTGGTTATGGCAGTTTCATCGGTTGCAATTTTTGTGGCAAAGGAAATTTCGGGTTTGTTCGGATACTATTAAACATCGACACGATTAGAAACTCAAAACCAGCTTTGCTTGTTGCATTTAAGCTGTTAAAGAATTTAGAATAAAGTACCTTGCAGATAAGTTCACCATGAAAACCACCAACAATTAAGTCATCCTTACTTGCCATAGTGCTTACTTGTACTCGAGGCGATTGAGCGAGAAAAGATCCGGGATATACGCATTGGGAAGATATTACCACTAGAGTTAGTAATTAAAAAATAAACAAATTATATAATAGTAGCCAAGACGTTGCTTACCAAAGTAGGTATCTGAGGCATAGCAACATTTATTACTTCCTTGCCCATTTTGAGAAGTGAAGACCAATGCATAACTGAATAGTTTTGCATAAGGTAAGATAGTGCTTTGAGGTTTCCATGAGATTCCTTAAGCGGTGAACTAATCGCAAGTTGCATTTGATTCCACACGGTCATAACATATGAACACATCTTACTATGATCACATTAATAAGAACTAATGTACTTCTAGTAATTTACAAAATTTTGGATAAGCAGGAAACCAAATCTATATGTTAAAAAAAAAGGATAAAACAGGAAACTCTTTGCTAGTACATTTCTAACCACGGATAGCGAGGCAACCCATGACTATACATTGCTAACCACCCACAGTATTGTAGGCAACCCAGCGGCTAACACCCGTTATGTGGGCAACCCGCGACTAGTACATTTCTAACCACCCACGTGTGGCTGACCAGCGGCTGTACATTTCTAACCACCTGTGTTTGGGCAACCCAGGCTAGTACATTTCTAAAAAGTTGAGAACTTTACATACCCCATGAGGGATTTGAGTCGATACAATACTCTAAACCACGAAGGCGATCGGTTGGAAGATGAGTAATATCTTACGCTGAACTTTGACCATATCTTCAACCAATACAAAAATACCCTTTTCAATATCACGAAAAACCAAACACAACCCAACAAGATTCTTGAAAGCCACGAATGAACACTTTCACACAATTCCTTAATCATATCCAGGAATCATCAAGAAAATCTGCAGCATAGTATTTAAATACACATATTCAATAAATTATTTCAGTTTAATTTCTTTCAAACTTTAAAAAAAAATGGTGAACACGGGTAGCGTGAGTTTTGAAGGTGGTGGTGGGTTGTGGTGGTGATCGGAGGAAGATCGGTGATGGTTTTGATCGGTGATGATCGTTTGATGATCGTTTGTCGGTGGTGATCGGAGGAAGAGGTGATGGTTGTGATCCGTGAGTTTAAGAAGTTTGTGTGTGTGTTTTATATAAACTTAGCTATGTAAATATAAATAGGTATAAAAATATAAAGTGTATTTTTCTTTAAAAGTATTTTGTATTGAAAGTGTATAAGTTCTTTTGAAATACGTATGTATGGGAATAGAGTTACTTGAATATATGTCTTATTTTATAATAAAAGGCTACTTTTTCTTCAAAAGGCAATATGGGTTCTTAAGGAATGTAGGTCGGGATTCTTGCGAATAGCACAAATGTAGTTGATACAGGTGGAAATATATATGACTTGTCAAATTTATAAGAGAGTTGCTTTTGAAAGGATTACCCATGGCGTTTTGAGAAGAAAAAAATAGGGCATTTGGGGTAATATAATTGGGCAACTGGGGCATTCAAAAAATTTTCCCAAATAAAAATCACCACCTTCGAAACATTAATTGCAGTAAACAAAGTCAGAAAAAAAGATGGCATATACAAGAAGCCTGATTTGATCCGTGGGGCCAATGACAAAAAGGAGCTGTGGTAGAATGGTTGCCAATGATACACGTGATGGCGGGTTTTTGTTTTGTTTTTTAGTTATCAAGTTTTATTTTCTTTTTGTTAACAAAAAAAAAAGAAAAAGAAAAAATGTTTTTATTTTATGTCGAATCTAGGGTTCTTATTCCCGAGACGACTTTTATTTGTGTCGAATCTAAGGTTTATTTTCGTTTACCTACTTGTCGGAACCCTAAAACCAATTTTTTTTTTTTAGTTTTACTTGTTTGTGCCTTAGAGTTGTCGGCGAGTTTAGTTTGTTTTAGACCACGCAGGTTGTCGACCATTGTTTTCGGTTTGTTTGTCGACGTGTTGTCGATTGGTTATTATTATTTTGCTTTCTTAGTTTACTTCTCGTTCGAGCTTTCGATTTAGTAAGCTCAAAGCTGGAGGAGTATTAGTGAATAATTAGCCCCGGCGGTTTATGGGTTTTGGGAATTAGGGTTTTACCATTATAAATAATGGTATCAATAAAGTTATACCTACGGGTTTCATTGTCTAACACAAACAACGTCATTACTGGGGTTTTGACCTGCAGTGAAACACATGTAAGTTGGTTTAGGGTTTAGGGATTTTTTCGCATCGAGACTCCACACATGCATGAGGCTCACAAAAGGCGCAACGCCTTCGGATTTAGAGCCTTGCGCCTAGGCGCGCCTTGGAGAGGTGACAATTTTTGAACATTTTTATTTAAATTTAACATTCATCGACCTCATATGTTAGTGAAACCTAACCTATAAACCAACTAAATCAAACCATTTTAGAGTTTTATCCTTCAATTTAAGTGTCTATATATACAGACATATCCTTAAGTTTCGAGCATGAGATAATGAAATGTCATTATGCCATCATCTTGATACATTAGTTTATATTTTGTGTTTGAATTTGAGGTTTGTTTCAATAAATTAAGTATTTTAGTGTTATTTAAGTTATCATTTATACATAAATTGTCTCTCTAAACATTTAAAAATTTCATTCAATTTGTTTACTTATATATTATAGACGTACCTCGATTTGCACCTCGCCTCAAGGCTCCATAAGCCCTTTGCTCCTTAGTGCGACTTGAGCCTTTCAAAACATTGGCGACAACGCCATCCAAATAACGGTAACTTTTGTGTGTGTGTGTTTTTTTTATTATTTTTTTATTTTATTATTTTTATTATTTTTATTTTTAAAGGAATGATATTGTGAAAGGTTTTTGTTTTGTTTGGATAATGAGAATACTATATGATAAAAGCTGATGTGGCGGCGCATATAAATTACGCCTATGACTCATTGCATCTAGCACTCTAATAGTAATAACTACAGCTCAAGAAAACCAACAAGCTAGAGGAGAACACGCCCATTTAATCCTAAGTACACCTATAGCTAACATATACAATATTTATATACGTTTACTCATTTTTGTTAATAGACTTGTTTCGTATGTGTATGCTCAATAATTACAAAAAGAGTATAATAATTCTATTTAGTAAGCTCATCCTGAAACCACTTTTAGTTTTTGATTAGTCATCGTTCGAAATGGGCCTTAATCAAGCTTGAAGCATCTTAAAAGTTAATAAAATAAATAATTCTATTAGTACAAAGATATACAACGTTTGATAATTATACATCACATACGTGTACTAAAGTTAATTATATGGTAGCATGAAATATTCAAGATTTTGTCTAACACACAAACTATAGTTATCGATCAAAAGGTGTGAATATCCTAATCTTGGGTGTTTTTTGGCATCAGTAAATTTGTCCTCCACGAGGAATAAAACTGTATTTCTTGGCAGGTAGGGCACCACTTGAGTGGCCTGGTACAAACTCAAACCCTTAACCTTTTATCCATCAAATCTCTCCAGTAAGCTCATAGGTTTTTCGAAAATAGGCACCAACTTAGCTAAAACACTTTAGCCACAAACTATAGTTATGAGTCATAATCGTTTTAACATATAAAGGATTTACTTGTACAATCGTACACTATCAATTGATCCGCTTAAAATAAGCATCACTACATTTTTTATAGATACATATCCATCAGCATAGACACTACTTTTTAAGTGATGTTGCTTTCAACTTGTCTAGTATTGTATACTTCACATGTACAATTGTCATATACGCATAACATATCTTTTATATCACACAAGACGATTATTCTAATGGTATGTGAGTTGCCTAACAACTTAAAAATTGTAAATTCAAGCTTCGAAGAAGTTATTTATAAAATGTGTCATATGGTGTGAAAACATATTGTAATAAAAGTTGTCGCTCGAAAAATAAAATAAAAATATCACCTATATTTCATGAAACATATATAATAAAAGATGTCCCATGTTTATGTAGGCTAACTTTTCATGCCAAGCCCATTATCAAATGTATAACCCTTATATAAAGTACACCCAAACCCATTGTGCAGCATATACCAATTTAGGTCTAGTGCACTCTGCCGCCATGTGTTTGGTTACACATAGAGTTGTTGTTTTCAATGGTTCTGTACGATGGAATTCTATTCGTGGTTCCATCGATTTGGGTATGAATTTTTTCGACCATGGTTCCCTTGTTTAATTTAGTTTGTGCTAATTGTATTAAGCGACAAACCCTTCATATTCTCAACATAAGCTATGGCTTCAAGTTCTGTGGTTGCCAAACCCGGAAGACTCGCAACAATTCAGACTGAAATTCGTCAAGTGGAACAGCAGAAGCTCTTTGGTCTGTTCTGGGAGCATCCGCCTGCTCTCGATCCTGAGGACGTAGGCAGAAGGATGCAATTTTTACGGGACTGAATTCGAAGCTACATTAGAGTTTGGGGAGATCTAGTTCCGAACACCATTTTATCTTGTGAAAATTGTAAAAATCATGTGTTGTCAAAATCATATCTATGTCGAATCTGTAGTGATTTATTTGCAATGAAATATAAGTTATTTGGAAGGCATGTGTACATTAATCTTGTATAAACGCATTTAGTATACTGTTTTTAGTTTTGTTGATCAAAAGTTTTACCAGAGCATAATAGTCCATTTGATATGCATTCTGAAGTTATATACTTTTTTATAGCATGTTTCAATGTTTATATGGCAGATATTGATGTTTCCAGTAACAAAATTAAATGTATTTGACAAAAAGATAAAAGATGTAGCCTCATGTGTGGTGAGACAGTTTACATGACCATCTTATTTGGACCATAATAAATACAACGAACTAATAGCGTTGTTGATTTTCTTTTTAAGAAAATGAACAATTTGCTCGACATACTTTGAGCTTACATGTTGATTTGGCCAACCTCTGAATATGACAATGGGTGTTAAATGATTATTTTCTTTGACAGTTGAATCGACCCGTCTAGAGTGTAGATTGATGGTGACCGAAAGTGCATCGCTTGTATAGACATATCTAGTGTTTGTTGGCACATTGAAACTTAGGTGGTTAGATGTTCAATCCCAAGTCCGAGCCACTCTCTTTTACGTCTATCTAAAACTCTTGTTGTGATCCCTTTTACTCATATTGATTTTACTTTGTGAACTCAAAAGTTTTTTATTGTTATATGTTCAGTGTTCTTGTCATTAAGGTTTGTGGAGCTTTAGGGGATCAACCAAATATCCTATAGCATATACTCAACTCATTTTTCTGGTTGCTATCTTAGAGGCAACCAAAGGGCAAATATATTGAAGGCTTGAAGCACTTCTGAACTTGATTAGTAACTTCTGATATGTGATAATTTCCTAGAACTACATATAAAATGATACTGTACTTTTATCCATAGTGAACCATAATTTCATATATCGTCATTAATGTGGACAGAAATATGTAGTTTGTAAGCCCATTTAGAACTGCACCCACATAAAGCTCATCTATGGCCTTAACTGGTTAAACTTAGAGGCCCATTTCTTTCTTAAGTTTTAGAGAAATTTACGTACAAATTATGACACCGACTAAAACCATGCTACTTTCAACATTTGAGACAGTTATTTTTGGTTTACGAAACAAAACTTTGTATCTATGACTGATTGGGAAAGGAAAATGTGGATAGAACGTACACTGATCGTATCGTGTTACCTACATATAAATTTGACCAAAATGTGTTTCGCTTTTCTGGTTCGATCTGCGCGCAATCGAAAATGTAGTCGTGGATGTGCCACAAGAGCAGTTCTTATAAAACTAAAGGTGGAAACGTCTTTCCACTAGAATCTGCAATCTACATTTACTTTTAAATTATACCCGTTACTTGCTTCTTTTTGAAAGGTGCGGTTCGTGAATTAAAAAGCTAGCCGGTTTTGGTCCGGTGCCATAAATCTTAACTACTTAGTTCTTTTTGTTTAAGATTTCACGGTTTAGTTGAGCATATAATCACCAGTGGCGGATTGATCTTACCTTTAGTTTTTTTTTTTTTTTTTGCGATTTTAGTTTGCGGGTTCAAGCTATTCGGGATTGATTTGATTTTTATGTTTACAGTCGATAATTTTAATAATTTAAATGAGTTGTAATTAAAGAGATAATGTGACTAAACTAGATTGTTTGTTTATACTAAATACAATTATTCTTTCAATGAATTCGAACGTGTTTTAGGGTGATGGGGTGGTTGCCAAAACTTTTTTGGCATATAATTTGGCATAAAATTGGGCCAATCACAAAGTGACATGTCACTTGCCAAATTCTATGCTAAAATGTGTAAATTTTATAGGGTGATTGCCAAATTTTGAAATTGGTTGTCAAATCTAATTTTTTTTAAACAAAAAACAAAAACTAAAATTTTATTAAATAAAAACCTACAAAGTTAAAATAAACTTAGATAAAAATTAAACTACACTTAAACTAAACTTAGATATGGCTTGTAACCCGCATCAAAACGTGCTTGAGGATGGGGACGAGGTTGAAGAGGACGAAATGGTTGTGGTTGAAATGGTTGAAGTTGGGGTCTGGATTTTTTTTCCTACTCGTTTGTTTTTTGGATCCATTTTGCAAAAGTATAAGTTTTTGTTTCAAATATATGTTGTGTGATTTTGAAGTGTTAAAAATTATGCGTTTATATAGTAAAACGTAAGTTTTTCTTTTTATTATTGAAAACGGTCATAAAAACGGTCCAAAAAGCCCAACGGTCAAAAAAATAAAAGTCCAACGGTTATCAACAGTGACGAAGTGTGCGCGAAATTCCATGCCAATCCGGAGTATTTGATGGGGGTGGTGGTTTCATCGATGCCGATTTCAATCCGAGAGACTCCATACCGCTCACCCCATCACACTTTGGGTTTTGGGTTGACACAAGCTAAAGTACTAAAGTAAGATTGTTTGTTCATAAGTTTTTAAAATAATAAATTCAAAAAGTATAAACCTACTACTATTACCTTTATAGTTTACTTTGCAGTACATATAGAATAGAAGCACGAAGGTTTTTTCCTCATTTTGTGCACATCTAGCTTGAAACTACATGTAGCACTTTCAAAAATCCAACAACCTTTATAAATAGAGTAAATTACACCGTTCGTCCTTGTGGTTTGCGTTGACCGCAGGGTTTAGTCCTTTGACCAAAAAAATTGCACCGTACGTCCTTAAGTGTGAAACGTTATGCGGCACTAGTCCTTTGACCAAAAACCGTTAAGTTTGACCGTTAAACTCTCTCATGACTTGCATGAGGGTAAAATGACGAAATACCTGCGTTAAGTTACAGCCCTCTTCTAAGTTTATTACTAAAACCAACAACGTTTACATGAAATTAATTCGGCCATAAAATTATTAATTATAATAAAACAATTATAAACAAAAACATAAATGAAAATTGCTACTTATTATTGGTCCAAAGCGAACATCAGTACATAAATGCTTAATTATAATAAAACAATTATAAACAAAAACCATTTATGGCCAAATTAATTTTTTAAGAACCTTCTATATATGTACATAGAGTCATTTCAGAAATTCACGTAAAAAAAATCAATAGTTATCCCTACTAGACGGTCATGTAGCTTGTTTACTCGAGTCTTCATACCACTTTTCCGGTCACAAAATACGACCACATTGTTGCCGCACATTCAACTTTATTTTCCAAACATCACAACACGACCAAAATCACTTTGTCAAGAGACAATAATCCCACAAATGTCACCCCATTAGCCAACTCCATTATAACAACATCATGCACCATAATAAGAAAAAGACCAACACCTTGTGTTACAAAGCAAACATCCGGATCGGTGATCACGACGCGGAGTCGAAAGCGAGTCAAAGTCATGAGTTTTCGAACCTACCTTCGTTTTGACACAATAAAATGACTGGTGGTGGCATTGTGGTGGTGTTAGGTGGCGCATAGGTGGCGTCTGAGAGGAAGGGGAGGGGTTGGCGTGTGGCCTTGGGGATCGTGTAGAGGAAGTGAGTGGAGTGTTTTGAGGGTGGGTGGTGTAGTTGGGGAGGCGTGGCGGTGTGGCTGATGGTGGTGGCGTGAAGGTTGGTGCGGTAGGGTTGAAAGGAGAGAAAGAAAGAAAGATGAAAATGGAGTTGATGATATGTGTTTGTGTGTGGGTGATGTGGGTGATACCACATGGTCTTATCCATAAATTACACCGTTCGTCGCTTATATTGTTGAAATAGCCAATTTACCCTCATGCAAGTCACATGATGGGTTTTTATGGTCAAACTTAACGTCGTTTGGTCAAAGGGCCGACGGTGCATAACGTTTCACACTTAAGGACGTACGGTGCAATTTTTTTGGTCAAAGGACTAAACTCTGCGGTCAACGCAAACCACAAGGACGAACGGTGTAATTTACTCTTATAAATATTACACTTTGTGGGCTAAAACCATGTGTGGCACGTGCTACAAGTAGCCAACACCTAGATCTGCCCTTGATAATCACTATTGATGCCCATTTCTTTGTTCATGTGCATTTTCCTTCAAGTCATTTTTAGCATCCAATTAATTCCCCTTCTCGCTAATAATTGCAACTTTGCAACGTGCTAGCCTCATCCCGGTCAGTCAAAACAAACTAATACTGAAAAAACGATAAACTTTGAAGCTTTATATGTACCATGACAACAATACTCCAATAGTTTCACACCCATAAAAGATTTGTGACGTTTTTCTTTTGACATTTTTAGATTGGATAGAATTGCTATAAATCCATTTGGCCCTTGCTGCAAAGAATTTACATGTGCAAACAAAAAAACTATTTGCTATTTGTAATTTATGTTTCATTTTATTGTTTAACTTATTTAAAGCTGTATTATATTCAAGTCATACTTAATTAGTGAGTCTTGTCGAGGACTAGTCTGAGCATATTGGGTTGCAAAATGCAAATACAAATAAATCATCCTTCTTGATCTTGGATTTTGTTGTTTGATTGGTATTTTTTTTTATTATTCAATAAAGTGATTACAATACATACGTTACATATGAATGATCTAAAAGTAATATATCGGGCTAAACCCTTATAAATACTATACAATGGGCCGAGACATATCAACAAACATTTTTCCGCAGTTTGAGTGGGGCACAATCAAACACTCAAACTGGTGTGAAAATCTTCAAATAACGTTGAAGGAGGAACTTTGGTGAATATATCATGTAACGAGATGGAACATGAAGAACTCGCACATGACCCGTAGCAACCATATCACGAACAAAGAAAATTATACCAGTTCCCATGATATACTTCACTTGTTATGATATAAAATAGATTACGAGTAAAATGATGCTAAGAATTTATGACACCAAAGATTAATTTCAACCAAAACAACCTTAATGACCCTAAAGACACAACCGACTCTAATAGCTATAACTCAAGAAAACCAACAGCCTATAAGAGAACCCGACCATCCAAACCTAACTAATACATATAACTAAGAGCAATCACTCGATGTTTATCGTAAAATATGATACTTACACATGTTTACTCATTTTTGTCAATAAACTTGCTTCCTCAATCGATCAAAAACAATAATTCAATTTAGTAAGCTCATCCTGACACCAATTTTTATTTTCGATTAGTCATCGGTCGCAATACGCCTCAATCAAGCATGAAGCATTGTAAAAGTTAATAGAATCAATCATTGTATTACTTGATACTGTGTATAATATTATACACCACGTACGTGCACTAAACTTAATTATTTGGGTAGCATAAAATATTCAGCTCGACTTTGTCTCAACACAAACTATAGTTATTCGTCATATTGGTCTTTAACATATGGACGATTTGGCTCGTACAATCGCACACTATCAATTGATCCATTTAAACTAAGGGGTTGCTTACAAAATTAAGTGGTTTGGAGAGAATTTCATATTAGCCTCTTAATTGAGAGAGTGAGAGGATCCTCTCAAGTAACTTGACTCAAGTTAGACGATGTTCAACTATTTGATTAAAATCAAATTTTAATCCAATAATTCTCTTCCATTAAGAAAAGTTTTTGTGGACATCCTAAATAAAAAGAATTAAATGTTTGAGCTGGAAAAAAACATCTCTTTTCTACTTTTCTAGTCTAGTATTGTATATGTATACTTGATGCCACATATATGATGGTCACGGCTTTTATATTTTAAATTTCATGAAACATATACGTAATAATTGATGTCACATGTTTTATGTTTATGTAGGCTAACTTTTCATGCCAAGCCCATTATCAAATGTAACCCTAAATGGCTAACCATTATATAGAGTACACCCAAACTCTTTATGCAGCATATACTAATTTAGGTCTATTATCCCCTCAGCCGTCATGTAGAGCATAGCTTCTGTTTCCTTTTTTCTGTCACATATTTCACTTCTTTTGTTAAAAGCTAGATCTATTGGTTTTGTTTTGGTTTCACATGGAATTGTTGTTTTTAATGGATCTTTTCGATGGAATCCTCCTTGTAGTTCCATCGATTCAGATCCAGGTATGATATTTTTCGACCATGGTTCCTCTGTTTAAAGTATATGATTGAACGACACATGAAGCTTCGAAGGTAAGGTAGAAGAAGCATCGGTGTTGTCAAAATCATATTAAATAATAAATTAGATCGGAAAAGTCTTCATCACAAGATAGAAGTGTTTTGAGGATTTTATCAGAAGACAAAACACTCCCAGGTCGTTATTTGCTCTTCTTCTTTGGCGTTAAATTGATAGTATCATGAAGATGCAATTTAAATGAATAGAAATAAAATTTGTGTTGTCAAAATCATATTCAATATCTACTCGGTTACATTGTATTTAATTTGTAACATGATATATATTTGTATCTGTATCAAGTATCATTACTATTGTGGATACAATGTGAAATCTTCTTTTTGAAATCTTGTGACACATCTATTATATTCTTTTTCATTCTGTTGACCAAATGCTTGAATCTTTCTAAAATCTTAATCTTCTCGTTACAAACAGGTTACAATATGTGTAATGCCAATAAGTGAATTATGTTAGCATAATGAATTAGTACTGTGATCCAAAGCCCAGCAGATGGATGTGCTAGTTTTAGGAACTTCATAAAAAAAGACTGCTAAAAAAAGTGTGGTTGATATATGTTCATATAATATACAGTATGTCACAAGACCAATTGGTAACAAAAATTTGATAACTTTATGTTCATACATTGCATGAACCGATTAATACACAGTTACAACAACATAACGCAAACCACAACATAATGTTGTCGACCAATTTCAAGGCAGCTTAAACCAAAAGTCAACTTACTAACCCGGGATACATCTTTAGCCTAGTCATCTTGAGAGTCAATTCATTCGACATGTTAAGCAAATTTTTAGATCTATCAAGGAGTTGATCTTCACTTTTGTCAAGATCTTGCGTAATATGAGGTGTTGCTTCTTCAGCATTTCATGATGTCTCCTCGAAGCCGCCTCTTTTGGGTTCATCCTCATTCCATGTATCTCGTGTTTGACGTATGACAATTGCCTCTTTTGGATAGATAGATGGCTCCAATACCTAAGCAACAGAAAAATCAAACTTATATTGATCTAATCACAAATATAAAAGTTAACCAAGATATACATGTATAATCACAAAAATGTAACCATTGTCATTAGCAGTAATTTGTGGGTCTTTGGCGCTTTTTTGATGGCAAGTTTAACTTCACCTTGTCTATTTGGGTTATGTTTTAGTTCTAACGGCACAAATGGCCAGCTTCACATGTATGCTAAAATAACGTCGCACAAAAGCTCACTTGGTCCAGCTTCTACACTTTATAATTGTCTTTCAAGTAGAGGTTCAAAAGCATCCGAAAATAATGGCTGACAAAATGTTTCAAAATAAGGATTCTTACAATATCCAAATGGAAATCCATTACAACAGTTACATCATGCAACCTAGCTAGTTAGTATATCTTACTCTTTTTTACTTAAGGGTGCATATCAGTTCGCAAATAACTTAATGCAAATTAGTTTGATATGGGTGATTCCTGATCTCAAGGATGTATAAAGTTAGTTGCAACTCTTACAATTTCTAGTAAAAACACCTTATTTACAAGAAATTATGTAATTTTGACACATTTTGTCTCGAATTGGTCGCTTTTGTGTATCTTTCATCTCTAACAGATGAAATGGATAAAAATTGAAAAAAATGAAAAGTAAATTGGACAAATGGGTCGAAGGTCAACCAAATTGTACTCTTACATAAAACCTCTAAATTAGTTTACTCCAAATTGAAAATTAATTATTGTCGGTCTAACTTTACTTGTAAGGACTCTTTTTGACCCATTTATCTATGAAAGCGTTAATATTTTCCGTGAATCTTGTATCTCTAATTGGTCAACTGGGTGATAAATAACGAAACTAAAAAATAAAATAGGTTAAATGGGTCGAATGTTGCCGAACGTACTTTTGTGAAAATTCAAGCTAACTTATAAAGCTACACCACAATAAATAAAATAGAAAGGTTAATAATAGAATCTTTAAAGTACCATAGTAGAATCAAGATTTGTCTACAGGAATATTAAAAATTATGTCTTGATTTGAGTCACGGAATGCTCAAAATTTGCTTAATATGGAAGTGCAGTCATATAATGACTTGCATCCAAATCAAAGAACCCCAAAAGTTGTTGTGCTGTGGTACAGTAATTACAACGTATACAAATAAAATATAGCTACCGATCACACTACGATTATAATCTGATCACAAAATATTCTTCATGAGTGTTGATAAGTAGTGTTGAAGGCATCAACTAAAGCCTTACCATTTCGTTACCCTTTTTTAGCACATCTATGGGCAATGATCCAAAAAAATTGCATAATTTGTAAGTGGGTCCTAGCAGTATCTGAAACAATTACATTAAAATTGCATACTTTGTAATCGGGTCTCGATGGTCAACATTTTCATACTATGTAATCACAAAAAGTATTTATAAGAAAGCCATAAACGCATCAAACCAATGAACAAAAGATCCTTCTACCTTGGAATTTTAATCGAAAAATGACCCATAAGACTAATCTTTAACAAGATAGATATGTTATTGGATGCTAAAGCCTGATAAACCTTTTAGATGGTTTTTAGAACATTGTTTTCTTATTATTTGCGGTTTGGAAATGCAATCAAGCGATAGTCTTCGACGTACATGTTTTGATCACAACTTTAAAGAAATAATGAGAAAGAAATGCCTACCAGTGAATAAGAAACAATACATTATCTTTTTTTAATGACATTGCATTAAACTGGCAAGACACTAGAGGAAACAAATTACAAGGATGAAGAAGAAGATAAAGCATTACATGGATCACTATACCAATCTATTCAATTAAGCGAAGCTTTCTTATTCTTACTAGAAATCCATGTAAAGGATGAGAGCTTTATATCGTTGAATGTGAGGTCTTTAGAAGGCTTTTTTTTACAGAAAATGTCACCTTGTTTCTATAGCTCCATGATCCACCACATCAAAATACTTCAATTGATTTGTAGCGATTGGGACACAGTCCGCCAATGAAATCATGTCATCAGGCGATATAGGTGGACCCATGATCTTCCACCAAGAAAATATGGTTTTCCAAGTGTCGCTAGAAGCTTTGCAATATATAAAGATGTGCTCTTCAGATTCTATGTCACCATCACATACCGGACAACCAGCCGTATCAAGATCGATACCCCGAAAATCTAAGTTAAGCATTGTAGGGATTCTTCTATGCCAAACAGTCCATTAGCCTAAACTTTTCGTTGATGACAAGGGCGGTACTGCCGACTATTCATGCAGGCCATGTTACCTCTATACCGTACAAAATCATGCTTCTTACGCCTATAATGACTATTACCAAAGAAAGCGTGATTTGGGTGGAACCTGTGACTTTGATGGCACGAGGATATTGACTAACGTTGACCCGATCACGTGTTCTTTACTTTTCCAAGATTTTTTATAATGAAATGGGTAATTTTAGTATGGTTCAAACATATTAGCGGTTTGATCCGTAAGTTTCTTTTTCCAAACACCATATCGAGGGTAATGCCAAAACAACTACAATCCGTTTATAAGAGTAATTTGTGTATTTCCCTTGCGGTTATGGATCATGCATATTCACAGAAGGTGAGCGAATAAGAACCTTTAGGACATTATTTCATCACCACAAGTCCATGACCTTTGGACCACACGGTCCTACAAATAATATGTCACCACCATCGGTTCGAATCGGGTGTTTGATGTTTTGCTTTTACATGGTTATTAGATGTGCATATGATTTGACTTTTGTGTAGGCTTTTAGTCAATTCTTTGGTTCTAAAGACACTAAAGCATAAGTCATTTGTTTATTTATTTGGTTATGTATCGTATGGACCAGTTCTCATGTAACAACGACTAACTAAGGTTAGAACTTATAACACTTCAAATGACCATTAGTTGTACTCTTTTAGAGGGTAAGTATGCACTTCTTATGCCATGAATGAAGGACGCTCTTTTGAGAACACGTTTAGTGAATCAAAATCCGGCTCGAGGATTGTAAAAAGGATCTTTACATCGAAATCCATATATTTGGATTATAAGTAAATGCATATGGTTTAAAACTATGGATTTGACCTTAAACAACATATTTGCTTGTTTAACTTGGGTTAATTACATAATGCATTGAACATTACATATCGTAACCAAATTTAAATACAACAGATGAAAGATTCAATTGAATAACTAAAGCAACACAATAACGAAATAAAAATATACATTAATATGTTACTGAATATGATTTTGACAACACAATCTTATTTTTTAACTTGAAACATTACTTAAAATAAGAAGTTGCTTCTTCGTGCAGAACAAGATCAACGCTCGGGGGAGAGGGCAACTTTCAAGATCCCGATAATACTAGTTGAAACATCATCCATTTATATTATTTGAGGGCCTGGGATAAGCGGTAATGCATTTGTCAAGTCGTTACGCAAAGAATGCCACCAAAAAGCATAATCACTTGAGTTCCTTAACATTGTGTTCACACCAAACCGGTTGTGAACCGCTACTGTGGTGTGGCCTAGTGCACCTCCTTTATAGCAACTTTAAAAGATAAGATGCAAAACATAAGCAAAGAAAGTAGTAATAGTAGAAAATTAAGAGCAAACACAAAGTACAAAAACAAAACTTAGAAATGTTCTTGCAAATCGGCAGGTTTCGAAATATGTTAACCATAAAATTTGAAAACCATCAAACGAATTAAAAGATATGCATAGCTAGTTACGTACGTTACCAAAAATCATCTATGAGTCTCGATCAAAAGAAGATAAAACAAATAATCATATAGTGTGGTCTAACAAAAAGAAGTGGAATATGAAATTACCCTAAAAACTAGCTTCGGGTTTGGCACAATCATTGAGTAACCTCTTGATCTCATTTAAAAGGAAACCATGGCGAAAAAACAAGAAAGCCAATCTCTAATATTTCATCCACCGAATCAACAACAATATCAACACATCCAGCTTCAATAAACATCATTTTAACCATATAATTTGCAGATGATATATGAAACAATAACTTCACTTAGACCAGAATGCTAAACTAAATCAGTATTTTGAACGCAAAGAGGAAAGTGAGATGGTAATATATTTGCAACATTAAAGTAACTAAATGAGAGAATAAATAAAGTCAATTCACGCTCAAAAACTTAGGGGCCGTTTAGTTGGAGAGAAATACTCCATTTAGAAAAAATTTCATATGAAAAAGGAAAAACTGAAAATCCGTTTTAGTGCACTTTTTCCAATAATTTTCAAAATATGAATTTCTCATTTTCAATTCTTAATAAAAAAAAAAAAATACCATTACACCCTATCACTTTTTTCATTTCTAAAATAATAACCCCATTTTCTCAAACTCTTTATCAGCACTTCATTAAAACATTTATACTATCTATATAAAATGGAAAAATGGTCAAAGTGAAGAAAGTGAAAAATGTTGAAAGTTGAATGTTGAAAACATAGGTAAATGAAGAGAAATAAATAATATAATTAATATTCTTATTAAAACCCCATTACTTAAAAAGTACAATAATTTATTCACATTGTACACCCAATTAAAAGCACATCTACCAAATTATAAACAACCAATTGAAACGATGCGGGTTGACCCGTTGAAACCGAAATCGGGTTGCCACAGTTGAAACCGATCACGGGTTGACCGTCGCTTCAAACGGTGACACGGTTTAATTTGACATTTTAGGCCCAACCTATCGGTTTGACTCGATTTAAATCGACTGTTTTTATCGAACGGTTCAACCAATTGAACCACCTGGGTGAAATCGGGTTTCAAATTTGACAAAATTATATGAGAAATGATGAAGTAGTTTATGGAACGTGACAATTTTTGAAAGGAGAGACCAAGTAATTGTAGTTTTGGTTTATTTTGCTTTGACACATGTAATTTGTCATTTGTATAATGTTATTTTTTAAAATGTTGCTTGCACCATTTAAGGGAGTAGCATATATGAATCGTCGTTTAAAAGTTAATATATATTGTATAGCCCTTTGTCCAGTGTATCAATAATGTTATGTAAGTTTATTAAAATCACAAAAATAAATAGTATTGTTATCTTTAGCGATAATTATTTGTACCTCAAACAAATAGCTTTGAACAATGCATAAATATCTATACAAATTGATAGTACAAAATAATCTTATATGGTGATATTCAATTTGCAAAGTTACAATTTTAAAAGCCACACACCAAATGATAAACGTTACACATGTAAAAAAAAGTTATCCTTGCCAAATTCTACGACAAAACAGAAAAAAGTGGTGGTGTTGCATTTATACCCACTAAACTACAATATAATATTGCCAACTACATAATACCGTGGTTTTTGTAATGCTTGAATCTATTATTACTAAAAATATTAATAACTTAAAACAATCCTATTAGAAAATATACTCACACACTTAGATCGACTCTACATAATTTTTTAAAAAACTATATATTTAAGTACATTCATGCAACGCGATAATTGTAGTTATTAACGATTCTCTAATGCTACAAATGAGTTTGTTGAAAGAAACTTATGGGTCATCGAAACTCAGAAAAGCTAACATACATTTGCTAGTACGGTGCTACGTCTAGTTTTAATAAAGGAAAAATATAAATCAACTAAGCGGGTTTTCAAACTTCTCAACTCTTCTCTGAGAAAAACCATTCCACTCTCTAAGAATTTAGAAGCGGAAAAAGCAGGAAAATTTTCACCAACTAAACGCGCAAGTTCCTTAAAAATAAATTCCCGCTCATAGCTTTTCTCATTTTGGGCTTGCAAAAAGTCATTCAAGATTATTTTCTTTTCAGTTTAACTTCTACTATGTTAACATGTTTAGATATTATAGACTCAAACACGACCCGTCTTTAAACAAGTTATGGGGGACGAATGGTTTTCGTCTCAAACTTGTGTCAAGAATTGTCACCCCTAGTAAATTAGGATGATAACATAGGTCTAGACTCTAGTCGAAGTTTGTTTGACCTCAATGGGTCATTTAGTATGGGTGAAACTTCGCTTAGGCCAATTAATGGCGTAAATACTTTTTGTCTATTCATTTTTAAAATGCTTTAATTATTAACTTTTTTAAATCTTATATTACCCTATAAACATTTATAGGGCGTTTTTAAACAAGATTTAATTTTTGTTTCCTGCGAGGTTGTGGATCTGGCATTATTTAGAAGGTGGCGAATAAGAACCTTTCGGACATTATTTCATCACCACAAGTGTCTTAATTTTATCTTTTTCTTCCGGCTTGATTGTTAATGAGTAAAATGTGTTTTGTAACAGTTCAAACTCAAGCACCAGTCTGCCAGCATTTGGACCACCTGGTCTCGGCCGAATATATCACCAACACATCGGATTCCTGAAATCGGGTGTTTGATTGATGAGGTATGATCTCCTTCGGATACTTTGGAGGAGATCATCACAATTAGTCTTTAATATCTTCAAGACAAAGCTACTCTACAAGGGAGTAGTATCTGCCCAAAAAGTATAGCTATGGAGCGTTAGCACTCCGCGAGTATAGTGACGGAACGAGCTGACGGTGACATACATAGTCGATGATGCGAATAGCATGAGGCGGCAGTCCACAACTAGCATGGAGACAACCTTGACCGAAGACCAAGTCCGGTGGTTATCGTGTATGTGTTGCACCTAGAAGACAAATTAGCTTCCACAAAGGGTTTTGTCATGGAGCTAATCACAAGTAGTATAAAGGAACTATTAGCACACATGAGCGAGGACCTCGAACACCACTCTCGATCTGGACTCCTTCTTTACCCTACTTTATTTACCACATATACCAAGTACTTACTCTGTAGGGCTTGGTCTCGGACTAAAACCGGAGGCTAGCTAGCGTTTTTCTCTTATTTACTTCAAGAAGAAGGAGTTGCCGCGGAATCTCCTGAAGCTTAGGGTTGAACAGCATTCTGAATATTTGCTCAAGCATTGATGTTTTTGGTTTTTACATGGTTATCATAAGATTATATGTGCATATGATTTGAATTTTCTGTAGGCTTGTAGTCAATTCTTTGTTTCTAAAGAGTAAAGACACTAAAACACAAGTCATTTGTTTGTTTCTTTGGTTATGTACCATATGGACAAGTTCTCATGTAACGACGAGTAACTATGGTTAGAACACTTAAAATGACCATTAGTTGTACTCAAATGACCATTAATTGTACTCTTTTAGCGGGTAAGTATGCACTTCTTATGCCCGCGAGCGAAATTTTTCTTTTAGAACATGTTTAGTGGATCAAAATCCGCCAGAGTTGTCAATAGGATATTTACATCGAAATTCATATAGCTTTGGATTATAAATAAATGCATATGGTTTAAAACTATGCTGACCTTAAAGAGTTAAACATATTTGCTTTTTTAACTTGGGTTAACTGCAAAATGCATTGAACATTACATATCATAACCAAATCAAAATAAACTTATGAAATATTCAAAAACTAAATTTAACACTATAGCGAAATAAAAATATACATCAAATATGTTACGAAATATGATTTTGACAACTCACCTTATTTTTTAACTTTGCAGTTTGTATTTCATTAAAACACAAAAGCTTTCGATATCTTCTTAAAAAACATCAATTATCTAAATTTTACTGAAGTGAATTAATTCGTGAAGTTTCTAGTTCAAGTGCACATTGTTGTTTCTCCTCAAGTGTCTTCTGCAATTTACTTATGAATCCTTTGATAGTTTGATGTCTTCTTTGGAAAATTCATTCCTTGATTTTACTTCATTCATAAGACTTTTGATAATGTCTTGCAGATCTTTAAGCCACTAACATACACAAAAACACAAACCATAAACATTGTTACTCTCGAACTATCATTTACAAATCTACCCATACATGATCCATACATAAATATAAAACAAAGCACAAACACATCATAATCTTCATAGTTGACCGAAACAAAGCAACACATATTCCACAAAAAGGTATAGATTGGCGGGAACAACCCCCGGTTCCTTTGGCCGCGAGTCATTGTCCACCCTTAAGGAATAGCTCGGCAACTCACTCTAGGTGGGGTACCAAGCTGAAGTGGCGAGGCCAAGACTCGAACACGAGCTTAATTCCACAAAATCTCTCCGGTGTGCTCATAGGTTTGTGGAGGTGGGTACCTATCTGAAGCAAATGTCAAGGATGAAACTCGAACCTATGTCTATTGACTCAAGCATAAGTGTTTTAACCATTGGACTAATGCTCGTGATACAAAGCAACCTATATTAAATTATCACTAATAACAAGAAAGAAAAAAAAACAATCTTCACAACAAATCATCAATACTCCAAAACCCTTTAACCAAATATAGTTTTTAACCAGCCTAACAACAAAATCACTTAAAACCAAAAAAGATTAAAAATAAATAAATAAATAAATTAAAAAAAAAGCACAAACAAATAAACCATCTATACAAGTAAAAGATAAAAAGGTAAAAAGAATAAAACATACCTTAGCTACTAGAAGTGGACAATGTTGAAAAATTTAATGCATTTGTGGGATTAGTTCACACCTGGTTTTGAGTTAGGAGGTACGGAGTGTACACCCATGGTCCACTGAACACCACGACTCAATAGTGGTTGTCTTGGTAGTATTGGTTACTCTCTGCTAATGTAGTGACTAATGGTTCCTACCAAGTGTATTGGTTCCTGCTGGCGTGTTGGTTACTACTACTAGTGTAGTAGCTGATGGTTTCTACTACTAGTGTAGTGCTGATGGTTTCTCTTGCTAGTGTATTGGTTCCTATTTGGTAGTGTATTGGTTCCTCTTGGTAGTGTTGCGGTGTTCAATTTGTAACGACTTTGACTCATTCAAGTGGCTGTTATGGCTGCTTTATGACTACGTTTAATTGGTCATGTAACCACTATTCCTATGATAATAGAGGTTTATTATGGGTGATTGGGCATTAATTACTCATAAAGTTCATTGACTAGGAGTGAGTGTTCTCTACTATTAATAGAGATGGACATCATCAGCATGGATAGATGGTGAATAACCAGGAGAAACAAACAAAAAGCTTAAACACTTATATGCACAAGGGTTATTGATTTGTGCCTAATTCAATAACAAATATTTGGTCTTATCCCAAGTATATATTCGTGTAACCCAGACATAGAGTCTAATAGTTTACTTTGGAAAGTGATAACACGATTCCAAGTGATATCCGGTAACCACCTAGTGGTATTGCAGTTGCTACTTGATTATCTTACCACTGGTCTTTGAATCACCAACAATCAAAGTAAACTATTATGTGATAATCAATGGTTGTTCTTTGCAATGAAACACATGGCTTCAAACTTTGCCAAGTTGGACAAGTTTGAAGGGGTGGACTTTAGGAGATGGCGAGAAGATGCACTTCTTAACTGTCAAGCATGAGTGTGGTCTATGTTCTGAACACATCTATTCTTGATGATGGGGATGATGCTACTGTGGAACAAATCAAGAGGAGGAGCAAATGGGAGAATGATGACTACATTTGCAGAGGCTTAATTCTCAATGGTATGTCTGATTCACTCTTTGACATATATCAGAATTTTGAATCTTTCAAAGAACTATGGGATTCCTTGGATGCCAAATATATGGCTGAGGATGCTTCAAGTAAGAAGTTCCTTATAAGTAATTTCACAAATTACAAAATCACTGATTCAAGACCAATTATGGAACAATACAATGAACTTCTTGGTATACTTGGAAGGTTTACACAACACACTATGCACCGTCACAATGATAACGTGGCCAAGACGAAACCCTAATGACGGCGACCCGACGGCTTCACAATTAAAGTGGCGACGCGTCATTTTTATATAGAATCAGAATTTTGGTTTTTAGAGAGGTAGTTTTGTGGAGTAAAAACCTAAACCGAACCAAGGCTGTCTTGTACAGTATTTTAGGGTTCCATACCCTATCTTACATTAAGATAAGTGTTTTACTTCATTAATTCAATTATGTCTTCAATTGATTGTGTGTATGCTTGCATGTTCTCCATGTCCGGCTAATTTACTTGTATGTTTACTTAGATAATATGAAACCTAGTTATTGAATATTGATTGGTTGCTTCTTATCATAATTGTGATTGACCTAGTATTGCGATAGGTCATTCGTTGTGTTATTAATGCTTGATTAATCTTTGTTGAACCTTAGTTTATAATCACCTAGAGTTATTGTAGGCTAAACATCCAAAGAATACCTTAGTGCTAAGTTTATGAATCCTAGAGATTTTGTAGTCATTAACCTTTGGTAGTTTCAAAGAGTTAGGGATAGCGCCCTACTGACCTTAGAAACACAACGCGTTAAGAGTAAGGACGTGACAATTCAACCAACAATAAGAGATAACTAGGGAGTAATAAAACCTAAGTAAACACATTTTTAGTCATCATACGAGCACACAACAATAGACATAGACTACCCCTAGCTTAGTTAATTAGATAATTAGATAGTAGATTAATCTGTAGAAATACCAACCCCCAAATCCAACCTTAGCGTAGTAACCCCAACCTTAGCGTAGTAACTTATCACTAGCATTCCTATTCCCCTAGAGAACGATATCAATACTAGTGGCTTACCATAATACTACACAACAATTAGGTTCACTGCCTAGGGTGTTGAAAAACTTGCTCGACGAAAAGGAAGTTCCTTTGACCCCGAACGCGCTGTGTAAGCTTATCAAGTTTTGCAGCGCTTTAGAATAGAATAGCTAGTTAGGAGTCCACCTCGTTTAGGTTTCCTTGCTTGATTCCTATCAAGTAAACTTTTTCTCATTTTTAGCTTCCTCGTAGTCTATCCCCCTTCTTCGTGACCTTTGTTAGTAATCCATCACTTTTTATCATGGAAGGTGATAACCAAACACACTCATCAACTCACCACGGATGACCCACAGAGGCGTACTCTTGGTGAATACTGAAGACCAAGCCACCTAGGCTATAGGAACACCATTGAGCTTCCGACCAAGCCCAAACTACGGCCCTGTGATCCGACACCATCCGGTTGGTGCAAAGCGGATGTGCATTCCATGGACTTCGTTTGAAGATCTGATCATTATCTTAAGGATTTCCTTAAAATTGTCGATTCCATCGACCTCGATGCTACTACTCGGGAGACCCCGCGTCTGCGTCTCTTCCAATTCTCTCTACGGGACCAAGCTAGTAATTGGCTTGGCGACTTCAGCCGGCTCCATCTCAAGTTAGGATGATCTCACCTCTTGTTTCCTTGCTCAATTTTTCCCCGGGAGAACTACTAAACTTAGGCGAGACATCTTGGCGTTCCAACAACTTCAAAGAGTCTCTCTATGAGGCATGGACTCGATTCAAGGACTTACTCCATAGAGTCCCTCATCATGGCATTGATCTTTGGCTTCAAGTCCAACTCTTCTATGATCACGTCGGTCCTCCCTCAAATGAACCATTGATTATGCAGGGTGGAAGGTAAAGTAACCTCAATCTTTGAAGCATGTTGGGAGGCCATCGAAGACCTAGCTCAATATGAAGAGGAAGGTTGGGAAATTCTAGTAGTCCAGGAAAATGGGCCAACTTCCCAAGCACAAGAAATTATGAGTATGGAGGCACAAGTAAATGCGTTAATGGATGTAACCACCCATGCTGATAAGCATGTGAATGCGGTTAAGGAATTTTTGCTCCCAGAAAATCGGCAAGAGGAATCGAGGACATAATGTTGACATTTGTCCACAAACAAAGAAAAGAAATAAACGCTCGAAGCTCAAATCGAAAACTTCGACACTTTCTTGGGGATGGTGACAACTTCATCTTTGAAAATCCGTGAAGAAATTGCAAGGAACAATGTACCTAAAAAGATAGAAAAGGTATCTGGCGATCTTGGAACCGTTGGGATGACTCGAACCCTCTCAATTCCATTAGCGGGACAAACCTCAGGAATCACATCCAGTGTTTGAATTCTTGCCTCGGCACTCCCGTTTGTTCTTTAGGAACATATTTATTGGAAAGGTGCACGTGTCACTTCAAGCTGTCCAAATATTAGGAAAAGTTCTTTCGATTTTAAACCAGGGATCAAAGAATCCTCATCCCCAATACTTCGGTATTTCTAGAATCACAATTGAAGGACAATTTGACATGCGTTGCTTACGCCATGGAAATTGTGGGTGGATTGACAAAATAAATCTTAAAATAAAAACCAAAATCTTTGTCAAAAATAGTAATCCGATTTTTGATCGAGGCGGATTAAAAACCATTTTCTTTGCAAAAATTTGGAAGTAATGCGTCACGCGTAAAGAATCCGCGTCACTAAGCGGATCAGGACGGATAAAACACCAACCATCCCTTTGATTCTCTACCCTACATTCTATCAGCACCACACCATTCACGTTTTCTCACATCAAATTCACTATTTTGCTGCGCCAATCTCAACAAGGTAAGTAATGTACATTGATATTTGTCAAGTCAATTGCTCGATTTCATGCTCGATTTTGATTTCCCTTTCAATCCGAAAACCCCAATTGGTTTGATTTATGCTAAATGTAAGCCCATGAATCTTGTTAATGCGGCTTAAGATTAGAATGGTAGTGTTATCATATGGGGTTAACTTTGCGAGAAGCCTTGACGGCTTAGGAACTAAAACCACCTAGCCATATACCATTGTTAGCTGCCAATAAGGGTGTTTGGGTCAAGGGTTATGGTTAAAAACCTGGATTTTCCCTTGCAAATGTCGGATTCAAAATTTTATTGGTGTGGCGTGGGAAGCATATTTGCGGCAGCGTCGAGGCTTACAAATTCATCCCTAACAACGATTGTTACTCATTTTCCCTTTATTGATTTCTGTTTTGAGGCGAAGAGCGAAAACTGGGGACAATCTTACGGCACCGAGAGAACATGGTTGTACGATTCTTTGGGTGGGGGTATTTGTTGAGGAAGAGTGTCAAACCCGTTACAATGAATTGCTTCATCAAACGCTGATGGTCGGGGCGTTGTGGAATGGAGATTTCTTGAGGAGCATGATCTCGGCTAGGGAATTTTGGACCGGTTTTAGGAGGGATAAGTTCTTGATCCCCAATGGGAAAAATTTGTTTAGGATCGTGAACCAATGTATGGCGAGTTGAATGCGTGAATTTCAGCGTCTTATTTGATGGATATTAATCCATGTCGGGATAACATTGAGTTTAGGGGTTCGATTTAGGTTGGGGAGATGGAGGACTATGTGATACTTGAGTTTGGAAGGAGATTGGGGTTGTATCTTTGTGGGATCTTGAGGCGATGTTTTAGGGCTAGATTTGCGTAGGGATTACCCATAGGGGCGACATGTTGAGTATTAGGTTTTGGAACACCATAGTTAAAGAATGCGTTAAGAGTACCCTCGCCTCACAGATCCGGGATCCACAAATTAGGCTCGTGCACCGTTGCCTCACTTTCTCTATCACAGGGCGCCAGAACATAAATCATTGTGTCACTCTACCTTATTTATTCTACCTCAACTGCATGTTGGCCGAGGGTGTGCACTGTAACATCCCATTCGGTTGGTGATTACTTGAGGACGCTAGTGGTATGAGTTGAGGATAGGGTATATGGTGGTATGCTTGTCACCCGGTTGGCTCGATCTTTTGGCATCTTGGCTGGGAGGTACCCGTGTACCTCAATGTTGTGGCGACACCAAGGTCGTTAGAGCTAAGTCCGAAGGCAATGGAGGTCATCATGGATTATGGTGGGGCTATGCATGGTTCCGTGCCGGCTCGATCGGGTTGGTGATGATGACGAGCGGCTGATGCCGGCATACCGCGGGGATGGGCGGGGAGGCTCCACGGCGCTTCTGAGGCATGTCCATGGAGATTGGCGGGCCTACCGAGTGTGGATGGGCGTATGGACACGGATGGCATAGCGAGGATCGAGGGCTAGCGGACCTACGATCATACCGGATTAGGCAGAGATCGATTTGTCCATGCGAGATCAGCTTGACCCACACCTGCAGATCGATCCATTTCCCGGGCGAGAGGAGGACTACCCGCCTTATGGATATCTGGGCCACCTCCCTCCTGGTTATGACTACCATTATGGACCCCCTCCCCAGTGATTCATGTATTTGTTTATGGATTAGTATGGTTGGTTGTTGAAACTATTCTATTTGGGCATGTAATAATCTAGGCTATCTTGACTTTGTGGTGAACTTTGAACAATTTGATGTGTACGTATATTTGCATGTGGTGTGTTTATCTATTACTTGTGTGGTTGGTTTATTTGTTTGTGTGTCGTGTATCTTTTATTAATTGTTTATTCTCATGTTTAAATTTGTAAAAATGTTTTATTTTGTCTTTAACCTCGTCTTAGTTACATAAGGGATAAGTGTAAGGAGGATTACACACGTTTTCAAAAGAAACGTGAACATGAGAATATCAATTATTTAAAAGATATACATGTGTGATTGTTTGAGTCAAATGCTTGTATCGAGTCATAATGGATGTTTTCTTGAGGAAATTTTTTCAGACTCTAAGGATAAAAAATTTCGAGAATTTCGAGAAAATCGAGACCGGTTTACGTAGGATAACCTCCGCGGCACCAAGATGCGAACTGGCGGCGTCGGGAGGAGCAAAACGACTTATAACTTTTCTCGTTTTTACTACTTATAAATTTTTGGAATTTTCCCGGTCTTAATTTTCCAGAAAATCTGTAAACATCCATTCCACAAGCATTATATCCTAGTTTAGTAGAGTCATATATATATTGTTACCGCCGATTTTACGTGAAGGTTTCATTTGTTTTCTTCAAGTGTGCAGGTTTAATTTATCAAGAAGAAGATACATAAGATGAGAAGGAGCTTTTCACACAAACATTCTTCTTGAAGAAAGATTTAACCACCACTTCACACGGATCCTACCGAGCTAATCATGGGAGTACTAGTTTCTTTCGTTTTTAATTACCTTCCATTATCATAACTTTGATACTTTCGGGGAACATTGGGGACAATTTTCAATTTAAGTGTAGGGAGGGAAAATAAAACGGGAACTTTGAAACTATGCTTATCCTTGATTATTTGCCTTGTCCAATTTCATTTGTGTAATAAACCATGAGAAATATCAGTTAGGGTAATTTTGGCACCAAATTTAAAATTTTTCATGACATATAGGAGTGGGCCATTAGTCTTAATAAAGCGTCTCATGGATAGGAAGTTATATGACTAGCACAAAACCCTCTACCACTTAAATTCCACCCAAAATGTGAGGATCGCCCTTAGATTAGTAGGAATTAAAGCATTCATCTTTAATGCTTAGAGTGTGAACCGGTAGTATAATAGATTCTATAACTTGTTTTGTGATGCATTCCGAAATCGCTAGTAAGACTACACTTGTGTAGTTAGGAATAACTAAATGATAAGAGGCATTAGGATAACTCTTGTTTGATACCCGTAATATAATTATTACTTCCACATCGGTTGAGTAATTCCCCCACACCCTTGCGTTGTACTCATCTTTAGTACACGATACCCCTAGTTAACCCCCTAGAGCCTATCTTTTTAGATTCGTGATGTTTCGGTTTTTCGGAATATCAATGAAGAGCATTGTTTACAATCCACCCCTAAATGTACACCCAAATCGCCTTAGCCTACCTTGTATGCACTCACTTTTAGTGCATTATTGTTATCACACTAAACCCTTAGTTCAATTATCTAGTTGCTAGCATAAGTTGCTAAGTCGAGTCATATCCTTTGTACACAGTTTAGGGACGATTGGGACTCATGGGAAAAGTTAAATTTTATGAAATGACGGGAAGGGAACGTTAAATTCAAATTCCCTTATTTGCGTAATAATGTACTCCAAGTGTTTTGATCTTTTCAATTCGGGTCAAATTAGTGTTAGAGTAATAAAAACTCAAGTGTAGGGATGTGCCTATAAATCCCTACTATTTTGATGTTATCGTAGAGGATGGTAGAGTAAAAGTGTATGGAAAAAAAAACAAACAAAAAAAAAGAAAAAAGAGAAAAAGAAAAAAAAATAGAGTGTAAAAAAAACGGGCTACCATCCTACATCTATCTTTAAATTTATGTTTGTTTATTTCAGTTATCTAGAGTTTATAGTGTCGAGTCTTGGCTTTGCAACGCCATTCTTTGCATGCTTGTAACATAAAGATTTTTGACTTGCCACCACTAAATCGCCTATCCCACCAAACCCTTTGTTTCCCTACCGTAAGCCTAACATTACAACCCTTTAAAAGACCTCTTGGATAGTCTTTCCTAGGTGCTTACGCCAAAGCGATGGAGGTTTGATCTAGTCTCAAGTCTATGGTAATCTATGTACTATGACCGGTTAATGAGTGTTTATCTTCCATTTCCAACTTGATATATTTCATATACACCCGAGAGATGTGAGTATCCAAACACCCCTTGTGATGCGCTAGTATGTAATTTCGTTATGGTATGAATGGGGCTTATATGTGTTGTGAATCGTTCTAAACTAATGTTTCATGACCCCTAACTTATAAATTAATTGGCTAAAAGCACATTTGCTTGAGGACAAGCAAATACCAAGTGTAGGGATATTTGATAAGGATTTAAAAGGTACCTTTTTGAGGGGTCATTTAAGCCCTCAATTGATCACTTTTGTATTAGTTATTACTTAATTTCGTTCCTTTTCACTTTTTAGGTCTTTTGAAGGCAAATTGCTAGAATGACACTTATTGGACGAAAAGGCCGAATATCAAGAAAATGGCCAAAGTCAAGAATCGAGACACACTCAGTGCTGAATTGAAGGCCTTGTCAGTTCTATTTGTGGCCGTGAACATGTTTTGTGAGGTCGGTAGCCAAATTGCTTATTTACAAGTGGCGGCATCGAGGTTTTAAAAGAGTAGGCGTCGCAGACTTAGACACCTAGATTTGATCCAGCGGCGTCGAGGCTGAAGGAGGCGGCGTCATAGGCCAAAGGTAACGCCGTCATAATGATAACGTGGCCAAGACGAAACTCTAATGAAGACGACCCGACGGCATCACAATTAAAGAGTGACGCCGTCGCAATTTGTAACACTATATATAGAATCCGAATTTTTCAGTTTTTAGAGAGGTAGTTTTGTGGAGTAAAAACCTAAACCGAACCAAGGCTGTCTTGTACAGTATTTTAGGGTTCCATACCCTATCTTACATCAAGATAAGTGTTTTACTTCATTAATTCAATTATGTCTTCAATTGATTGTGTGTATGCTTGCATGTTCTCCATGTCCGGCTAATTTACTTGTGTGTTTGCTTAGGTAATATGAAACCTAGTTATTGAATATTGATTGGTTGCATCTTATCTTAATTGTGATTGACCTAGTATTGCGATAGGTCATTCGTTGTGTTATTAATGCTTGATTAATCTTTGTTGAACCTTAGTTTATAATCACCTAGAGTTATTGTAGGCTAAACATCCAAAGAATACCTTAGTGTTAAGTTTATGAATCCTAGAGATTTTGTAGTCATTAACCTTTGGTAGCTTCAAAGAGTTAGGGATAAACGCATACCCTACGACCTTAGAAGACACAAAGCGTTAAGAAAAAGGACGTGACAATTCAACCATCAATAGGAGATAACTAGGGAGTAATAAAACCTAAGTAAACACATTTTTAGTCATCATACGAGCACACAACAATAGACATAGACTACCCCTAGCTTAGTTAATTAGATAATTAGATGGTAGATTAATGGTAGAAATACCAACCCCCAAATCCAAACCCCGAGATTCGTACCTTTCCATTTCCTAAAAAATATAAAAAGATAAAAAAAATTATCTTCCTCAACCCCAACCTAAGCGTAGTAACTTCTCTCACATTCATATTCCTCTAGAGCGATATCAATACCGTGGCTTACCCTAATACTACGATTAGGTTCCTTTGCCTAGGGTGTTACTTTAACCGACGAAAAGGAAGTTCCTTTGACCCCGAACGCACTGTGTAAGCGTATCACATACCTTGAAACATAAAAAGGAGGAGTTAACTCTGGTTGAGTTAGGCAGTCATCTGCGCATTGAGGAATCTCTCTCAGGGTGCAGGATAATGACAAGCCAAAGAGTAGCAATGCTACTTGACCATCTGTTGTCAATATGGTGGAGCATAACAACTCCACCAGGTACAATGACAACAAAGGAAGCGTAAACATCATGATAACACAAGGGCATATCCTAACAAGAAGGCAACACCTACTTGTTGGAAATGTGGCAAAAGCGGTCACATTAAAGGGATTGAAAAGGTGTTAAGGTTGGTGGTAAAGCTAATGGATCGGGAACTAATGGTTCAGTGGTGGTTCTACCAACTCACCTGAAGGTCGAGAATATGTTTAATAAGTCTTTTGATTTATTATGTTATATATGTATCTGAATCTTATTATGTGCGGGATGATGATGTTGCGTGGTGGGTTGAATCTGGTGCAACAGTTCATGTGTGTAAAGATAGAAGCTGGTTCAAGACTTATGAGTCAGTGAATGATGGTTCTATTCTTCACATGAGAAATGAGTCAACAACCTTGGTGCATGGTCGTGGTTGTGTAGATCTTAAGTTTAGTTCTGGAAAGATTGTAACTTTGTTTAATGTTATTCATGTTCCTGGTATAAGGAAAAACTTGGTTTCAAGTAGTGTTTTGAATAATCATGGATATAAACAAGTTATTGAATCTGATAAATTTGTTCTATCTAAGAATGGTGTGTTTATTGGTTTTGGGTATTTGTGTAATCAAATGTTCAGGCTTAATATTGTCACTAATAGAGTCAATTCAGCCTTTATGACCACCAATGACCTGACTGACTCTACCCTATGGCATGCTAGACTTGGCCATGTACACTATAAAAGGATGCAAGATATATCTAATGATGGGTTAATCCTAACATTTGACATGGACACTGAAAAGTGTAAAACTTGCATGTTGACCAAAATAACTAAGAAACCTTTTCAGGGTGTTAGTCATGAAACTAAGCTCTTGGAGCTAATACACAGTGACATGTGTGATTTGCATGCCACTCCCTCTTTGGGGAATAAGAAGTACTTTGTGACATTTATTGATGATGCTTCTAGGTTTTGTTATGTCTATCTGTTACATACTAAAGATGAAGCATTAGATAAATTTAAAGTATTTAAAACTTAAGTTGAGTTACAACTTGGGTCTTTGATCAAAAGATTAAGGAATGATAGAGGAGGTGAGTACATGGATACTCTGTATTTTTGATCTGTTGGTATAATCCATGAAACAACTGCTCCCTATACTCCTCAGCAAAATGGTATTTCTGAAAGGAAAAACAGGGTACTGAAGGAGATGGTTAAGTCCATGTTGTCCTATTGGGTGAGTCAGGGTTACGGTGTGAAGCTATGTTAACAACTTGCTATTTATTAAATAGGGTTCCCAATAAAAGGAACAAGGTTACCCCTTATGAAATCTGGACTAAAAGGAAACTGAACTATCTCAGGGTTTGGGGGTGTAGGGCTGTTGTAAGACTCCCTGATCCAAAGTTGAAAACTTTGGGTGAAAGAGGCATTGACTGTATCTTTGTAGGATATTCTGAGCATTCCAAGGCTTTTAGGTTCTATGTTATCGAACCTAATGAATATGTTTCAATTAACTCCATAATTGAATCAAGGGATGCAATCTTTGATGAGATCAGATTCTCATCAGTCCCTTAGACCAAGTCAGAGGATTCCTACTAGAACTCTTGACAAAGGTATATCAGAGGTCCACATGAGGTTGTGGTTCAACAACCTAAACCTGTGCTCAGAAAGAGCAAAAGGTTCAGGAATCCAAAGTCATTTGGACCTGAGTTTCAATTATACTTAATTTAAGGAACAAGGGATGAGGTCTCTGACCAATACTCCTATTGCTTCATTGTTGAGGATGATCCCAAGACATTTGAAGAAGCAATGAAGTCCCAGGATATTGATTTATGGAAAGAAGCAATCAATGATGAGATGGATTCCATCATGGGAAATAACACTTGGGTGTTGGTTGATCTACCACCAGGTTGCAAACCTCTGGGTTGCAAATGGATTTTCAAAAGGAAAATGAATGTAGATGAAACTAATGAAAAGTTCAAGGCTAGACTAGTCATTCAAGTCTTTAAACAAAAGTTTGGAATTGACTACTTTGATACTTATGCCCCAGTGGCTCGTATCAGTACCATTAGATTGCTGATTACTTTGGCATCAATTCACAATCTGATTATTCATCAGATGGATGTGAAGACAACTTTCTTGAATGGTGAATTGGATGGGGAGGTTTATATGAATCAACCTCAGGGCTTCATCTTGCCTGGCAATGAAAACAAGGTGTGTAAACTGATGAAGTCTCTTTATGGACTAAAACAGGCACCTAAGCAATGACATAAAAAATTTGATGAAGTAGTTTTGTCTAGTGGTTATGTTCTTAACCAAGCTGACAAATGTGTATATAGCAAATTTGATGAATCTGGTAAAGGAGTCATCATCTGCCTATATGTTGATGACATGCTAATCTTTGGCACTGACCAAAATCAGGTTGACCTGACAAAGGAATTTTGTCATCAAGGTTCTCCATGAAGGACATGGGGGAGGCTGATGTTATCCTTGGTATAAGGATTAAACATTAAAGTAAAAGAATTTATATCTCTCAGTCTCATTATATTGAGAAGGTGTTGAGGAAATTCAATTACTTTAATTGTACTCTAGTGAGTACATCTATAGATACTTGTGAGAAGCTGATGCCTAATAATAGCAAGGCTGTATCTCAACTTGAGTATTCTAGGGTAATTGGCTGCCTAATGTATGCTATGACTTGTACAAGACCGATATTGCTTTTGAGTGGGTAAAGCGGCGGGGTATACTAGCAATCCTAGTGCTCATCACTAGCAACCAGTTCGGAGAATGAAGTATCTGAAGAGAACTATGGATTATAGTCTCGCATATACTGGTTATCCTTCAATATTAGAAGGATACACTGATGCAAGTTGGATCAGTAACACTGAAGACAATTAGTCTACCGGTGGCGGTGGTATTCCTACTTGGTGGAGTTGCAATTTCTTGGGCATCCAAGAAGCAAACTTGTATCACCAGTTCAACAATGGAATCTGAATTTGTGGCTTTAGCATTTGCGGTAAAGAAGCGAATGGTTGAAAAACTTGCTTCTTGAAATTCCATTGTGGCCTAAACCTATAGCACCTATTTCTATCCGTTGTGATAGTGCAGCTACATTGGCAAAGGCTTATAGTAAGATGTACAATGGGAGATGTGGACACTTAGGTGTCAGGCATAGCATGATTCGTGAGCTTATCAACAATGGGGTGATTTCTATAGAGTTTGTAAGATCTCAACACAATTTAGTTGATCACTTGACGAAGGGATTAGCTAGAGACTTGGTTATAAAGTCTGCTAAAGGGATGGGTTTAAGTCCAACTTAGTCACTGAATGCTAAGACACCCAACTCCTTCCTAAGGAAACTTGGGAGATGAGTTCAATGTGGAAACTGAACATTGATTGGAGGACACATGTTTATTTACATCCCAAGGTTGTGCTCAGAACCTGCTGAAGGGAGGATGAAGTCTTTACTTCTTAATGGTTAATTTTCTTTGAAAAAGTGCTTGGCCGGAGCATGAATAAAGAGGAACCACCTATATGAATGTTGAAGTTTTGCCGCTTCAGGGAGCTTTTGGACTTTTGGCTCTTGCAACATTTATGAATTTGGATATGGACACATGGCTTGTAAAGTGTCAGGAGCGTTTAAGTGTTTGAAAACTTGTGTGTATTTTATCTTCGGGCATTCAAATGGGTTGAAGGGTTCAATTCTTAGAACACCCTGATTCTCGAATATTTGAACGTGTAATGTACTAAGATGGAAATTCAATCCTCAGGATATTTTCGTTTTTGCATATGTTTTGTTTGATGTTTGTTTTTCATGAAAAGAAAGTGAACTAAATTTGGAGAGGATTGTTGGAAAATTTAGTGCACTTGTGGGATTAGTTCACGCCTGGTTTTGGGTTAGGAGGTCGCGAGTGTACACCCATGAGGTCCTGAACACCCTGACTCAATAGTGGTTAGTACTTGGTAGTTTTGGTTACTACTGCTAATGTAGACTAATGGTTCCTCTTGGTAGTGTATTGGTTCTGGCGGTAGTGTTGGTTACTACTAGTGTAGTAATTGGCCGGTTCCTCTGCTAGTGTATTGGTTCCTGGTGGTAGTGTTGCAGTGTTCAATTTGTAACAGCTTTGACTCATTCAAGTGGCTGTTATGACTGCTTTATGACCATGTTTAATTGGTCATGTAACCACTATTCCTATGATAATGATAGCTTATTATGAGTGATTAATTGGCAGTTAATTACTCATAAAGTCCATTGACTAGGAGTGTGTGTTCTCTACTAATAATAGAGATGGATATCATCAGCATGGATAGATGGTGAATAACCAGGAGAAACAAACAAAAAGCTTAAACACTTATATGCGCAAGAGTTATTGATTTGTGCCTAATTCAATAACAAACATTTGGTCTTATCCCAAGTAGATATTCGTGTAACCCAGACATAGGGTCGAATAGTTTACTTTGGAAAGTGATCAAACGATTCCAAGTGATATCCGGTAACCACCTAGTGGTATTGCATTGCTACTGATTATCTTACCCTGCTGGTGGGCGAACCACCACCAATAGACAAGATGGCAGCCGTAGGTGGAGAAGGCGGCAACTAGAGGTAGAGACCACGACAGCGGCAAGAGGTGGCCAACTAGGGCAGGAAATGGCCATGGGAAAATGCAAATGGGTGAAACGTTTTGAAAGTGTTGATGGGTTCAATGGTTTTGAAAGTGTGATAAGAGTTGTTTAATCAAGTCTTACCGGGTAAGATGGGATACTTTGGTAAGTAAAAAACAAACACACTCTAACTTCTCAATTTCTTTTAAACAGGGAAATTTTGGCCGAAAAAACATAAAAACTCGTCTTTAAGATTTTATCTAGAGAATCAACGACAATATCAACACATTCAACTTCAATAAACATCATTTTAACCATATGACTTGAAAAAGCAAATCAAAAAAAAAAAAAAAAAAAAAAAAAAAAAAAAAAACTTGATTTAGATCAAAGCTTCTTTAGGAGATAGTATTTTGAGGCAAGGAGGCAAGTGGGTGCTTGTGCTTTATTAAACCCTTTTAGGTTGACAAGTGAAATAGTCGTAAATTTGCAGCATTAAAGTGACTAATTAAGAGAAAAAATAAAGTAAATTCCCGCTCAAAACCAAAACCTTGCATTCCCGCTCAAAAACTAGAGGTGCTAAACCTAATTTCCCGCTAGAAAAAAAATGAGAAAAGTACTAAAAGAGGACAAAATCTTTTTTGAGGTCCCATTATGGTCATTTTTTAAACCAATTCCCAAAATGGTCATACTCGACTACTTAACTCCGCAACTCCACCCAAAACTTGACACATGACCAACTCCGCAACTCCACTCAATACTCGACAAGTGTCCAACTTTTTATAATAAAAATATGTGTGATTTGATATTTTGTACTTGCAAACGACACGTGTCGAGCAATGGGTGAAGTTGCGGAGCTGAGTAGTTAAGTATGACCATTTTGAGAATTTGCTTAAAAAATGACCATGATGGGACCTCAAAAAAGATTTTGTCCCATTTTAGTACTTTTCTCCAAAAAAAGAATCCCGCTCATAGCAAAATTCTAAAAAAAGGACAAAAGGGATGTAAAAGTTCACTATCTAGTACAAAGTTAACACCTCTTCTCAAAATGGTCATGTGCGACCTTGCTACTGCACTACTTCTAATGTGCGACTCTACTGAATATGCCACACGTGTCCACTTTTTTATTATTTAAATACACTGGGTTGGTAAATGTATTAATGATTAAATTTTAGCCTTTTGACTTAAATGACTAATATACCCTGTTTCTCTTCCACATATATAATATTTTTTTTATTTCTTTCCTCCACCCAAAACAAAACTCAACTAAAGCTTATTTGGAAGATCTGAGTTTCTGTCATAGTTGTCACTCCCATATTTTTCTACTTCTTCAACTTCTAATTTATTCATTCGACAAACGATTATTTGGAAGATCTGAGTTTCTGTCATAGGTGTCACTCGATCATAAATTCAAATGAAGCAGATTTATAGTTGTAACCAGAGTTGGTACACCGTCGACGGAGGAGATTCATCTTTGATGGATCAAGATAATAATTGCCATCATAGCTGGAGATGATCTCCATTTCGCAATTTTTTTTTAACTATCAAAATGTTTAATGTGACACAAAACAAAAAGTTTACTTGATTTGGTGTGGGGTTGTGTATAGAAGAACTCATATCTTTGATCTTTCCCTTTGTAATTATTATTTGCAAAAGGATCGCATGAATAAAATGAAGTTATTTGCATTTACATGTTTAGAGGATGAAGATAAGTGGATTATAAGGCCACTGAATTCTAAAAATCTCATATCCATGTTTTTGAGTGTTTAAGTGAATGTCGGAGTGGTCGAAGGATGTCGCGGGGGTGGTGGTTCGGGGTTCTTTTAATTAACTTGTTTAAAAAAAGTTGGCCAAAATATAAGAATGTTGCCGGAATCTGGAAATAAAATGGAAAAAGTGAGGTGGAAAGTGAGGAAGGTGAAAAGAATATGAAAGAGAATATTAGCACAGTCGCACATTTAATGGTAGCACAATAACACATTTTAAAAAGGGTATTTTGGTCTTTTTAATACTCTTATAATAAGACCAAAAATAGAATATATAAGAAAACACCCACCTACCACTGTACATGTGTCAAAAAAATAATGAAGTAGCACATTAGAAGTAGCACGGTCGCACATGACCATTTTAGGAAGAGGTGTGAAGTTTGTAGTAAATGGTGAACTCCTCCTTACTTTTTGTTCCCTTTTGAAAATCATTTCTTTTAATTTTGGGCTTGCAAAAAGTCATTCAAGAATTTTCACTTTCTGGTATAACTTCTAATATGTTGGCATGTTGAAATATTATAAACTCAAGCACGGACCGTCTCTTAAACAAGTTATGCAGGTTGACTTGTTTTCGACTAGAACTTGTTAATCCTCGACCCAAACATGTTTACTTTCGTGTTAGGTTCGTGTTTAGTCAAGAATTGGCACTCCTATTTAAATTACGATAATAACATATGTCTAGACTTTAGTCGAATTTTGTTTGACCTCAGACGTAGTCATTTAGTATGGGTCGAAACTCGCTAGGCCAAGTTGATGCATAAATACTTTTTGTCTATTCGTTTTATAAAATTGCTTGATCATTGACTTTTATAGAATCTAATATCACCATACCTATTCGTAACACATATAAACAAACAGAAAATCTTGTGTGTTTGTGTTTGTTGTAAAAAAAAATGAAGGTTGCCTTACTGTGATAGAAAGTCGTCTGTAAGTCGATGAAGAGAGAAAGCTGATGTGGCAGGAAAAAAGAATGTCACTGGAGGTCACGAGTGTGTCCAACCTTATTTATTTGGTTTGATACCAAATGGACCAGTACTCATGTATTGACGGGTGTTTCTTTTTAATCAGTTAGTCTATTAACAACTAAAAAACTAAACTCAGTTGTTAGTGAACTCAATCGTTTAATTGATATCGTATCTCTTAATTCATTTCTGTCACTTATACTCCAAATTGCAGAAAAATCATACACCAGATGGCTTTTAGTATTGGTTGTGCCTCGACTAATTTGATCTTTCTACATATACAATGTGCACGTCCTCTCCAATTCAAAGTTGAGTAGGACACGCACACAAAATTATACTACCATTTACGAAAAACTGAAATTTGATGTCTTATGCTACATATAATATGTTTCTTGCACGACTGTTATGTAAACATAGTGATGTCGATAGGGTCCGTGATCTAGTACTAACACGATGATGTATTCATGTATCATTGTATTGAGGGTGGAACTATGGAACACAAATTCTTTTTACATAAAAGATTAACTTACTAGTGATTATTAAGTAATTTACATGCAACACTCCATGAATTAGAATCAATAAAACTGGACCGGTACAGTCCATAAGTCCAAACTTTTCGATTATTACCCAACTAGATCAGAACCCGTGTTTAACACGGGCAATTAAAGTAAATTCCTAAAAATACAATAAAACTTGGAGATTTTATAATGAATAAGAGATAGGTGAAAGTGCCCAACAAAATAATAAAAGAATGTGTACGAATACCGTACACTCAATTTATTTTGAAACGTCAACTTTTAAAAATAATGAGCATACAATTGGAGTAGTAGACATTGATCAGTTGAAAAATGTAAAAGTGAAGGGTTTAAAATTGTTCTTAAACCAATAGTCGTTTAATAAAGTAATACGCAAATGACCTAGTTAAAGCATCAAATTTTAAAGCATCCACTACTAAAAATAATAGTAAGAATGTATGAAGTTAAATAATGATTCGTTGAACTCTTTCTTTTGAAGAAATAATGATGTGGTTACATTAATTCCAAATTAAATAAAATGAATTTTACTTAACAACAAATACATTGCACTCGTAACGTCTACACATTTCATCAAACATGTGCAATTGCCTTATGGTACCTCCATCATCTTTTCCACACCATCAGACTCAAGAGTCTCCTTTGTGGAGTTTGAATAATGCCTAGTACCAAGTATACTTCCAAAATAGATGTTGCTCACGTAGCAGCTGAAGGTTTGACTTAGAAAGTCAACAATTTGCTTCTAAATATCTTAGCAATGACATTATATTGAAAAGTTTTTGCTCAGCTTTTATGAATTGTGTGAGGACTATCATCATTTTTATGATAACCCTTGTAGATACTCTTGATTACCGTCCAAACAACGTCATTATTGGGGTTTTGACCTGCAGTGAAACACATGTAAGTTGGTTTATTCTAACCCACTTTCAACTTAAATTTACTAAAACTACATAATCTAAGAAAATCCCTGTTCATATATCACACCAAACTTACTAGAAAAGTCACTCATCAACCAATCAACGACGAGCTTTTCATACTTCAATGAAATGTACAAAGAAGAAATGAAAATTAAATAATTTCCAGAAAGCTTATTCATGCTATTAGATGTGCCATAAAGGCTAAATCAATCCACAAATAGAGAACATACCAACACTTTCCCTTATATGCATGCATATGGTAATTGTTGATATGGAAACACATACAAAAACAGTTTACCTTGCTATTTTTAAAATCAATTCACAAACATTTCCTGTAGCTTGATACTCCGTTTCATTGTCTAAAAAAAAAAAGAAAAAAAAAGGATACCATTATATATATGCATATTCAGTTTTACATCATGAAGTTCACCATGATTTATTGATTATCCATGTGCTTAATGATCAATCGATACCAAATAATCACATGTTACCCCTTTCGTGATAAACCCATCTCGTGATCATGTAGTATTTATATCACAAAACATATAAATATGAAGTTGTAAATTATATATTGTCTCTTATCAAGCTCTTAGATATGTTATATCCTGTAAAACCCAAAAGCCCATAACTGCCTCAAGTAAATTATACACATACGCACCCATATCTAGTGAGCTTAAAAATATACGCAATCATTTCGTAATTTCTTTTCCAGCATTTCACAGCCCAATAAACATGGGATTTTCTAACTTGTGCCATGGTGGCACAAGTTTAAAGTCATAAAACAAAGTGAAATTATCATATTTACATGTTAGTTAATATTAATAATTTCTTTAATTAACAATGTTTACCAAATTTACCATTGTTTTATATGAAAATCAAGTTTATTTAAGAAATTAATGTGTTTATTGAATACTTTAAACTTGTGACACCATGGCACAAGTTAGAAAAACCCAATAAACATTTGACTTTCTCTTTTCTTCATTTAGGCATTTTATCTAACAGTTGTCGTTCATCAGTTACTATATCACTCATCCTATATTCACTTCATATTGAATGTTACAAAGCTTTTTGTCAAAGGAAATATTGAAACACTAAGCAAATAACACAACAGTAAAAGACAAAGAGAATGTCAAACCTGGTTGAAAGATCTGAAAAATTGTAACTGAAGGATTTGGCTCGATTGCCTTTTTAAATATTACCGGCAAAGTACAAATACATTGATCAAGAAGAAAGAAATAAAATATGCAAGGGTGCTTTACCTGTCAAAGGAAATAGAGATGTTTGAATTGAAATTCAATTTTTTGTAGATTTCAAAGGTGCTTTACCTGCTCTCATGTTTTAATTTCCAAGGAGTACATGTACGTATTGTTGTATTACCAGTGGTATATTGCTTTATTAAATAAAAAGTTAAATACACACATGACATCATAAATCTTGTACAATATTTTCAATTGCATTCCAATTGAATGACACGTAGACAAACTTTCAATTTCATGGTGCCAGCAAAAACTCTCTTTTAATAGATAGTATAGATTCCCATGACATACTACACTTGTTAAGTTTAGAACTACAAACTCCATGACCTTAAAGATGCAACTCTAACTATGAGAGCACGGTGCACTAAGTATAGCACTCTCTCGTTATACATATTTTGCACCTATAACGACTCCATACCTTCACGGGTATCAGCCCATATGCGACAACCATAGTTTTAAAAAGCGCGCCTAGGCGTGCCTCAACTCAAGGCTCAAGCTCTAGGGATTTTTTCGCATCGAGACTCCACACATGCATGAGGCTCACAAAAGGCGCAACGCCTTGGGATTTAGAGCCTTGCGCCTAGGCGCGCCTAGGAGAGGTGACAATTTTTGAACATTTTTATTCAAATTTAACATTCATCGAACTCATATGTTAGTGAAACCTAACCTATAAACCAACTAAATCAAACAATTTTAGAGTTTTATCCTTCAATTTAAGTGTCTATATATACAGACCTATCTTTTAGTTTCGAGCATGAGATAATGAAATGTCATTATGCCATCATCTTGATACATTAGTTTATATTTTGTGTTTGAATTTGAGGTTTGTTTCAATAAATTAAGTATTTTAGTGTTATTTAAGTTATCATTTACACATAAATTGTCTCTCTAAACATTAAAAAATTTCATTCAATTTGTTGCACCTCATATTCATGAAGCCCGCGCCTCGATCTGCACCTCGCCTCAAGGCTCCATAAGCCCTTTGCTCCTTAGTGCGACTTGAGCCTTTCAAAACATTGGCGACAACGCCATCCAAATAACGCTAACTTTTGTGTGTGTGTTTAGTGCTTTTTTTTTCTCTTTAAGGAATGATATTGTGAAAGGTTTTTGTTTTGTTTGGATAATGAGAATACTATATGATAAAAGCTGATGTGGCGGCGCATATAAATTACGCCTATGACTCATTGCATCTAGCACTCTAATAGTAATTACTACAGCTCAAGAAAACCAACAAGCTAGAGGAGAACACGGCCATTTAATCCTAAGTACACCTATAGGTAACGTATACAATATTTATATACGTTTACTCATTTTTGTTAATAGACTTGTTTCGTATGTATGCTCAATTTATACTACTTTATAATGCATTTAGGCCTTCCAAAATTAGAAGGCTTAAAAATTCAGACTTTTTTACTTGCTTATTATGGAAAGAGTTTTTCTAACAAAAAATTAAGATAAGGAGCTCCAATCATGAGATGACATGTGTCACTTCTTAACAAACTCCAAGCCTAACTTCTAACAAACTCCAAACCTAACTCCTAACTACTAAAAATTAAGATAAAGAGCTCAAATTATAAAATGACATGTGTCATTTCTCAACTTAAAATTCATCTTTATTTTTAAATTAAAATATCTTTTTATCTACTTATTTTTTTATAATCTAATTTCACCATATTTTCTAAAATTTTATGCTCTTTAATTCAACATACATTTTGATATATTTTTGAAGTTTTAGTTTTTATATTTTTAATGGGTTTATTTTATTTTAATTCAAAATTTTACAACTTTAACCTTTATTTCATTTATTTCAATCAATAAAATCTTGATTCGTCAAAATCATATACTTTTGGGTAGTGTTTGTGTGCGTAAGAGATGCGAGGGTATTTCTATATGCGGGAATAATGATGTCGCGGTAAAGCTACGGGAAAGTTACGGGTAACCCAAACAAACACTTACAACTAACACATATACATTCGAAGTGTTGTGAAACGAATTCACTAAACGGGTAAGCAAACACATATAACTATACTTATCGTCGCCGCTGTGCGCGGGTACCCGGCTAGTAATTACAAAAGAGTATAATAATTCTATTTAGTAAGCTCATCCTGACGCCACTTTTAGTTTTTGATTAGTCATCGTTCGAAATGGGCCTTAATCAAGCTTGAAGCATCTTAAAAGTTAATAAAATCAATAATTCTATTAGTACAAGATATACAACGTTTGATAATTATACATCACATACGTGTACTAAAGTTAATTATATGGTAGCATGAAATATTCAAGATTTTGTCTAACACACAAACTATAGTTATCGATCAAAAGGTGTGAATATCCTAATTTTGTTTTTTGGCATCAGCCATTGTCCACATCACAAAGAATAGCCCCGGCAACTCTCTTGGCCCAGTAAGGCACCAACTTGAGTGAGCACGAGCCGAAACACAAACCCTTAACCTTTTATCCATCAAATCTCTCCAGTAAGCTCATAAGTTTTTCGAAAATAGGCACCAACTAAGCTAAAACCCTTTAGCCACAAACTATAGTTATGAGTCATAATCGTTTTAACATATAAATGATTTACTTGTACAATCGTACACTATCAATTGATCCGCTTAAAATAAGCATCACTACATTTTTTTATAGATACATATCCATCATCATAGACACTACTTTTTAAGTGATGTTGCTTTCAACTTGTCTAGTATTGTATACTTCACATGTAGAATTGTCATATACACATAACATATCTTTTATATCATACAAGGCGATTATTTTAATGGTATGTGAGTTAGCTAACAACTTAAAAATTATAAATTCAAGCTTCGATGAAGTCATTTATAAAATGTGTCATATGGTGTGAAAACAAATTGTAATAAAAATTGTCGCTCGAAAAATAAAAATAACACCTATATTTCATGAAACATATATAATAAAAGATGTCCCATGTTTATGTAGGCTAACTTTTCATGCCAAGCCCATTATCAAATGTAACCCTTATATAAAGTACACCCAAACCCATTGTGCAGCATATACCAATTTAGGTCTAGTGCACTCATATGTGTTTGGGTTACACATAGAGTTGTTGTTTTCAATGGTTCCATGCGATGGAATTCTATTAGTGGTTCCATCGATTTGGGTATGAATTTTTTGACCATGGTTCCTTGTTTAATTTAGTTTGTGCTAATTGTATTAAGCGACAAACCCTTCATATTCTCAACATAAGCTATGGCTTCAAGTTCGTGGTTGCCAAACCGGAAGACTCGCAACAATTGAGACTGAAATTCGTCAAGTGGAACAGCAGAAGCTCTGGTCGTGCAGGGCATCCGCTCCGCCGATCCGAGGCGTGGCAGAAGGATGCAATTTTCTGGGACCGAATTCGAAGCTACATTCTCTGGGTTTATCTGTACTGAGAGTTTGGGGAGATCTAGTTCCGAACACCATTTTATCTTGTGAAAATTGTAAAAGTCATAAAAGTTGTGTTGTCAAAATCATATCTATGTCGAATCTGTATTGATTTATTTGCAATGAAATGTAAGTTATTTGGAAGGCATGTGTACATTAATCTTGTTTAAACGCATTTAGTATACTGTTTTTAGTTTTGTTGATCAAAAGTTTTACCATAACATAATAGTCCATTTGATATGCATTCTGAAGTTAAGTACTTTTTTATAGCATGTTTCAATGTATATGGCAGATATTGATATGTGAAAAAAAATAAAAGATGCAGCCTCATGTGTGGTGTGGTGAACCACTTTACACGATCATCTTAGAGCATAAGGTATGGTGAAAAAGCATTTCAACAGACTCACTTAAAAATACACTTCATTCACAACTAACTTCAACCTCTTCACTTGAGCTTCACCCACCATCATTTTATTGTTTTCCCATATTTTTCAGACACAACAAATTTCATTTCACAACTAACCTCAACCTTTTCACTTGAGTCTCACCCACCCTCATTTTATTTCTTTTCCCTTTTTCAAACACAACAAAATACATTTCATTTATAAAATAAAAACATTACAGTATATTAAAAATTAAAAATTAAAACGATACCAAATACATAAATCATAAATCTTAATCTGAATACTCCCCGCATGCAGAATCATACGAGGGAGACCGATAACCGGCAAATTCGTCGATGTGAGTCAAACGTTCCTCGTCTAGCAGAGATTGCCAACAAATCTAGCAGACGAAGTTGATGCACTTGCAGCATCGTTTTTGTTCTCCCGATAGCTCCAATTGATTTTGGTGCTGATGTTGTTCGATATCTGTTGAACACACTCCCACAACTTGTCAGCAATCTCGTCGTCTTTGTGGGCTTCATCCATAAAAAATTGTCTGTCACAGCTTTTTGTTCAAGCGTAATGTCGTTGCAACTCGTGTAGTTTTCTCTCATATGTTGCTTCTTTGCCCTTCCCTGCTCAAACAGATTGATGACGTTTATAATAGCGTTTTTTTGAGCCTCCTCGTCTTTTTCGCATTGATTTTTAACGTACATTTGCATATCTTCAACGGAATGCGGGAGACGGCAAACCATAATAATCTTGTGTAAAGAGAAGTGTGAATTTTTGTGTTTGAAGTTGAATTGTGTTTGAAAGAGAAGTGTGAATTGTGTTTGAAAGAGAAGTGTGAATTTTTGTGTAAATATGGGTATTATTTATAAAGTAGGTGGGGTAAATATTTAAATTTGAAAAAAAAATAAAAAATTAAAAGTTAACCGTTGTTGACAACGGATATATTTCAAAAAAGTGTTTTGTCGTTTTCATTTTGTGGGGGTGACGAAGGAGAAAGTGACGAGGGAGTGTGGTGTGGTGGTGAGGGGTGGCAGAAACCGGCGGAGGTGCCACCTCGGACCAGCGAGCCTCCCTCGTTGCCATACCCTATGCTCTTATTTGGATAAACATATATACAAACTAACTTTTGTTGATTTTCTTGTTAAGAATGTGTTTGGATGTATTTGAGGAAAATGAACAATTTGCTTGACAGACTTTGAGCTTAGACATGTTGATTTGGCCCGCCTATAAATATGACAATGGGTGATAAATGAGTATTTTCTTTGACAGTTGAATCGACCCGTCTAGAGTGTAGATTGATGGTGACCAAAAGTGCATCGCTTGTATAGACATATCTAGTATTTGTTGGCACACTGAAACTTAGGTGGTTAGATGTTCAATCCCAAGTCCGAGCCACTCTCTTTTACGACTATCTAAAACTCTTGTTGTGATCCTTTTTACTCATATTGATTTTGGTTTGTGAACTTAAAAGTTTTTTATTGTTATATGTTCAGTGTTCTTGTCATTAAGGTTTGTGGAGCTTTAGGGGATCAACCAAATATCCTATATCATATATTCAACTCATTTTTCCGGTTACTATATTAGAGGCAACCAAAGGGCAAATATATTGAAGGCTTGAAGCACTTCTGAACTTGATTAGTAACTTATGATATGTGATAATTTCCTAGAACTACATATAAAAGGATATTGTACTTTTATCCATAGTGAACCATAATTTCATATAGGGCCTGTTTGGCAGGGGCTGTTTGGAGGAGCTATTAGTTTTTTGTTACAAATTAATCTCCTATAAACTAAGTAGCTTTGTTTGGATGCATTACCTACAAGCTTTTATTTCAAACAAATAGCTCCAAAATGAAAAGCTGATTCATGAAGCTTTTTAAATGTTTATGAGCTATTAAAACTTTAAATTACTAATATACCCTCCAAACATTTATTTACAATTATAGATTTGTTCTTTTATGTCATTTTACATCTTATAATTAACTTTAACAGCTAATTTACCAAACACTTTTATTAAAAAAGATCTGACTTGTAGTTCATGTTACTTGGCTTTGCGGGTTCACGACTTACACTTACTGTTTCTGACTAAGCATACAGCTTACAGCTAGTTTTGCCAAACATACGTTATTAATGTGGACAGAAATTTGTAGTTTGTAAGCCCATATAGAACTGCACCCATATAATGCCCATTTCTTTATTAAGTTTTAGAGAAATTTATGTACAAATTGACACCGACTAAAACCATGCTACTTTCTACATTTGAGTCAGTTATTTTTGGTTTACGAAACAAAACTTTGTATCTATGACTGATCGGGAAAGGAAAATGTGGATAGAACGTAGACTGATCGTATCGTGTTACCTACATATAAATTTGACCAAAATGTGTTTCGCTTTTCTGGTTCGATCTGCGGGCAATCGAAAATGTAGTCGTGGATGTGCCACAAGAGCAATTCTTATAAAACTAAAGGTGGAAACGTCTTTCCACTAGAATATGCAATCTACATTTACTTTTAAATTGTACCTGTTACTTGCTTCTTTTTGAAAGGTGCGGTTTGTGAATTAAAAAGCTAGATGGTTTTGGTCCGGTGCCATAAATCCTAACTACTTTTAGTGGCATTGTTTAAGATTTCACGGTTTAGTTGAGCATATAATCACCAGTGGCAGATTGGTCTTACCGTTAGTTTTTTCTGTAAAACTAATTTTTTTTGCGATTTTAGTTTGCGGGTTCAAGCTATTCAGGATTGATTTGATTTTTATGTTTACAGTCGATAATTTTAATAATTTAAATGAGTTGTAATTAAAGAAATAATGTGACTAAACTAAGATTGTTTGTTTATACTAAATACAATTATTCTTTCAATGAATTCGAACGTGTTTTAGGGTGATGGGGGTGGTTGCCAAAACTTTTTTGGCATAGAATTGGGCCAATCACAAAGTGACATGTCACTTGCTAAATTCTATGCCAAAAGGAGTAAGTTTGATGAGGGTGACTGCCAAATTTTGTCATTGATTGTCAAATCCAAATTTAAAAAAAAAAAAAACAAAAACAAAAACTAAAATTTTAGTAAATAAAAACCTACAAAGTTAAAATAAACTTAGATAAAAATGAAACTACACTTATACTAAACTTAGACATGTCTCGTAACCTGCATCAAAAACTAAAATTTTAGTAAATAAAAACCTACAAAGTTAAAATAAACTTAGATAAAAATGAAACTACACTTATACTAAACTTAGACATGTCTCGTAACCTGCATCAAAACGTGCTTGAGGAGGGGGACGGGGTTGAGGAGGACGAAATGGTTGTGGTTGAAATGGTTGAAGTTGGGGTCGGGATTTTTTTTCCTACTCGTTTGTTTTTTGGATCCATTTTGCAAAAGTATAAGATTTTGTTTCAAATATGTGTCGTGTGATGTTAAAGTGTTAAAAATTATGCGTTTATACAGTAAAAAGTAGTTTTTTTTTTTAGAAAACGGTCACAAAAGCGGTCCAAAAAGCCCAATGGTCAAAAAAATAAAAGTCCAATGGTTATCAACAGCTACAAGTGTACGCCGAAGTTCCATGCCGATGCCGATATTTGATGGGGGGTGGTGGTTTGCCGATGTCGATTTCAGTACCGAGGCTCCATACCGCTCACCCCCATCACACTTTGGGTTTTTGGGTTGACACTTGACACACCGACTAAAATACTAAAGTAAGATTGTTTGTTCATAAGTTTTTTAAAATATAATAAATTCAAAAAGTATAAACCTACTACTATTACCTTTATAGTTTGCTTTGCAGTACATATAGAATGGGTCACACTATTAAGACCCTGTCTACCCCCCCCCCCCTGCAAACCCTTCCTAGTTTAGGGTACTGTTTTTTCTGTGTTTTTGTACTTTTACTGTTCATGTGTACTTTTGTCTTTTTTCTTTTTTTTCCATTTTTGTCCAAGTCGCGCACACACACAAGTCCGTCTGTTTTTCATTTTTGTCCAAGTGCATAAGCACAAGCATTACATCATATTTATTTTGTCCAAGTGCATAAGCACACAATCACACAAGTATTATTTTTGTCCAAGTGCATAAGCACACAAGAAGTTTTGTCCAAGTCCTAAGTTATTTTTTTGTCCAAGTGCATTAGACACACAAGCAGATGCATTATCACACAAGCAGATTTAGCAAACAAGCAGATTGCATAAAGGCTCAGATTAACATCATCGCCGATTTAGAAAAACATTTGCACCATTGATAAAAAGTGTTAGGCTCGGATATGCAGTGCAAAGTGATAAAAATATCACTTTGCGTGCGGTCGGTTATAAAACCATCGTCATCGCCATTTTTGTCCAAGTGCATAAGCACACAAGCAGTGCATTATCACACAAGCAGTGCAATATCACACAAGCGTAATGCATTATGACCAAGCGGTGCATTACCACACAAGCAGATGCATAAAGGCTGATTAACATCATCACCAATTTAGAAACCATTAGGCTCGGATATGAAGGTACGCAAAGTGACAAAAATATCACTTTGTCGCGCCGTTCGGTTATAAAACCAATCGTCATCGCCTTTTTTGAAAAAAATTTTTGTCCAAGTAGCAGTTGCACACAAGTGCACACATCAGTTGCACAATACCGTTGCAACAAGTTAGATTGCCCAGTGTTCACAAGCAAATACCAAAAGCAACAGATAATATTCCCAAACTGCATAAGATTCCCAAACTGGTGCACACAAGTGCCAGATCAAAGGATAGATTGCCCAGTGTTCACAAGCAAATACCAAAAGCAACGATAAAATTCCCAAGCTGCAGTAAGATTCCCAAAGCTGGGGAAGTCACAAGGAACAATCTCAAAGTGGTAGGTAGTGAAACCTCCCAATTTATACTCGACCTCATCACACAAGGTATCACATTCACAAATTACCACAAAGTTACTCTCACCACAAACTAAATTATTTTCAAAGTACCCCCAAGTTACCACAAGCGAGTTCAACAAGTTACAACAAGTGAAGGTTACTAGAGTTCTGAGATAGGGTTGGGTTATT
>OU343217.1:272945670-273061148 GCA_910596185.1 Chrysanthemum makinoi
GTGGCATGCTTTAACTTGCATGCATTCATCTTTAAAGCTGCTCCATGAATGCGCCAGAGATTCTCCTTCGGTGTCGCTTTTACCCCGCGAAGTTCGACGGGGTTTTAGCGCGACTTTTTCGTTGAGTAAAATTTAGGCGAACGCTTTTCAACTCCTCAAAACCATTTATGCTCCTTCGTGGAGTTTGTTGAACCAGCTACAAGGCTTCCCACTCAGCTGGAATTAAAACATGTGGCACCACATCGGGCTGCGGGCCAATTCTCAATGGTCGCTACTGATTCAAAGATTTTTAAGGCATCGCCGTGATCACCTGCTCCATCATAGGTCTTGACATTTGTAGGCATGCGCCTCTTCTTGTTTTCAGAGAAATCACTACGCGCCCGTGAACGCGATCCACTTTCTCGACGGCGGCCACGGGGAGAGACATGTCTTCCTCGGCCGCCGCCTCGCTTAGACTTCCAATGTCCCGTAGACGCTATCCTCGCTTGTCCGAGGAGTTATCAAGATGAGTTTCCTTCACGCGCTTATGCTCGCCGCCCTCGGTAGTCCACTTATAGTCCGGATCTGGTGGGGTTTCACTGGGGAATACTTTCGCCCCAGTCATTATGTACTTTTGGCGCCTACTCGGCCCGCATGTACACCGGTGCGCCGCTCTTTCTCCATCACTATCACTCAAGTGTTGCGAAAGTGAGATGTCTCATCAATTTCATTCTCCTCCCGACTCGATGAATACCGAGTCCATATTTTCTTCCGCGCCTTCTCGATACGCTGGGGAAGCTTTCGTGATTCGACCAAATTGAAGCTCGCCGTTCACCTGATCTCTCTTCTTCCTCTTGCATGAGGGCAGCTTAATGTTTCGTAGTTTTGGGATACGTAAAACTTCGGGCGCTAACTGCCACACCCCTCAAGAATTGGTGCATGAGCCGGCCACATAATTTTATCCCTAACTGCGCCTCCTGCATCTTTGTCGTTAGTTTCCAAAGACCGCATTGGAAGTGGGAGTAAAGACGGTGCTAAGGGGTCTTACTCCACTGCGGTGGTTGTATGGCTCGGGTTGTTCCCGAAGCGGTTCCACCAAAGGGAAGATCAAGTCTTGCCTCGATCCTTATTTTAGCAAATACGGTCATTCCTGTGGGTCTTCTTGGGTTAGCCCACTTCGCGACTTCTTCCCCACGAGGTCCGATCATGATCGCCGACATCGCGGCTTTGTCATTCTAGTGTCTTCTTCAGTGCGAGTGTCTCACGGATGGCTTACTTGTTGATACAAAAATTGGGCGCTCTCGGTTTGGAGCTCCAGCCTCGCATTCAATTAAGAATTGCCGCTGTGACCTCGCGACTAAAGATAAGAAACACCGCTAAGCTTACTGGATTGTCTCCCACGCATTATCCTCCTGCGCGGTGAGTGAGTAATCTTTTAAGGTTTTAGGAGTTTTAGGTTATCGATCGCATCTTAAACCAGGGATATGGTTCCTTATATACGCACGAATCCTTGTTGTTCCGTGGTTCCCCAACCTTCAAGCGATCCCATAGAAGTCGGCCGGGAATGATTATCTCTTATTATTTAAGAGATCGATATCTATTCCAGAATAGATATGGCTTCGGGCTTCGTGAGCCCAAACGCTTATTGATGTTGGCCTGGGCCGTGTCGCTTGTGAGATTGGGGTCGTAGTTCGTTTATGACCACTCCGCACTATACGCCATCATGGATAGAACGTATTAATCGTGACGTGTTACCTACATATAAATTTGACCAAAATGTGTTTCGCTTTTCCGGTTCGATCATGCAAGAATCAAATGTAGTCGGATGCATAAGAGCAGTTTATAAAACTAAAGTGGAAACGCCTTTCCACTAGAATCTCTGCACTACATTTACTTTTAAATTATACCCGTACTTGCTTCTTTTTGAAAGGTGCGTTCGTGAATTAAAAAGCTAGCTTGCTTGGTCCTAAGGCTATAAATCTTAACTACTTAGTTCTTTTGTTTAAGATTTACCGCTTAGTTGAGCATATAATCACCAAGCATGGGATTGATCTTACCCTTTAGTTTTTTTCTCAGATTTTTTTTTTTTGGCGATTTTAGTTTGGGTTCAAGCTATTCGGGATTGATTTGATTTTTATGTTTATAAAATGATAATTTTAATAATTTAAATGAGTTGTAATTAAAGAGATAATGTGACTAAACTAGATTGTTTGTTTATACTAAATACAATTATTCTTTCAATGAATTCAACTTGTTTTTAAAAGTGATGGGGTGGTTGCCAAAACTTTTTTGGCATATACTTAAGATAAAATTGGGCCAATCACAGTTATTACTGCCACTACAAATTCTACGCCAAAACGTGTAAATTTTTATAGGTGATTACAATTTTGAAATTGGTTGTCAAATCTAATTTTTTTAAAAAACAAAACTAAAATTTTATTAAATAAAAACCTACAAAGTTAAAATAAACTTAGATAAAAATTAAACTACACTTAAACTAAACTTAGATATGGCTTGTAACCCGCATCAAAACGCATTTTGAGGATGGGGACGAGTCGTTATGGTAATTTAAATGTTGTGGTTGAAATTACTAAGTCGGTCCTGATTTTTTTCCTACTCGTTTGTTTTTTGGGTCCATTTTGCAAAAGTATAAGTTTTTGTTTCAAATATATGTTGTGTGATTTTGAAGTGTTAAAAATTATGCGTTTATATAGTAAAACGTAAGTTTTTTTTTTCTTTTTTTTTTATTATTTAGAAAACGGTCATAAAAACGGTCCAAAAAGCCCAACGGTCAAAAAAATAAAAGTCCAACTACATCAATGCAAATAAGTAGTGTACTTTAAATTCCATGCCAATGCCGATATTTGATGGGGATGGTGGTTTGCCGATGCCGATTTCAGTACCGAGACTCCATACCGCTCACCCCATCACACTTTGGGTTTTTGGGTTGACACACCGACTAAAGTACTAAAGTAAGATTGTTTGTTCATAAGTTTTTTAAAATATAATAAATTCAAAAAGTATAAACCTACTACTATTACCTTTATAGTTTGCTTTGCAGTACATATAGAATAGAAGCACGAAGGTTTTTTCCTCATTTTGCGCACATATAGCTTGAAACTACATGTAGCACTTTCAAAAATCCAACAACCTTTATAAATATTACACTTTGTGGGCTAAAACCATGTGTGGCACGTGCTACAAGTAGCCAACACCTAGATCCGCCCTTGATAATCACTATTGATGCCCATTTCTTTGTTCATGTGCATTTTCCTTCAAGTCATTTTTAGCATCCAATTAATTCCCCTTCTCGCTAATAATTGCAACTTTGCAACGTGCTAGCCTCATCCCGGTCAGTCAAAACAAACTAATACCTAAAAACGATAAACTTTGAAGCTTTATATGTACCATGACAAAAATACTCCAATAGTTTCGCACCCATAAAAGATTTGTGACGTTTTTCTTTTGACATTTTTAGATTGGATAGAATTGCTATAAATCCATTTGGCCCTTGCTGCAAAGAATTTACATGTGCAAACAAAAAAACTATTTGCTATTTGTAATTTATGTTTCATTTTATTGTTTAACTTATTTAAAGCTGTATTATATTCAAGTCATACTTAATTAGTGAGTCTTGTCGAGGACTAGTCTGAGCATATTGGGTTGCAAAATGCAAATACAAATAAATCATCCTTCTTGATCTTGGATTTTGTTGTTTGATTGGTATTTTTTTTTATTATTCAATAAAGTGATTACAATACATAGGTTACATATGAATGATCTAAAAGTAATATATCGGGCTAAACCCTTATAAATACTATACAATGGGCCGAGACATATCATGAAACATATACGTAATAATTGATGTCACATGTTTTATGTTTATGTAGGCTAACTTTTCATGCCAAGCCCATTATCAAATGTAACCCTAAATGGCTAACCATTATATAGAGTACACCCAAACTCTTTATGCAGCATATACTAATTTAGGTCTATTATCCCCTCAGCCGTCATGTAGAGCATAGCTTCTGTTTCCTTTTTTCTGTCACATATTTCACTTCTTTTGTTAAAGGCTAGATCTATTGGTTTTGTTTTGGTTTCACATGGAATTGTTGTTTTTAATGGATCTGTTCGATGGAATCCTCCTTGTAGTTCCATCGATTCAGATCCAGGTATGATATTTTTCGACCATGGTTCCTCTGTTTAAAGTATATGATTGAACGACACATGAAGCTTCGAAGGTAAGGTAGAAGAAGCATCGGTGTTGTCAAAATCATATTAAATAATAAATTAGATCGGAAAAGTCTTCATCACAAGATAGAAGTGTTTTGAGGATGTTATCACAAGACAAAACACTCCCAGGTCGTTATTTGCTCTTCTTCTTTGGCGTTAAATTGATAGTATCATGAAGATGCAATTTAAATGAATAGAAATAAAATTTGTGTTGTCAAAATGATATTCAATATCTACTCGGTTACGTTTTATTTAATTTGTAACATGATATATATTTGTATCTGTATCAAGTATCATTACTATTGTGGATACAATGTGAAATCTCCTTTTTGAAATCTTGTGACACATCTATTATATTCTATTATATTCTTTTTCATTCTGTTGACCAAATGCTTGAATCTTTCTAAAATCTTAATCTTCTCGTTACAAACAGGTTACAATATGTGTAATGCCAATAAGTGAATTATGTTAGCATAATGAATTAGTACTGTGATCCAAAGCCCAGCAGATGGATGTGCTAGTTTTAGGAACTTCATAAAAAAAGACCAATGGTAAAAAAAGTGTGGTTGATATATGTTCATATAATATATGTCACAAGACCAATTGGTAACAAAAATTTGATAACTTTATGTTCATACATTGCATGAACCGATTAATACACAGTTACAACAACATAACGCAAACCACAACATAATGTTGTCGACCAATTTCAAGGCAGCTTAAACCAAAAGTCAACTTACTAACCCGGGATACATCTTTAGCCTAGTCATCTTGAGAGTCAATTCATTCGACATGTTAAGCAAATTTTTAGATCTATCAAGGAGTTGATCTTCACTTTTGTCAAGATCTTGCGTAATATGAGGTGTTGCTTCTTCAGCATTTCATGATGTCTCCTCGAAGCCGCCTCTTTTGGGTTCATCCTCATTCCATGTATCTCGTGTTTGACGTATGACAATTGCCTCTTTTGGATAGATAGATGGCTCCAATACCTAAGCAACAGAAAAATCAAACTTAGAGCAAGGGGTGTGGCAACTTGCCCACTTCTCTTCATTTGGGCCCCACGTGTGCCACCTCACCTCCACATCACTTCAACACACTAACTAAAAAATACCCCCAATCACAACTTACCCACTTTCTCTTCATTTGGCCCACCCACCCAATTTCATATTTATTTTCAAACACACTAACGGTAGTATTTGGTTTCGTCTTTCTTCGTCGTTGAATGGCGAAACCATTGTTTGAGCCACCAATGGTATGGTGGCGAGGGATGAAGAGAAGTGGCGAGTTGCCACGTTTGCAACGACGAGAAGTGAAGAACCCCATACCCCTTGCTCTTATATTGATCTAATCACAAATATAAAAGTTAACCAAGATATACATGTATAATCACAAAAATGTAACCATTGTCATTAGCAGTAATTTGTGGGTCTTTGGCGCTTTTTTGATGGCAAGTTTAACTTCACCTTGTCTATTTGGGTTATGTTTTAGTTCTAACGGCACAAATGGCCAGCTTCACATGTATGCTAAAATAACGTCGCACAAAAGCTCACTTGGTCCAGCTTCTACACTTTATAATTGTCTTTCAAGTAGAGGTTCAAAAGCATCCGAAAATAATGGCTGACAAAATGTTTCAAAATAAGGATTCTTACAATATCCAAATGGAAATCCATTACAACAGTTACATCATGCAACCTAGCTAGTTAGTATATCTTACTCTTTTTTACTTAAGGGTGCATATCAGTTCGCAAATAACTTAATGCAAATTAGTTTGATATGGGTGATTCCTGATCTCAAGGATGTATAAAGTTAGTTGCAACTCTTACAATTTCTAGTAAAAACACCTTATTTACAAGAAATTATATAATTTTGACACATTTTGTCTCGAATTGGTCGCTTTTGTGTATCTTTCATCTCTAACAGATCAAATGGATAAAAATTGAAAAAAATGAAAAGTAAATTGGACAAATGGGTCGAAGGTCAACCAAATTGTACTCTTACATAAAACCTCTAAATTAGTTTACTCCAAATTGAAAATTAATTATTGTCGGTCTAACTTTACTTGTAAGGACTCTTTTTGACCCATTTATCTATGAAAGCGTTAATATTTTCCGTGAATCTTGTATCTCTAATTGGTCAACTGGGTGATAAATAACGAAACTAAAAAATAAAATAGGTTAAATGGGTCGAATGTTGCCGAACGTACTTTTGTGAAAATTCAAGCTAACTTATAAAGCTACACCACAATAAATAAAATAGAAACGTTAATAATAGAACCTTAAAGTACCTGTAGTAGAATCAAGATTTGTCTACAGGAATATTAAAAATTATGTCTTGATTTGAGTCACGGAATGCTCAAAATTTGCTTAATATGGAAGTGCAGTCATATAATGACCTGCATCCAAATCAAAGAACCCCAAAAGTTGTTGTCTCAGTGGCCAGAATACAACGTATACAAATAAAATATAGCTTACCCGATCACACTAACGATTATAATCTGATCACAAAATATTCTTCATGAGTGTTGATAAGTAGTGTTGAAGGCATCAACTAAAGCCTTACCATTTCGTTACCCTTTTTTAGCACATCTATGGGCAATGATCGAAAAAAACTGCATAATTTGTAAGTGGTCACACAAAGGTAATGAAACAATTACATTAAAATTGCATACTTTGTAATCGGGTCTCAGTGGTCAACATTTTCATACTATGTAATCACAAAAAGTATTTATAAGAAAGCCATAAACGCATCAAACCAATGAACAAAAGATCCTTCTACCTTGGAATTTTAATCAGAAAAATGACCCACATAAGACTAATCTTTAACAGTAGATATGTTATTGGATGCTAAAGCCTGATAAACCTTTTAGATGGTTTTTAGAACATTGTTTTCTTATTATTTGCAGTTTGGAAATGCAATCAACTGATAGTCTTCTGAACCCCGTATGTTTGATCACAACTTTAAAGAAATAATGAGAAAGAAATGCCTACCAGTGAATAAGAAACAATACATTATCTTTTTTTAATGACATTGCATTAAACTGGCAAGACACTAGAGGAAACAAATTACAAGGATGAAGAAGAAGATAAAGCATTACATGGATCACTATACCAATCTATTCAATTAAGCGAAGCTTTCTTATTCTTACTAGAAATCCATGTAAAGGATGAGAGCTTTATATCGTTGAATATGAGGTCTTTAGAAGGCCTTTTTACAGAAAATGTCACCTTGTTTCTATAGCTCCATGATCCACCACATCAAAATACTTCAATTGATTTGTAGCGATTGGGACCTGGTCCGCCAATGAAATCATGTCATCAACGGAGGTGATAGGTGGACCCATGATCTTCCACCAAGAAAATATGGTTTTCCAAGTGTCGCTAGAAGCTTTGCAATATATAAAGATGTGCTCTTCAGATTCTATGTCACCATCACATACCGGACAACCAACCGTATCAAGATCGATACCCCGAAAATCTAAGTTAAGCATTGTAGGGATTCTTCTATGCCAAACAGTCCATTAGCCTAAACTTTTCGTTGATGACAAGGGCAGGCGAACTGCACAGCTATTCAGTCTGGGCAGCCATGTTACCTGCCTAATACCGTACAAAATCATGCTTCTTACGCCTATAATGACTATTACCAAAGAAAGCGTGATTTGGGTGGAACCTGTGACTTTGATGGCATGAGGATATTGACTAACGTTGACCCGAGTACGTGTTCTTTACTTTTTCCAAGATTTTTTATAATGAAATGGGTAATTTTAGTATGGTTCGAAACATATTAGCCGGTTTGATCCATAAGTTTCTTTTTTGTCCAAACACCATATCAGAGGGTAATGCCAAAAACAATTACAATCCCGTTTATAAGAGTAATTTGTGTATTTCCCTTGCAGGTTATGGATCATGCATATTCACAGGAAGGTGAGGCGAATAAGAACCTTTCGGACATTATTTCATCACCACAAGTCCGCCAGCCTTTGGACCACCTGGTCCTACAGCGAATATGTCACCACCACATCGGATTCCTGAAATCGGGTGTTTGATGTTTTTGCTTTTTACATGGTTATTAGATGTGCATATGATTTGACTTTTGTGTAGGCTTTTAGTCAATTCTTTAGTTCTAAAGACACTAAAACGCAAGTCATTTGTTTATTTATTTGGTTATGTATCGTATGGACCAGTTCTCATGTAACAACGACTAACTAAGGTTAGAACTTATAACACTTCAAATGACCATTAGTTGTACTCTTTTAGAGGGTAAGTATGCACTTCTTATGCCATGAATGAAGGACGCTCTTTTGAGAACACGTTTAGTGAATCAAAATCCGGCTCGAGGATTGTAAAAAGGATCTTTACATCGAAATCCATATATTTGGATTATAAGTAAATGCATATGGTTTAAAACTATGGATTTGACCTTAAACAACATATTTGCTTGTTTAACTTGGGTTAATTACATAATGCATTGAACATTACATATCGTAACCAAATTTAAATACAACAGATGAAAGATTCAATTCAATAACTAAAGCAACACAATAACGAAATAAAAATATACATTAATATGTTACTGAATATGATTTTGACAACACAATCTTATTTTTTAACTTGAAACATTACTTAAAATAAGAAGTTGCTTCTTCGTGCAGAACAAGATCAACGCTCGGGGGAGAGGGCAACTTTCAAGATCCCGATAATACTAGTTGAAACATCATCCATTTATATTATTTGAGGGCCTGGGATAAGCGGTAATGCATTTGTCAAGTCGTTATGCAAAGAATGCCACCAAAAAGCATAATCACTTGAGTTCCTTAACATTGTGTTCACACCAAACCGGTTGTGAACCGCTACTGTGGTGTGGCCTAGTGCACCTCCTTTATAGCAACTCTAAAAGATAAGATGCAAAACATAAGCAAAGAAAGTAGTAATAGTAGAAAATTAAGAGCAAACACAAAGTACAAAAACAAAACTTAGAAATGTTACTGCAAATGCGACAGTTTCCAGAATATGTTAACCACATAAAAATTTGAAAACCATCAAACGAAATAAAAGATATGCATAGCTAGTTACGTACGTTACCAAAAATCATCTATGAGTCTCGATCAAAAGAAGATAAAACAAATAATCATATAGTGTGGTCTAACAAAAAGAAGTGGAATACGAAATTACCCTAAAAACTAGCTTCGGGTTTGGCACAATCATTGAGTAACCTCTTGATCTCATTTAAACAGGGAAACCATGGCCGGAAAAACAAGAAAGCCAATCTCTAATATTTCATCCACCGAATCAACAACAATATCAACACATCCAGCTTCAATAAACATCATTTTAACCATATAATTTGCAGATGATATATGAAACAATAACTTCACTTAGACCAGAATGCTAAACTAAATCAGTATTTTGAGGTAATGGTAATATATTTGCAACTTTAAAGTAACTAAATGAGAGAATAAATAAAGTCAATTCCCGCCCAAAAAATAAATTCCCGCTCATAGCTTTTGGGCTTGCAAAAAGTCATTCAAGATTATTTACTTTTCAGTTTAACTTCTACTATGTTAACATGTTTAGATATTATAGACTCAAACACGGCCAGTCTTTAAACAAGTTACGGGGGACGAATTGTGTTGGTCTCAAACTTGTGTCAAGAATCGTCACTCCTAGTAAATTACTGTAGGATGATAACATAGGTCTAGACTCTAGTCGAAGTTTGTTTGACCTCATGCCCGGTCATTTAGTATGGGTCGAAACTCGCTAGGCCAAATTGACGCGTAAATACTTTTTGTCTATTCATTTTATAAAAATGCTTTGATTATTAACTTCTTTAAAATCTTACATTACCCTATAAACATTTACGGGGCCGTTTTTTAAAGGGTTTAGGCCATACAATAGATGTGTATTTTACGAAACGTACCGTTTTGGTACGTGAACTAAAATCCGTTCCATTTTGTGTTGCGTACTTTTATGTTTTGTACCATTTTGCACGCATGTTTATAGGCAACCGGTTGGAAATGCCTAAAACCGGCAAAAATGCCTATGTGGCATATTTTTTGAGTAAATTACATACATCATCCTTCTTGTTTGTCCCAAATTGCATCTACTGTCCCTGATCGTTTTCGTCCGTTTTTTTTACGTTTTCATCTGTTTCTTTACGTTTTCGCCCGTTTTTTATGTTTTTATCCATTTTTTTATAAAATTTCTACCATTTTTTACGTTTTCGTCTGTTTCTTTACGTTTTTATCTGTTTTTTTTGTTTTCGTCTGTTTTTTGTTCGTTTCGTTACGTTTTCATCATTTTTTTTCGTTTACGTTTCTTTTTTTCCAATTTCGTCCGTTTTTTTCATTTTCGTCTGTTTTTTTACGTTTTCATCCCGTTTTTTTGTTTTCGCCTGTTTTTTTTAAGTTTCATCGGTTTCTTTACGTTTTAGTCAGTTTTTTACGTTTTCGTCTGTTATTTTAGGTTTTCGTCCGTATCTTTACGTTTTTGTCCCTTTTTTCGCCATCGCTGTTTTTACGTAAAAAGGGATGAAAACATAAAAACACACAAGAACAAAAAGCATTTAATACGTCAAAATGGACAGAAAACGTAAAAATGAACGAAAACAAATAAACGTGAAAGAAAGCTCGTAAAACGAAAAAAACGACCAAAAAACGTGAAAATGGACAAAACGTATAAAAACGGGTAATAACATAAGAAAACGTATAAAATGGGGGTAAAACGTTTGAAATCGTAAGAAAAATGTATAAAATGGGACGAAAACGTATAAAAACAAATAAAAACGTATAAACACGGTAAAAACGTAAGAAAAACGGAAGAAAACGGACGAAAACGTATAAAAACTTATACACGTACCAAAACGGTACATTTGAAAAAGTACTTAGCTATTTAGCGGCCAAAACCCTATTATTTAACTTATTTTTGTTAGTGGAAATGTGACGTGGCGTGCACACGTGGCATAAGTGATTATGGTTTCGGTAAAACAAGTTTAACCGTGCAAAATGATACAAAACATAAAAGTACCCCAACATAAAATGAAACGAATTTTAATTCACGTACCAAAACGATACATTTCATAAAGTACACGTGTTTTTTAAACAAGATTTAATTTTTATGTTTCCCTTGCAAGTTGTGGGTCCTGCATATTTACAGGAAGGTGAGCGAATGAACCTTTCGGACATTATTTCATCACCACAAGTGTCTTAATTTTATCTTTTTCCTCCGGCTTGATTGTTAACGAGTAAAATGTATATTGTAACAGTTCAACTTCAAACTCAAGCACCAGTTCGCCAGCACTTGGACCACCTGGTCCTACAGCGAATATATCACCACCACATCGGATTCTTGAAATTGGGTGTTTGATGTTTCTGGTTTTTACATGGTTATCATTAGATTAGATGTCCATATGATTTGAATTTTCTCAGAGGCTTGTAGTCAATTCTTTGTTTCTAAAGAGTAATAGACACTAAAACACAAGCCATTTGTTTGTTTCTTTGGTTATGTACCATATGGACCAGTTCTCATGTACCTGACAACTAACTATGGTTAGAACACTTAAAACGACCATTAGCTGTACTCAAATGACCATTAATTGTACTCTTTTAGCGGGTAAGTATGCACTTCTTATGCCATGAACGAAGTACGCTCTTTTAAAAACATGTTTAGTGAATCAAAATCCGGCTCGAGGATTGGCAATAGGATATTTACATCGAAATTCATATAGTTTTGGATTATAAATAAACGCATATGGTTTAAAACTATGTTTTTGACCTTAAAGAATTAAACGTGTTTGCTTTTTTAACTTGGGTTAACTGCAAAATGCATTAAACATTACATGTCATAACCAAATCTAAATAAACTTATGAAGTATTCTAAAACTAAATCTTTTATATAATAAAAAAATTACATCATTTCGGAGTGTTTTTGTCAATTCATTTTTATTGAAAAAATAATTGGGTCAATAGGAGAGCTCGATTTCGCCACGTAAGCAAAATCGTGTGATGTGATTGGTTAATAAAAATCAAAATTAAATTGATTTTGGTCAAACTTTAATTAATTTAGTGGAGAAATTTGGTTGATAAAAAAACACATAAAAATATATGTGTCAAATTTGTGAAAACAAAAACTTAAAAAAAGAAAATGTAATTAATAAAACTTTAGTGGTTGAATTTTTAAAAATTGTATAGACTTAAGTGTAATATTGTAAGCCTTCATATTTTTTAAATAACTTTGGATTATAAACAAATACCCCCTTATACTTTATGTCTTAAAAAATACAATGTATTTGTTGATTTAAAATAACAACATGTGAATTTGCATAAAATTATAAGTATTAATTTTTTTTACTATATACGTTTAATAAGGACCCATTTATTTTATTTTTAAAATTTAACCTATTTGCACACGAGTTTACATTTTAAATATGGCTAAATTAATGAAAACGGGAATATAATTATCAAATTGTAAGCACGGGTTACTTTAATATAAAAATAAATATACGCGATTGCACTTATAACAATGACTCATTTAATTCTTATTTATTTATATAAGGATATCTAAAAAAACATTTTTAAAAAACTTTAAGAAGTATATTTTAACTTTATCAACGCTTATTATGTGTTATTAAACTTGCATCATGTGTACAACATAATATCAGTAGTGAAATTTAAATAACAACATCAACATCTTTTTCAGCTAAATAAAATTAAATCCTGAGTTACTTAATAGAAAATTTTAAAAATATTTTACCAAATTCTAATGGATATTAATGTATAATGAAAAACTCGTGCATAAGTATTAGTTGTACTTATATCACAATTTTCATGGCAAATTCTTATATGTGTATATACTGAACTAAAATGTTAAAATAAATTGGGGGAATTGCATATATATCCCTACAAAGCCTCATAATTGCATATATATCCAACCAAAACTTATAATTACATATATATCATTTCAAAGCCATAAAATTGTCATATATATCCAATCAAAACTCGTAATTGCATATATATATCCTTCCAAAACCTTAAAATTGTCATATATATCCAAATAATTATTTTAAATATATATTTAATAGAAAAAAATGTCTAATAATTATAATTGATATATAAAATGATGATTATAATTTTTTATTTAACAATTACAAAATAAGAAGTGGTGAGAAGTGACCAAAACCACGCATTTGAGATGCAACGACTTGCATTAGATGCATTTCTATTCATATAGATGCAACATCTTGAGTTTCGAAAGATAATTTGATGTATAGATGGTGCAAATTGATTTTCATGATTTCGGCACGTGCAGAGGAACAAAAAACGAGAGAAATTATAAAATGCATATAATATACGTATATGCATCTGATTAAAAGCTAGAAAACACACTATGGTGTGTTATAATGCATCTAAGATTATAGGGATGCATCTAATTTAGGTCGGTGCATCTCGGATTTGCGGTTATAATTCTTCTTATTCCTTCTTATTTTAAGTAATCTTCTTATTTGATCCTAACTCTCTCTCTCTATATCTATATATATATATATGAGACTAAGCATGACACATAGATAATGCCACCTCAATGATGACTGAGCATTTAATTATGACATGGCATTAGTGACATGACATTATTCTCGGTTAAAATACTTAAAAAAATTTGTCACATAAGTGGATCGAACCCTGGGCTTTTGGAAAATAAACGAGCGCCTCAACCATTAGAGCAAGACACAAGTTGTGATACAAATCGCATTCCCAAAGTGATATTCAACCACAAACCATTTTATCAAAAAATACTTTACTTTTATAAACCGGATGTTACTCTTTTTTCAAAAGCATTTTACCAAAAAAATTGCCCCTTTCCTCTCTCAATCAATAACACACAATCAATTGTGTGTGATATTCAAATCAACCTACAAACCTTAATCTTCAAATCAATCTCAGAAAAATTACCCCTCACCTTTGATTCACAATAACCTATTCTACAAAATCAATCAAATCTGAAATACAAAAGAACCCTAAAACCATTAAAATTAATATGGAGGAACGTTTGATGGCATTGTTACGTTTTATATCTCTCACGAGATTGAATGTAAGATTTGAGTACATATTTTTTATTTATTTATTTTAAAGATTTTAGATGATCATTTGTATAAAGTTTTGATTATTATTGATGGGTTTATCTGATAAGCAAAACCATTTGTATAAAGTTTTAGATGATCATTTGTATAAAGTTTTGATTTTTATCATATGTTTGCCTTTGATTATAGTTTTATATGATAATTAGGTCCTGGTAATGTTGCAATAGGCATCCAATGGGTGTATGGGATTGCTTATTGGAACTGCTTATTAGGTTTTGATATTGTGTATGGGATTGCTTATTGGAACTGTTTATTAGGTTTAGATACTGAAAAGTTGTTTTGGGTGTTCGGATAAAAGCAAACCATTTATGATTATTTTCTTTTTTTTTGTTTTGGGTGTTCGGATAAAAGCTAACCATTTATGGTTATTTTCTTATTTTAGGATGACATTGTTTATTTAGAATGACTCGAAGGGAGGAGTAATCTGATTGACCTGAGTAATGATCCGTTTATATAACTAGATGCTCTATTGGCTGACTTTGGATTAATGGGTCAAAAATTTTAACCTGTTGGATCAGATATAGGTCAAGATCGGACACATTGAAAGGCCTGGTATATAGTAAAAGCTGGTCTTGACAACCGAAAACTACTCAAATTTCATGAGAGATAGAGAGAGAGACCCGTTGTAGAATAAGCAATGCACCAAGACTGTCATGTATGCTTTGAGGTGTGTAGTTTGGCTTCTGGTTATTCCATTTGCATAATGTTCAGAAAAAAAAGACATGCTACTAAAAATCCCATACACCCATTGGATGCCTATTGCAACATTACCAGAACCTAATTATCATATAAAACTATAATCCAAGGCAAACATATGATAAAAATCAAAACTTTATACAAATGATCATCTAAAACTTTATACAAATGGTTTTGCTTATCAGATAAACCCATCAATAATAATCAAAAATTTATACAAATGATCATCAAAAATCTTTAAAATAAATAAATAAAAAATATGTACTCAAATCTTACATTTGCTACTAAATACTAATGGCTAAAAATGTTGGTTATTTGCAGTATCTGTTTGACTCGGTGGATGATGTTAAGGTCGTTCCTTGAGGCCATACCATTCATAAGAAGTATTTAAAGGGCACGCAACAACACTCGCAGTAAGTGAAATTGAACAACCTTGGAAGTTTAAAAAATAAAGATTGTGTTTTTTAAGTGAGTAATCTCATGCAGCTATGCTTTTTTCTTAATAAAACTACTGTAGATATGCTTGCCCTCTGATCTTTAAGTCGGTTTGTGACATGTCGATATTTTCGGAGAAACTTGATATGGAAATTGCAACAACACCAATGCCTGAATTTTATCAAGACAAATTGGTATGTCATCTTTCTTAATCCGTGTTTTTGAGCTTTTTAATGTTGGTATTTTTAATATATACCACTTATATTTTGCCCGTAAGTGAGCAGATAATCATATTCATTTTTATCAAATTCTTAACTAATGATTTGACCCTAAATAGTAAGAACGCATTTCACTGTACCCAAATACTAAATTACTAGAATATCACTGTTCACTACGTGAAAGCACAATAATCAGATTGTAACCTTCAAACGCGTTGCCAAACACCATGTAAAACTTGTGTACTTGGAAGCTCTATTTAATCTTTTTTTTTTCATATTCAGTTAAACTTGGAGAAGATTAGCTCAGATGGTATGTAAAAGGAAGTTGCCTGGGCCTATTGTATTATCTAAGCAGATTGGACCAGTACCTCTGGTATTATTCATAATCCTCTATACTATGACATGTTTATACACGAGTGTAAAAAGACGGTCTATTTTAAAATGAATTGTATCTGACCCAATTGCACTTGGTGAGTAAATTTAAGCTCACTTTTTAAATGTGTGCTTATTATTTTGTTGATTGTATCAGTTGGACCCGCTCTTGCCTGTGGATGTACGGTGGTCATAAAGCCTTCTGAGCTCACGTTATTGACCGCCTTTGAGCTTGCCCTTCGAGGAAAAAAATGAGGTATGTTCTAATCCCCTCCAAGCTCATTTTACAATTCTACCTATTAGCAATTTAACAAATGAATACTTATTTATGATATGATTGATACTGATACTGGTTTATACCTTATTTATGACATGATTGCATGATTGCTACTTATTTATGTGTCTTGAATGTTAAAACTATTGATTTTGTTTTTATTTCTGTATGGCTGTAGGAATCTCATATGTCAATAACATGATGTCAGTGGTAGTTTTATGAAATATACTTAAATGCGTAGGTTTCATGATGTGGTCTATGAAAACTCATACTCAACTTATAGTGAACTATTAGCTCTAACTGAACTCGGCTATTTTGTGCCCTCAATTAGGGTCAGTTGGACGAAATTAGAGCTCTTGCAATAATATCAGTTACTTGCATGATTATAAAAGTCAAAACCTGCATCATGTTAAGAGATAAGTAACTTGCTGCATAGTCTAATAAACTAACATGTTTATTTTAAGTCTATTCAAAGGCCACCAGTTCATTGTTTTAAGTAACTATACTGGACAATTAGTCATGGCTTTCTTATATTTATATATTGAATGAAAAATGTGATTTGATCTCACGAATGGACTGTTAGCATGAGTTATGTGCTAGAGCTATGGATAGAACAATGAAAACTTATGAGTTCAAGTTTAGTAATTAAGTCAATTATTTTAATAGTAGAACGTATTTATTCTCGTCATTTATGGTCATGTTTTAATTCATCGGCCAAGATACAGCCCAAAAAGTATAATTCATCAGCCAAGAGCTGGTACATATGGATCCGTTTATCATGGTAAGTGGAAGGGGTCTGATGTTGCAATAAAGAGGATTAAAGGCAGTTGATTTACTGTGAAGCCAACTGAAAGGGAACGTATGGTATGTATTGAACCCCTTTTTCCTTTTTGGTCATATTGGCACACTTGAATTGGCGTAATGATGATTACCAATATTTGACACTAAACCTCTGTGTGCTACTACACCTCTGTAAGGGCTTCGCTTATTGGTCTTATTACATTTATTGGGTTTTTTTTTTCTGTTAATTACCAAAAGCAAATTGCTAATATGCTTCTAAAGAAAGTTTGAAATCAGTAAAGGAATCGTGAGCGATATTGTAAATAAATTTCGGCAACATGCTCCCCCAAATCAAAGTAGCATTTAACATTATTGTTTCATAAAAACATCACCAATTGATTTTTTTCTGTACTTTATGTTTGATAAAAGTCAACCATAATCTTTGTCGCATGTTTGTCAACAGTTTATTTATTTGTGTCGTAACAGAGTAATTATTACTTGGGACGACACATCATGTTCTTATTTAAATTCCCTCCAAATATAATCTGCTGAGATGCTTTGGGTAAATCAAGGCGTAACATTAAAAGTTGAATCAATGTTTCATGCAGAGGCGATGGTTATTTGAAGTTGACTTGCATATTTCCTACGAATTAAACAAACGTCGTTTACAAACACGGATATACATATCATCCAACAAGCGTTGTGTACAAAGAATTTTTATTTCGCATATGTATAACTATCATGTAATTGATTTGTTGGCACATTTATAATAGTTCTTTACGTATAATACACGAGCACTATATTTTTGTTTCCAATTATTTGTTTAATATATTTGTGTAACATATTTTCCGTTATTCATTTTTTATTTTACGTGCAAAAAATTTTGTCAAACAATTTTATGAAGCGAACCCGCCCATTGGGCGGGTCATGAAGCTAGTATATATATATATATATATACTAGTTTTCTAAGCCCGCCCAATGGGCGGGCATGACTTATAATTTTTGTTAACTTAAATAATTTTTTTAAAATTGTCAAACAAAATTATAAGAATTGTTTTTTTTTAAGAATTATAAATAATTGTATAGTTTGCATGGATGGTTAATAACACAACATATATAATTTTTACAACATTATAAATTTTATGTATGTTTGTAAAGTTGTAGATAATGAAAATGTATATTATAACAGTTAACTTAAATTCTAAACAAAGCTTCTTTGTAGATAACGATTCGTATATTTGTTTGGAACATAATAAAAACTTTGATAGTACACACACAACAATACTGATTAATGCATCAAATATAATAACATGGATAATGGATATATCCTATACATGTAAATTGTGAGAGTTGTAGCAGGTTCTCCATATAAGTGTCTTATTAATATTTTTATAAGTGTATGAAAGGTGAAGCTCTGAGTTTGAGGACGTGAATGTGTATCATGCATGACATTAAACTGATTCCCGTACTGTGACTGCATCATATCTTTTCCTGCCAAAATAGAAAGGAAAAAACATATAGCGTTCAATTGCATTGATGTCAACTACTACCAATTTCCATAGCATAAAACGGGATGCATACCAAATAACAACTACTGCTGAATTGCAACGATTTAGCTCAATTTATTTAATTTCCATTTTTCTTAAACACTCGGACCTCTTTAGATTATTAAATATTTCCCACATTCCTATTCAACTCCTCCTCTAAATGATTCTAACTACTATACGTCACCAATATTTAGTTTGAATATGCACATTCACATTTCTTAACGCTCCATTTCACCTTATATCCAATGTTTCTATTAAACCGATTCTGGTTATATATATAGTTAGGCTTAGTTCCTTTATTAAAGCCAAATAGTCAATCAAAACTGAAGGCCCTAATGATTAAGAGTACAAAATAATATAACATGACTAAGATACTTAAAACACAAATTAGCTTTTATGAGATGGTACCTCCACTTTGTCAAAATCCCCTTTGGCGAATCCTGTCTTGAGATTTGTAACGAAAACCGAACTAACAGTAGCTGCTTGGTTACCAGAATAACCTGTCAATACAGCTTATGAGACCACCATGACCAACAACCCATGCAATTGAAAATTAAAAAGAAAAGAAGCTAACCTTTAATAAATTCACGTGCTTCTTCTTCGTTGGAGGGTTTTTCTCTTATCATACCTGCATACACCACCACCTACACATCGTTATCTATTTAGCAACAAAACCAACTATCTTCATAAAACATATTGCAAATATAACACTCCCTCACTAAAATGAGTGCCACAATATTTACTTAGTGACATAGATATCTCATTATTCGAGATAGGAACTCAAATTTTACATAATATTTCATTTAGTGCGCAAGTATACACAAGTAGCTAGATATGACATTCAATCCGGTATGTCAAGAATTACATTTGAATGATAAGAAAAAGTTATGTAATTGATTAATACTTGATCACAAGTAATTAGTAGCGTTGGCTTAGCATCCTTGTCTTCACCATTATGGAGCTTTGGGTTACCTTGTGCCTAATAACAGCGAACGGGTCCTTATTGCTGATCTTTATTTTATATAAAAGATACATTAAAGGGTTTCTACATTGTTGACAGATTAATAGCTCACTGAACATGGAAATGAAATTACAGAGCAACAAAGAGCAAGAGCTGAATCAAAGGGTTTATGATAGTGATACTTTGGTTTACTAAAGTTGTGAGAGACATTAGAAATACATACTTTGTCAGATGCAATTAAGATGAGTGGCTTTGCATCTTTCTCGTGATCACCACTGAGTTGAAGCTTGGACACAATGGCATCAGCCTGTGACGAAAGATAACATATAATATGCATAACATTGGATATGATAGAAAAATGAATTATGTGGAAGTTTAAGTACCTTACATTCCAATAAATGGAGATTTTTCTCAAAGACGGAGGCTGGTTATAGCCTCGATTCCATTGTCAGATACTTTTTGGCACACGTTGAGATTTAAATGCTCCAAATATTGAAGTGAATCTGAAAACTGAAGGTGGAAATGAATCTTTATTTACAAATAATAAAGTTTAAGAAGTGCAATATTACTATAACGAAAAAATATAGACATATACCTTGTTCTTAGGAAAAATATGAAAAAATACTTTTTCTGACTTTTTGATTTTCTAAACCTAATAAAATTAACTTTTTATTTTTGTGACCATTTTCTGATTTATTTGAATTAAAAACTATTTAAAAGTGCTAAAAACTGATTTTAAATCTAGAAAAATAGTAACTGAACTTGGAAAATTATGAAAAATTGCAAAAAAGATCTAAATGCAACTGTGAATCAAGGAAAATTATGAAAAGCAGCTAGCGAATGCATAATAAGCACTATGATGTGTAACTGTAATGAATAAGCTATATGGAAATAGGCTAAAAGCTAAAAATAAGCTACCAGAAACTATAACAAACTGAAATAAGTCCAAACTAACTAAGAACTACATATTGCAACTAATAGTGACCAAATAAGCTCAAGCAAATAGCTGAAAAGCACTTGATCAGTCTAAATTCCAAACATACACTTAAGTGCTATAAAAAGCTCTAGTAAGCTAAGGATTACCTAAAATAAGCTACAAGGAACATTAGAAAACCTAAATTATCTAAAGGAATCTAAAAATATAGAAAGCTCAAATGGGGAATAAGCTAAATGATAAGCTCATAACCATAGGGTGCTGCTGAGGACACAACAGCCTGAGATGGTGGTATTCAGGTTCAAAATAAGCTACATATAAGCTGAATAGGGGAATCTAAATAAGCTAAATCCTAAAAGTGAAATCTAATTAATCCTAAAGATCAATCTAATGAAGCAATTAAGCTGAATAAAGTGAAAATAAGGACATGGATTGGTATGTTGTAGCAGCATACTAATGGGGAATTAGGGACTAACTTGCAGACTAAATAAGCTAAAGAAAAAGCACTATAAAACTGAAGAAGCTAAAACATAGAAACTTTATACTCTAAAATACAAATAGAAGTAAAAATCAAGCAAAGTAATCAAAAGGAAAGGAAATTAAGCTGTTATGAAGAAGGTACTGTGGACAGGACAAGCATTGCAGACAGAAAAATGGGACCAAACCCCTAATTTCAAGCTTATCAAAAGCTATGTAGAAAAAATCACAAAAATCTAAAAAAATATGGATTAAGATGATAACCTACCAAATATTTATTTCCCAAAATCTCAGATGAAATGGATAAAAATACAGTAAATGAAAAATCAAAACTAAAACCTGTTTGGAAAATGTGTTGATATTTTTGACTTTTTCAGTTTTTGAAAGGTTTGACTAAAATGAACTTTGAATGATCCTAAATTACTAAGAATGATGTAATAAGCTATATTAAGACCTAAATAAGCTATGAATCTACTTATACAACTAAGAGATGAGTATGCAAACTGAATTGATAATTTGAAGGCATATTTAGCTTATAGGTATTTTTTATGAGTATGCAAACTGAATTGATATTTTTTATGAGTATGCAAACTGAATTGATAAACTGAATTGATAATTTGAATTAATAAGAGATAAGTTGATAGTATATTTTATGATTTTTTTATAACAGCTTATAGGTAGCTTTTTAGGCCCTCAAAACAACCCCCTTTGCTCTTTTCTGCACTACAGTGAGTGCAGCAGCTCACTGAGTCATTTACTTAAGCTCTTAGCAAGTTTGTAAAAGCTCTCCCATGGCCTGCCATAGGGGCAAATGGTAGTCAGGTAGGTGGGCTTCATGTTCCAATAAGCTCAGGGGCTTATTTCTTCTGTAGCTTACTCAAAATAAGCTAGAAAGTGCTCACCTTGGACTGTTTTCATAACAGCACACCACCAGTGCAGCAGATCAGTTCTTTTTTTTTTGCTTATTAGGTTTATTCTGTGCTGTCTGTATTGGTAGCAGTTTCAAAACAAAAGGTTAAAGACGTACATACTCCTGAATTTTACGAACTACAGGATGATCTCTGATCTCCCATCTTCCACGCATTTCTTTCGCAATCTGAAAATCTCATATGACAAAGATATTAAGAAATAACTACTAAATCATAAAAAAGAGGGTAAAACCTAGTGGCGTCAGTCGCCATAGTGGCAGTTGGTTGGCTGAAACGGTTATTTAAATATATAGATTACCTACTTTCCTTATATATGAATATATAGTTTGAAATTTTTTGGTGCAGGAAAGGTTATATTTATAGGTTACATGTCTACTGAATTACATGTCTACTTCTCATATTCAGTTCATGGGGCCTCTCGTGCTCACCAATCTGTATCCGTATGAAAAAACGCATATTCAATTCAACAACTAACCAAACAGGGTAACGCACTATGCTATACACAATACCTGTATCTAGATATAACAGTACACTGATAAGAACCCATAATGAGACCAGAAAAATGTTAAGAAAATTGTATAATAAAGTTGACAAAATTGGTTTGTAACTTGCAATATAAACAAAAACTGGTAGTAAGAAACATAAGGTTTAACAAATACATGGTGTTCACCCTCATATGCGTTCCAGTTGTAGGTGGCGTAGGTTCGCCTGCTGGAGGAGGCGCAGGAATGGAGTGTGAACGATGTATAGGATTAACAATTTCTGCATCTGTTGGTCTGACCGTTTGGCTTGCAGCCATTGTTCCAGTTGTAGTTGTTGATGTTGGCCGCGTAGAGTTTTTCACGGGTGAGCCAAAATCTGGTTGCAACTGCGAATGACATGCACCTGAGACGATAGTTAAATGGAAAATTAATTATACACATAATCATAGACGCACACAACAATCTGAACATGTGCATAAACTGCAAACAGTAAGCGTGAAGCAAAGGGTGAGTCTTTCGCAATATAAATAGTCGTAAGCATAACCAAGCTGGAGGTTTAATAAGCATACATTGCTCACCCTCGCTATGTGACATAGTCATCCGTGGCATTAGGCGTGTTGCTCCAGGTCCCGCGCTATTGGAGCCTGAGTTTCCTACATGAGTGAAAGTTTGAAATTAGTTCGGCCATGGAGGTAGCCTGATCACATTGATCAAGGGAGCAACGTTAAATCTTGTGTCGAAATACTTCTCTGCAAGCTATTTTTTTCCCTGAAAATGGACACAAATTCATTGAAGATTGTACCTGTCCTCCTATGATAAGCTAAAAAATATGATTTGGACTTTGGAGCATCTTTAACCTACAAATCAATACACAAATCAGAATCATAGGATACGATGAACAATAAAAGCCAATATACTCCAGCTCATGTCAACCCTAATTGTTTTTTTTCCTGTCGCTGTTGACAATGGTTTTTTTTTTTTTAATGTGAAACAAAGATCCTAAAAGGTTATATTATGTAACTATATTTAAGGAAAAGATACATATAAAAAGTTCAATATTTAAATCGCTAAGTAATATATATGTTTTTGGTTTTGCAGGATATAAATCAAAAAATTAGTTGGTCTAGTGGTAAAAATGTGTGTTAAATATTCATGCAAACCAAGGTTCGAATCTTCATGCACCCTTTTTTATGCCTAATAAATTTCGAATTTTAATGACAAAATTAAATAATAGCTAATTAAATTTAAAAAAAATGCTTAATAAATTACGAATTTTAATAACAAAATTTAATAATAGCTAAATTTCGAATTTTAATGACAAAATTAAATAATAGCTAATTAAATTTAAAAAAAAATGCTTAGGTGGACAACTAATGATTATGTGGCATTAAATTGAATTACTGGGCAATGAGGTGGCGTTTACGTGGCATTATCTACGTGTAATGCCTCCTGTTATATATAATACTAGCTAAAAGACCCGTGAAATTCACGGGTATTTTAAAGTAACGTTGAAAAGAATATTGAATGGCATTGCGTATTATAAAGTTAGAGGTTAGAAAGAAATACATTCGGATAAACAAAGTAAAATATAAAAGTCGGTAGCAATGAAACATGCATTATATAAAACACAATAGTCAAATAACCGAAAAAAGAACATAACGCATTGAATCCTTTTTTTCTACTAACACGAGATACGATGACACGTAGATGTGATCACAAAATGTGTAGCAATTCTTTGTAAACCACGTTCGTTGTGCTATTCATGAGGTTTCATGTCGTCATCACAAATAACCATTTCCTATCCTTTTTTGCTCCTAACGCTAGAGACGGCTACATAAGGTGCTCATATGTAAAAACATGCTATTACAAATACAAACCACTTGCCCGAGAGATTGTGTATGATTTTTGTTGATTGTAATCACGAAAGAGACAGGCATGGGAACTATTTTCTTACATTCTTTAACGGAAATTACTTATCATAAGTTGATATTTTCATCCTTGCGATAATAATTCACTTACCAAAACGGTTTTATGGTGATTATAATGGCCTCAAAGCAAGTTTTCATCAACCTGGCTACAGGAAATCTTGTTCCCTTGCCCACACACTGTTGGATTGATCGATGTTTCGTAGCACTCAATTTTAATGTAACTTTGTACTTGGGCACCTGGGAGAATTTTAGACCATTAATAAATTTTGTAAATAATATGTCTTTGTTTACTTGTACGGTCTTCCAATTTGCAAACACTGACACACTGTTTCAAGTTAGGTACGTGGCTTCTTTGCCTAGAATAACCGAAAACATATGATTGTTTACAATGTCTACAACCTCATTTGTAGGAGCAAGTATAACTTTTTCTGTGAAACATTTGTGACCATCAAGGTTATCCAACATGTTAGGTAAGTAAAGTTTATGATTGAGGCTTTTGGGTTAATTAAATCCTTAATGAGAATCACGTATGTCAATCTTAATTGGCACCATCTTTTGCATCTCCGAGCTTACCAACTCCCGGATTTAGAATCCATTCAGTGAAGTCTAAAAATTTATTGATATTTTCTAGATGAGAACCTACAGTCAACTGAATAATTGCGGTTAACCGCAACACATTACAGTTGTCCCATGATGGTGTCAACAAAACCTTTATGTTATAATATATAATTTCTATGTAGCTGCAAATACACCATTTGCAACTCGACTGGTTTATAATCTAACTCATCAGATATCAACTGAGTACCAGAATCTGATATGAACCTATCTAGGGATGGCAAAAGCACCCGAAACCGATGGGGAAAACCGAAACCCGGACCGGTCGGGTCGGGTTCGGGGGCGGGTTCGGGGGTTTGGATACGGGTTCGGGTAGAAATATTCTTTTCTTTTCGGGTACGGGTTCTAGTAATACCCGCCCGTTTACTCATATCCGTACCCGTATACCCGAATTTGTACCCTTTTTTTTGCTAATTTATATAAGGTCCAAATAAGTTTTGAGCTATTAACTTTGTATAAAGTTTTTTCTACTCTACTCCTTAATAGCCTATATCTAGGTAATTACAAATAATTAAATTAACGCTCACGTTTGACGCTTTAATTCTCACGCACATGACACATTAACTCTTTAATCTTCAAACTTGCAAATATTGAAGTCGTTTTCTTTAACTTCTAAAAACTTTGAATATATTAGAGTGTTTTAGTTTGTTTTTAGGTGGAGTTTTTTTAACTTGATACTCGCAAATTTGTACAACGATGATTTAATTGGGGATAACTGATACCCGCGGGGAAAACCGATAACCCGATGGATAATAATAATCGGGTACCCATCGGTATTGGGGCGAGTTCGGGTGTGGATATTATAAACGGGTACAGGTTCACTAAAACCCGCCCCAAACCCGACCCATTGCCATCCCTAAAATATCATTTGGATATGGCATCTCCCCAAATTTCCACAAAGAGCACATTTTTTTCTTTTAATACGTCGAACATAAAAGTTTTTTTAGGATTAATGTTACCGTATGATAAAGGTTGTATGCAATTCAAATTTGGTGAAGTTCATGAAAATTAACCATTTTAATATCGTTCTATTGAAGTCACTCAAACTTTGTTTTAGTTACAATGCCCACTCAAGTTTTATTATTGTTTACCTAAAGTCATTCAAACTTTATTTTCACAGCATATGTACTACACTATAAATGATTTGAGACTTTTTTTAAAAAGAATTCTTAAAATTTTAATACAAAAAACATTACTATAAAAGGAAAATTAGAAAATTAATGTAAAATTTAAAAATTTAAGTCTCATTTAAACAATATAGTAACCCCCTCCAATAATAATATATATTTTAATAAAATTGTTTATAAGAAAAGTTTACTTAACTTATAACCACCAATTTAATGTTAAAATTGATAAAAGTGCTAACTATATATCCTATTAATAATTTAGACGTTATACTTTTTAAAAATTATATATCTACTACGTTATAAAGTATTTTGGGCCATTGTAACATGCTAAATAAGGAAGGTTTAAAATGAAAAACATTTGCTCGCTACAAAAATAGTCACCAGGTACCAGCCGTCGAATTGCGCGGGTACCCTTATCGTAAATCATTAAGTTTAAATAATGTTATAATATTGTGAAAATTTTGATCACTTATTTAACAACAAAAACTTTTAGTTATTATTTTGTGGTATATAAAGTTAGCTGGGAGATGTTAAATTTCATTGTAGTTATTATTCAAGGTACTATTAATTTGTTTTTATCAATTTCGTTATAATTCACTAAAGTTGAAGGATATTAAAACTTTAGTTGTTTTTGCAGTTGAAGAAATCTTTTATCGATATTAGTAATAACAGTTGTAAAACTTAAATGTTTTTTTATAGTAAACTATTACTGTAGCGGAATAATGAGGGACATTTTGTTATTAAAATATCGCATATATACAAAACATTTTATAACCCAGATTGGTTTTGGGTCAAATTTATGAAATAGTAATTAAGTTTGAGGCTTGTTTTAATTTAGTCATTATAACTTTATTTTGATTATAAAAGTCACTTAAAGTTTCAATAAACATAATTACTTTAAGTTCTAATAGTGTTCCATTGTTGTGTAGTTTTTATGCTTTAGTGACGTAGATAGAACAATTATCAAACTTAGTTATTATTTCTTGACTTATTTACTTTTCTGAATTGCATAGATTGGTCATATATAAAGTTGATTGAGAGTAGTTATATTCAAGGGTGAGTGTTTATTAATAAGGTACAACTTAACAATGCTTATATAAATACCTTAAATATAGTCATTTTGTATATTTTCACGATAATAAAACGAATTGAAACTTTAATGGATTATATTGTTGATGTGAAATTTAGGTTATTAAATGCTTAATAAATTACGAATTTTAATAACAAAATTTAATAATAGCTAAATTTCGAATTTTAATGACAAAATTAAATAATAGCTAATTAAATTTAAAAAAAAATGCTTAGGTGGACAACTAATGATTATGTGGCATTAAATTGAATTCTTGAATGATGAGGTGGCGTTTCGTGGCGTTATCTACGTGTAGAATCTCCATTATATATATATAGAGATATATATATATATATATATATATATATATATATATATATATATATAAATATATATATATATAATTGAGATCAAGTGAGAATTTTATTAAAATTGTTAAAATGAGAACCCATTAATATGGTGACAAGTGGAAAAGATGAATTTAAGTAAAACTAAAATTGTTACAAAAGCTAAAGGGTAGTTTAGGTATTTATATTACCCTAATTAACCTGCACATTCACCCTCCCTCACACTAAAATTAAAACCGTCGCCCACTTTTCTCTTTCAGCGTGTCCTTCCCCATCCTCTCTTTAACCCTAATGAAAACCTCCTCATCCCTTTAGCACTCTCCCTCACATTTACACATTCACATAAATACGGATATTGGTTTCACAAAGCATACACAAAAACGTGGTTCGTGTTTTTAACACAAAAGCGTGGCTATTGGCTCGTGTATTTTTTAACACAGATTATTTTATTTTTTGTGGGTTTCGTATCAATCTTGAATGTAAAATATGGTGTTTGTCTTCGTTGTAACTTACAACTTATAGATGCGCAGTAGAAGATCTTGTAGATGTCCCATTTTTTTATTTGGGAAAACTCAGTAGAATATCTAGTTAAGAGCCACACGAGCCCAAAGACACACATCGAAGATGTCTGATTCTTTCATAGGATCCACAGGTCACTTGTTCAAGATCTGATATATATCATATCATACACTTCATTTCTTGTTCTAAACGATCGGTTAAGAACCACATATTATTAATATTTTTTTGTTAGGTTTTGTGGATTTCGAGTATGGGGTAGCAAGGTTTCGTGGATTTCGAGCATATGGAGACCAAGATGGATGTGCCACCATTGATGTATTTAGTTGTTTTATATCCATATGTATGTATATGTTCCTGGTGGGATCCACCATGATGTAATATAAATAAGTTTTTTGAGATGTAAAATATATATCATGTTTTTTTTTAATGTGTATCAAGTGTATATGTTTATTTTAGTGGTGCATATTTGGGTTTTTTGTATTGTGAATCAAGTGTATCCGTTTTTTTTAATAGTGCATATCAGGGTTTTTGGTATTGTGTATCAAGTGTATCGGTTTATTTTAGTGGTGCATATTAGGTTTTTTTTTGTATTATGTATCAAGTGTATTTTTTCTGTATTATGTATCAAGTGTATTTGTTTATTTTAGTGGCTGGTGAAATATGTATCAAAAAACAAAAAATGTATCAGTGAAATGGTTAGTGAAATACGTATCGAACTAAAATGGTTGGTAAAAAAAATGCATTAAAAATTAATTAAGAAAATGTGATTTGATTTCTCTAAAATACCCTTGAAACTTCATTTAGTTACTTTAATGTCATTCATTAATGGTTAATCTCATCAAACACAAATTAGTTAATCCAACGGTGTAAATTAGTTCTTACTTTTACAACTTTAAAAAATCTCTCACATTATTGTACTGGTGATGTGGTGTGTGTGTGCAATACACCCCCTCACATACTGGGAGTTGATCACTCCACTGGCTACTTGAGGTCTCCCCTCCTATTGGTTTGGTATTCCGAGGTCACCCCTCCGAATACAATGGTTACTATTGGATATTTGACTGCTATTGCTACTATTGATATGGTCAGTTCTATTGGCTCGTGGTGGATTACTGACCCTTTCATTGTTCCTTTACCCTACTCTATATACTGTTACTCTTCATATATTGCCCATTGTTTCTTATCTTGACTTCAGTTTCCTTATCATTGCTATTGTACTGTTATATTTGTTCACTGGGCTTTTTAAGCTCAGCCGCATTTCTTTTCTTGCGGCAGGTACATAAGCTAGGAGTTGGGGATTGTTTGGGTTGAGAGATGAGCTGATAGTATTAGACTTGGTTATCATATTTCTATTTTGGAGTTTTCTTTCTTTGAATCTATGTATTGTTAAGTGTTGACTTGATTTTCTTTTGTTTATTTAATTAAGACTTCCACTGTGTGATTTATGTCCGTTGGGTATGCTTTGATATGTCACCATACTGTGATACTTTTACCCTTATCGGGTTGGGGTGTTACATGTGAAGTTTGTACTAGATGGTGAACTCCTTCTTACCTTTTGTCCTCGTTTGAAAATTATCTCTTCTAATCTTGGGCTTGCAAAAAGTCATTCAAGAATTTTCACTTTTTGGTATAACTTTTAATATGTTGAAATGTTTAAATATTATAAACTGAAGCACGGACCGTCTGTTAAACAAGTTATGCAGGTTGACTTGTTTTCGACCAAAACTTGTTAATCCTCGACCCAAACATGTTTACTTTCGTGTTAGGTTCGTGTTTCGTCAAGAATTGGCACTCCTATTTAAATTACGATAATAACATAGGTCTAGACTTTAGTCGAATTTTTTTTTACCTCAGACGTAGTCATTTAGTATGGGTCGAAACTCGCTAGGCCAAGTTGATGCATAAATACTTGTTGTCTGTTTGTTTTATAAAATTGCTTTGATCATTGACTTTTATAGAATCTAATATCACCATGATGATATAAATTTTTGGATAAGCAATATACCATACGGTAGCTATAAACATTATAACAATTCAAACTCAAACACCACATTGCCGGCATTTGGACCACTGGGTCCTGCATCGAAAATATCATACTACAATGCGTTTCTGCAATAGGGTGTTTTATGGTTTTGGGTTTTTTATGGTTGTTAATGTGCAAGTGATTTGAATTTTGTGTAGGCTTGTGTAGTCAATTCTTTTGTTCTAAAGATCCAAGTGATTCGTTTAGGCCGGCCGCACTCACGAGATCGTCGCCAAGGTCGTGGGTGTTGATCGTCAGGCGACCTTAGTGTGCCAAGAAGGTCGAGGTCGATGGGCGGAGAGAGGGTTTGTTGTTTGGGTTGTCTGCTTACCTATTCATAACACATATAAACAAACAGAAAATCTTGTGTGTTTGTGTTTGTTGTTAAAAAAAATGAAGGTTGCCTTATTGTGATAAAAAGTCGTCTATAAGTCGACGAAGAGAGAAAGCTGATGTGACGGGAAAAAGAAAGGTCGCTGGAAGTCACGAGTGTGTCCACCTTTATTTATTTGGTTTGATACCAAATGGACCAATACTCATGTATTGACGGGTGTTTCTTTTTAATCAGTTTCTATTTAATTAGTTAGTCTATTAACTAAAAACTAAACTCAATTGTTATTGAACTTAATCGTTTAATTGATATCGTTGTTAGACACTGTAAACCCCCATCAGTTATACTTTATTATTGATCACTATAAATAGAGTACAAAGCAAACCCTAATGGACCTAACCCACAAGTCGGGCTTGCGCCAACTAACCTATCCATCTAATGCTCTCCCGCAGTCCGAGCGGCGAAACCGCGAAAGCTCGGACTGGAGTGGTAAACTAGAAAAGAAAAAAAAAACTAAACATTAACATAATAAAAACATAACTTTAGTCGACTCGTAACAAAACCGTAGCAACGGTCGACTTTAGTCGACTGGTACCGGTGATTCGGCTAAGTCGACTGGTAACAACACCGTACCAACGGTCGACTTTAGGGATTGGTACCAACAGTCACCTTTAGTCGACTGATAACAAAGCCGTACGAACAATCAACTAACAAACAAACAATAAACCGGATAAACGAAAGTATCCGTACTAAACCGGATAAACCAAAATATCCTTAAAATAACAAATAAAAACTTTTTTTTTTCTTTTTTTTCTAATCCTAAACATTATCTTATTTAATACCATGAAACACAAAGATTGGCACTTCCTCGTAACAAAAACACTAACCCTAGCTTTAAAATAGCAACCACTTCCTCGTGTAATCGTCAAAGAAAAAAAAACAAAAAGGTATCGAAACCTTTCTTACTTCTCTTCTTCTCTTCTTTTATTTATTTATTAGGGTTTGGCACAATCGCCTAGGAGCCAAAGTAATACAATACTGCTTTTTTTCTTTGGCAAGCAGCATGTGATAGCAACAATGGATAATGAAGAAAGCAAATAGTATAGCAGCAAGCAACGCAAAAGTGTCCATGATGAAAAGTGATGGGTTACGAACAAAGGTCACGAAAAAGGGGGATAGACTACGAGGAAGCTAAAAATGAGAAAAATTCACTTGATAGGAATCAAGCAAAGAAACCTAAACGATGTGGACTACTAACTAGCTATTCTATTCCCCGGCAGCGGCGCCAAAAAACTTGATACACTTACGCAGCGCGTCGTTCGGGGTCAAAGGAACTTCCTTTTCTTCAAGCAAGTTTTATAATACCCTAGGCAATGAACCTAATCGTTGTAGTGTAGTATTAGGGTAAGCCACGGGTATTGATATCGTTCTCTAGGGGAATAGGAATACTAGTGAGAAGTTACTACGCTAAGGTTGGGGTTGAGGAAAATTTTTTTTTTTTTATCTTTTTATGTTTTTTAGGAAATGGAAAGGTACGAATCTCGGGGTTTGGATTTGGGGGTTGGTATTTCTACCGATTACTCTACTTGTCTAATTATCTAATCTAAGGTGAGGGTAGTCTATGTCTAATTATTGTGTGCTCATATGATGGTTTAAAGATGTGTTTACTTAGGTTTTATTACTCCTTAATTATCTCCTATTGATGGTTGAATTGTCACGTCCTTATTCTTAATCGCGTTGTGTGTCTAAAGTCGTAGGGTATGCGTTTGTCCCTAACTCTTTGAAACTACCAAAGGGTCTCGTCTACAAAATCTCTAGGAATTATAGACTCCTACTCTAAGGTACTCTTTGGATGGTTTAGCCTACTACAACTCTAGGCGTTATAGTCTAAGGTTCACAAAGATTAATCAAGCATTAACTACACAGCGAATGACCTATCGCATTACTAGATCATTAACAATTAAGATAAGAGACAACCAATCAATATTCAATAATTAAGTTGCATATTCCCTAAGCAAACACACAAATAAATTAGCCGGACATGGAGAACATGCAAGCATACACACAAGTAATTGAAGACATAATTGAATTAATGAAGTAAAACACTTATCTTGGTGTAAGATAGGGTTTGGAACCCTAAAATACTGTACAAGACAGCCTTGGTTCGGTTTAGGTTTTACTCCAAAAGACTACACACTGAAAACTAAAAAATTCGGATTCTATATATAAGATTACAATCGCGACAGCGTCACCTTATGAATTGTGACGCCGTCGGTCGCCGTCATTAGGGTTTCGTCTTGGCCACGTTAGACTTGCGACGGCGTCACCTTATGCTTGTGAAGCCGTCCCCTTGATTATCGGCGCCGTGCGGATCAAATCTAGGCCGTCTGAGTTGCGACGACCTACTCTTTTAAAGCCTGACACCGTCACTTGAAAAATAAGCAATTTGGCTCTTGTATCATCACAAAAGTTGTTTGGCGTCGAAATAACACTGACGCCGTCACTTGTAGAACTGGCCGTCCCCTTGTATTTCGGCTGATCGAGTGGCTCGATTCTTGACTTTGGCCATTTTCTTCGTATATCCGCGCCTTTTAGTCCAAATAAGTGCCATTCCAGCAATTTGCCTTCAAGAGACCTAAAAAGTGAAAAGGAACGATATTAAGTAATAACGGATACAAAAGTGATCAAATAAGGGCTTAAACAACCCCTCAAAAAGGTACATTTTAAAACCTTATCAGTCATATTAAGTAGTATGTTGACATGTTTAGTATCATGTTGACCCATGTGGTCATATTAGTATCATGTTGACCCGTTGGGTCATATTAAGTAGTATGTTGACATGTTTGGTCATATTAGTATCATGTTGAACCGTGTGGTCATATTACTATCATGTTGACCCGTTGGGTCATATTACTATCATGTTGACCCGTTGGGTCATATTAAGTATTATGTTGACATGTTTGGTAATATTAAGTATCATGTTGACCTCTTTGGTCATATAAAGTATCAAGTTGACCCGTTGGGTCATGTTAAGTATCAAGTTGACCAGTTGGTCATATTAAGCATCAGGTTGAACCGTTTGGTCGTATTAAGCATCAAGTTGACCCGTTTGGTCATATTAATTATCATGTTGACCTGTTTGGCCATATTTAGTATTAAGTAGACCCGATTGGTCTTAATCAGTAGTATGTTGTGGCCCAACCTCAGTATTATTTATAGCGAAAACTTAGTTATATGTCATAGCGGTCTCAGCATTTTGTTTATAGTAGTTCAACTATATTATTAAGTTATAGCTCATCCTTGGTTTATGTTATAGTATAATTTTAGTAATTAATTCAATTTTAGTATCATGTATTGGTTTAACCTTGTAACCATATTATTGCTCAGTTTCTTTATTTAGCTTAGTCTCAGTTCCAGCCCAGCTTAGTATCATGTTATAGTCAAGCGTAAGTATTTAGCTTAACCTTAAATTATATATGAATGTTATATGTGTTTAGTAATGTGTGCAAAATTCTTTATGCACGTCTGGCATGCGATGCGTTTATATATATGCATATCAAATTCTATTAGGTATATGCTTATGCAGTTTTTAAGGCGCGCCAAGTGCTTTATGCACTAAATTAGTCAGAATGGTACTTTATGCATTACTCAATGTATTTAGTACTGTTAGTATATAGTCAGTTATGCGATCACACATGTGTTCCAGACAAAGTTGGAACTTAGACCTCCTTAGTGGAGAATCGAGCCTTAGAATAGTGAATGTTCAAAAATCGGAACTCAGACATCCTATGTGGATGATTAACATGCTTATATGGCTCGTCAGTTATGTATTCAGTCAGTATAGTACTATAAGTACTCAATCAGTATGTGCTTATGCACTCAGCGAGTATAGTACTATAAGTACTCAGTAAGTATGTGCTTATGCACTCAGTCAGTATGTGCTTATGCACTCAGTTAGTATGTGCTTATGTACTCAGTCAGTTATGCACTAAGTATGTGCTTAGTTATGCAGTCAGCTATGCACTCAGTATGCTTATGTACTCGATTAGTAACATGGTGTATCATGTATTTAATTAGTCAGTGCATTGCTTATGCAGTTGATAAGGTTTTAAAATGTACCTTTTTGAGGGGTCGTTTAAGCCCTTATTTGATCACTTTTGTATCCGTTATTACTTAATATCGTTCCTTTTCACTTTTTAGGTATCTTGAAGGCAAAATGCTGGAATGACACTTATTCGGACGAAAAGGCGCGAATATACGAAGAAAATGGCCAAAGTAAAAAATCGAGACACTCAGTGCTGAACGAAGGGGACGGCGTCGGGCACAACTAGTGACGCCGTCGGACAACTTTGTGATGGCTCGGTAGCCAAATTGCTCATTTACAAGTGACGGCTTGGGTTTTAAAAGAGTAGAGCGTCGCAACTTCGACGGCCTAGATTTGATCCAGACGCGTCGAGACGAAGAGGACGGCGTCCACAGGCATAAGGTGACGCCGTCGCAAGACTAACGTGGCCAAGACGAAACCCTAATAACGGCGACCCGACGGCGTCACAAATCAAAGGGTGACGCCGTCGCATGTGTAATCTTATATATAGAATCCGAATGTTTTAGTTTTCAGTGTGTAGTATTTGGAGTAAAACCTAAACCGAACCAAGGTTTTGTCTTGTATGCGTATTTTAGGGTTCCATACCCTATCTTACATCAAGATAAGTGTTTTACTTCATTAATTTAATTATGTCTTCCTTTGATTGTGTGTATGCTTGCATGTTCCCCATGTCCGGCTAATTTACTTGTGTGGTTGCTTAGGTAATATGAAACTTAGTTATTGAATATTGATTGGTTGTCTCTTATCTTAATTGTGATTGACCTAGTATTGTGATAGATCATTCGTTGTGTTTGTAATGCTTGATTAATCTTTGATGAACCTTAGTTTATGATCGCCTAGAGTAATTGTTAGCTAGTCATTCAAAGAATACCTTAGAGTTAAAGTTTATAAATCCTAGAGATAAACGCATACCCTACGACCTTAGAGACACAACGCAATTAAGAACAAGGACGTGACAATTAAACCACCAATAGGAGATAACTAGGGAGTAATAAACCCTAAGCAAATACATGTTAACTATCATATGAGCACACAACAATAGACATAGACTACATACACCACTAGATTAGATAATTAGATAAGTAGAGTAATCGGTAGAAATACCAACCCCCCAAATCCAAACCCCAAGATTCGTACCTTTCAATTTCCTAAAAAACATAAAAAGATAAAAAAAATAATCTACCTCAACCCCAACCTTAGCGTAGTAACTTCTCACTAGCATTCCTATTCCCCTAGAGAACGATATCAATTCCCGTGGCTTACCCTAATACTACACTACAATGATTAGGTTCCTTGCCTAGGGTGTTGAAAAACTTGCTCGACGAAAAGGAAGTTCCTTTGACCCCGAGCGGCGCGTGTAGCGTTATCAAGTTTTTGGCTGGCGGAATAGAATAGCTAGTTAGGAGTCCACCTCGGTTAGGTTTCCTTGCTTGATTCCTATCAAGTAAGCTTTTTCTCATTTTTAGCTTCCTTGTAGTCTATCCCCTTCTTTGTGTTTGTGTTCGTAAAACCCTTTTCATTTGTCACTATGGCTAGTGAAGTTGCATTTGAATCATTAACAAATGAGGAACAATTGAATTTCGCAGATTGGATTGCATTTTATTTTTCTAATGAATTTGTGAGTGATCTTAGAGATATCCAAAAGGAGAAGGGTGTAACGTTGGATGGATTTGATAAATTTTGTGCTTGTGTGACTTCTATTCAACGATCTTTGTTAGGATCAACTCCTTTTAGTAAGACCATCACGGAAATTTTTTGAGAAAAGCCTCCTAAGCATAAACCATCGGTTGAATGATCTTAGGCACCATGATCAAAAAGACCTAGTTTTTAAGAGCATGGAACCTAAACCCGAACAAGATTGTGAGATGGTTAGAGTTGAAATACTTAGTTGCATATGTGGGATAGACTTCAAAACATATGACACGCGTGAGGAATCCTTTAGGCAAATAGAACATAGTAGTCAAGTTTTTGAGAACAATTCTTATGAATCGGACCAAGAATTTGAAATGGCCAAAGAAGGATTTGAGATGCTTAGGAGAGTATTTGGGTTAGATCATACTAATGAACATTTAGGAGATCTAGATATAATGGAGAATGAAGTGGAAACTCCAAGCCCACAGGCCCTACCATCACTTGAGGAACACACATCGTCTATAACTTACCTTGGAGAAGTAGAAGAGACTATAGGAACCCCGATTGATATCAAACCTTTGGACCAAACGCCACTAGAGAATGTAGGTTTAGATGCTTGTTGTCATGACCTCTCTCTTAGTCCTAGGGAAGTTCCTAATTTTGATGAAACGGAGCCTCAACCAAAAACCTTACCCAATTTTCCGTCTTTAGATGTGAATCTTGGAATTGAATTAGGCCCCAATCCACCCATCAAAATAAATAATCCGGGTAGTTGCTTGATAAAGGTGGTAGACTCTAAGCCATGTAGAGTGGAAGCTAATATAGGAGTAACCCATGACCTTACATATCACCCATTCATGGTTGATAACAAGAAACATTATGGGTTTAAACCGGGTTTATTAGGTCAAGATGGATCCTTAACTAATAATCTTTTGAAGTTGATAAAAGATGATCCATTTTTAGGAGAGATTTGATTCACCCGCTACACCAATAGACTTAGGTAAGGTTATAATGAATGGAGCACACTCCTTTGAGCATATAAATCACCCATCACCCTCTCCTCACGTAGCAAATTTCCACCCTAAGGGTGTGTATCGCTACTATCACCCGCACTTAAGCTTAAGTGTAGGGAAAACCTCCCCTTTATCCGTTAAATAAGGGTAGAGTCAAGCTCGTGACTCGAACAAAAACAAGCGCTTCTTGGGAGGCAACCCATGTGTATTTGTTTTTCATTTTTATTTATGTGTCATATATCTTTTCATTATTGTATGTTCTCATGTTTGAATTTGTGAAAATGCTTTATTTTGTCTTTAACCTCGTCTTAATTACATATAAATGTGTTTTACATAAGGGATAAGTGTAGGGAGGATTACACACGTTTTCAAAAGAAACGTGAACATGAGAATTACAATTATTTAAAAGATATACATGTTTGTTTGTTCGAGTCAAATGCTTGTATCGAGTCATAATGGATGTTTTACAGGAAATTTTTCCAGATTCTAAAGATGTAAATTTTCGAGAATTTTTTCGAAAATGGCAGACCGGTTTTGTCGGGATAACTGACGGCGTCGGGATCGCCACTGGCGGCATCGAGGAAGGAGCGAAACAAGCGATTACTTTTCTCGTTTTCGAGCTACTTATAAATTTTTGGAATATTCGGTCTTAATTTTCCGAAATTACGTAAACATCCATTCCACAAGCATTATATCCTAGTTTAGTAGAGTCCTATATATATTATTACCGCCGATTTTACGCGAAGGTTTCTGTTAATACAAATAAGCCGTAAAAACGTTTATTTATATTTTACGATCTTCTAATGTTTTGTCGATAACAAACGTAAAATCATATTAACGAAACAAATAAAATACGTAAATGGTTTGAACTAATAGTTTTTAACATATTCACATTTTCACATAAAACACTAAAACAAGTATAAGTGATTTTATGATTTAGTAAAACATATATACAACAACTAGTGTTTACATATTTGGGTAAAATATACACATAACTAGTATGTAGTATATTGGGTAATATAAATGGGTAGAAACTTAAGTATCACAACCCATTGGGAAAATACATTGAATGTAGTTGGGTATAACCCAAAGCCCATAACCCATGGATCTTGACCCATAACCCATTGCATGACATCATGCTTATATCATACATGGATAATATCCATAACCCATGGATCAACCCATACCCAAGTGACTAAGTGCATTGCACTTAAAGATACATTGTATCTAGCCAAAGATCCATGGTTCAACCCATGACCCATGACCCATAACCAAAATACCCATGGGCAAAGAGGAGCGTTCCACGGATCCCTAGCTTTGGGCTAGCCGGATCCCTTGTGGTAGGGATCCGTGGGATCCAGAGCGATGGGATTTTTCCTCTATAAATAGTGAGCCATTTCTTCATTGTTTCTCACCCTTTCCAACACACTTTCTCTCTAAGTGTAAAACTCACTAACCTCATATCCAAGAGATCTATGTTTGTAGTTTTGTTTTTGTGTGATCTTATAGGTTCCTCTTAAAGGAGAGATCACCACTTCTTGAAGACGTGCAAGCTCAAGTCCATGAGTTGCCATGCTTCGTCATCATCAAGACAACTAAGGTTCTCTTGTTGATAGTTCTTCCTTTCTCCATAGATGTTGGGTTGAAGGCATTAGTGAAGAATGCCAAAAGTGTCAAGATGAAAGCATTAGTGAAAGGTGTTCATCAACCGTGTCAAAGCATTAGTGAAGAATGTTAAAAGTGTCAAGATGAAGGCATTAGTGAAGGGTGCCAAGCGTTGTGTCAAAGGCATTAGTAAAGGATGCCAAAGAATCAAATAAAGTCGCATTTGGGAAGAATGCCTAGGTGGTATAATCGATGAGGTGCATCGTTATACATATATGTATTTGTTTGTTTGTTTCCAAGGATGGTGATATCCTTGATGAAGGTGTAACAAGGAATTGATATCCTTGATAGTAGTTGTTGTGTTGTGAAGGGTAGTAGTTCCTCCATAGTAATGGAACTAGGTGCTTAGCCTAGTACCTAATAAAGGGTAGGCAACGTTGTGATAGGATTAGTTCTCCTAAGGTGTGAAAGAACTCGGTGGTTAGCCCAGCACCGTATAAAGGGTAGGCGACGTTGTGTTAGGTGTGGTTCGCCTTGGTGTGAAAGAACTCGGTATTTAGCTTTGTACCGGAAAAAGGTTAAGCGACGTTGTGAAGGCTTCTCCGCCATAAGGAGTTGGTGTAGTGCTTACGAACTCTCGAGTAGGTGACTCGGGGAGTGGAGTAGGGCAAGGAAGGTGTCCTTGTAGCCGAACCACTATAAATAACTTGTGTCGTGGTGATGTGCTTCTTACTCTTTATCTTTCATTACATACTTTTATATGTTTGTTTATCAACATCCAACAGACACATCCAAATAGATTAGGTGTTGTGTCGTGAAGGGTAGTAGTTCCTTCATAGTAATGGAACTAGGTGCTTAGCTTAGTACCTAACAAAGGGTAGGCGACGTTATGATAGGATTAGTTCTTCTAAGGTGTGAAAGAACTCGGTGGTTAGCCTAGCACCGTATAAAGAGTAGGCGACGTTGTGTTAGGTGTGGTTCGCCTTGGTGTGAAAGAACTCGGTATTTAGCTTTGTACCGGAAAAAGGTTAAGCGACGTTGTGAAGGCTTCTCCGCCATAAGGAGTTGGTGTAGTGCTTACGAACTCTCGAGTAGGTGACTCGGGGAGTGGAGTAGGGCAAGGAAGGTGTCCTTGTAGCCGAACCACTATAAATACTTGTGTCGTGGTGATGTGCTTTTTACTCTTTATCTTTCATTACACGTTTATATATCTATCTATCAACGTCCAACATAAACAACCAAATAGATTGACATAAGTCGATCTAAATATTTAAAAGGAAGTTTTAAATTGGTAAAACTATTCAACCCCCCCTTCTAGTTTTCCACAGTTTTGTTTGTTTTCTTCAAGTGTGCAGGTTTAATTTACCAAGAAGAAGATACATAAGATGAGAAGGAGCTTTTCACGCAAACGTTCTTCTTGAAGAAAGATGTAACCACCACTTTACACGGATCCTACCGAGCTAATCCGGGGAGTATTAGTTTCTTTCATCTTTTATTACCTTCCGTTATCATAACTTTGATACTTTTGGGGAACATTGGGGACAATGTTCAGTTTAAGTGTAGGGAGGGAAAATAAAACGGGAGCTTTGAAACTATGCTTATCCTTGATTATTTGCTTTGTCCAATTGCATTTTTGTAATAAACCATGAGAAAATGTCGGTTAGGGTAATTTTCGCACCAAATTTAAATTTTTTCATGACATATAGGAGTGGGCCATTAGTCTTAATAAAGCATGTCATGGATAGGAAATTATATGACTAGCACAAAAACCTTTTACCACTTAAATTCCACCCAAAATGTGAGGATCGCCCTTAGATTATTAGGAATTGAAGCATTCATATTTAATGCTTAGAGTGTGAACTGGTAGTATAATAGATTCTAGAACTTGTTTTGTGATGCATCCCGAGATCGCTAGTAAGACTACACTTGTGTAGTTAGGAATAACTAAATGATAAGAGGCATTAGGATAACCCTTGTTTGATACCCGTAATATAATTACTTCTTCCACATCGGTTGAGTAATTCCCCCACACCTTTGCGTTGTACTCATCTTTAGTACACGATACCCCTAGTTAACCCCTCAGAGCCTATACTTTTCGCGGTTCTCGTGATGTTTCGGTTTTCCAGAATATCAATGAAGAGCATTGTTTACAATCCACCCCCAAATGTACACCCAAATCGCCTTATCCTACCTTGTATGCACTCACTTTTAGTGCATTATTGTTATCACACTAAACCCTTAGTTCAATTATCTAGTTGCTTGCATAAGTTGCTAAGTCGAGTCATATCCTTTGTACACAGTTTTGGGACGATAGGGACGATTGGGAAAAGTTACATTTTATGAGATGACGGGAAGGGAACGTTAAATTCAAATTCCCTTTATTTGCATAATAATGTACTCCAAGTGTTTTGATCTTTTCAATTCGGGTCATATTAGTGTTAGAGTAATAAAAACTCAAGTGTAGGGATGTGCCTATAAATCCTTATCATTTTGATGTTATCGTAGAGGATGGTAGAGTAAAAGTATTTGAAAAAAAAATTGAAAAAAATAGAAAAAGGAGAAAAAAAAATATATAGAGGGTTAAAAAAAAAAAAAAAAAAAAACGGGCTACCATTCTACATCTATCTTTAAATTTATGTTTGTTTATTTCAGTTATCTAGAGTCTAGAGTGTCGAGTCTTGGCTTAGCAACGCCATTCTTCGCATGCTTGTAACATAAAGATTTTTGACTTGCCACCACTAAATAGCCTATCCCACCAAACTCTTTGTTTCCCTACCGTAAGCCTATCATTACAACTCTCTAAAAGACCTCTTGGATAGTCTTTCCTAGGTGCTTACGCCAAAGTGATGGAGGTTTGATCTAATCTCAAGCTTATGGTAATCTATGTACTAGGACCGGTTAATGAGTGTTTATCTTCCATTTCCAACTTGTTATATTTCATATACACCCGAGAGATGTGAGTATCTAAACACCCATGTGAGGTGCTAGTATGTAATTTCCGTGCTTGTTATGACTTTTGCGGGGCTTATATGTGTTGTGAATCGTTCTAAACTAATGCTTCATGACCTCTAACTTATAAATTGATTGGCTAAAAGCACATTTGCTTGAGAACAAGCAAATACCAAGTGTAGGGATATTTGATAAGGTTTTAAAATGTACATTTTTGAGGGTCGTTTGAGCCCTTATTTGATCACTTTTGTATCCGTTATTAGTTAATATCGTTCCTTTTCACTTTTTAGGTATCTTGAAGGCAAAATGCTGGAATGACACTTTTTCGGACGAAAAGGCGAATATACTGAAGAAAATGGCCAAAGTCAAGAATCGAGACGGTCAGTGCTTTGGGCTGAAGGGGCGGCGTCGGGCACAACTAGTGGCCGTCGGACAACTTTTGTGACTTTCGGTAGCCAAATTGCTCATTTACGGTGGCGGCTTTAGGTTTTAAAAGAGTATGGCGTCGTAACTCAGGCGGCCTAGATTTGATCCAGGCGGCGTCGAGAGAATGAAGGGCGGCGTCCGCGGGCATAAGGTGGCGTCGTCGCAAGACTAACGTGGCCAAGCGAAACCCTAATACGGCGACCCGGCGGCATCACAAATCAAAGGTTGACGCCGTCGCATGTGTAATCTTATATATAGAATCCGAATTTTTTAGTTTTCGGTGTGTAGTCTTTGGAGTAAAAAACCTAAACCGAACCAAAGGTCGTCTTATGCAGTATTTTAGGGTTCCATACCCTATCTTACATCAAGATAAGTGTTTTACTTCATTAATTTAATTATGTCTTCCTTTGATTGTGTGTATGCTTGAATATTCCCCATGTCCGGCTAATTTACTTGTGTGTTTGCTTAGGTAATATGAAACTTAGTTATTGAATATTGATTGGTTGTCTCTTATCTTAATTGTGATTGACCTAGTATTGCGATAGGTCATTCGTTGTGTTTGTAATGCTTGATTAATCTTTGATGAACCTTAGTTTATGATCGTCTAGAGTAATTGTAGGCTAGTCATTCAAAGAATACCTTAGAGTTAAAGTTTATAAATCCTAGAGATTTTGTAGTCATTAACCTTTGGTAGCTTCAAAGAGTTAGGGATAAACGCATACCCTACGACCTTAGAGACACAACGCAATTAAGAATAAGGACGTGACAATTCAACTACCAATAGGAGATAACTAGGGAGTAATAAAGCCTAAGCAAATACATGTTAACTATCATACGAGCACACAACAATAGACATAGACTACATACACCACTAGATTAGATAATTAGATAAGTAGAGTAATCGGTAGAAATACCAACCCCCCAAATCCAAACCCCGAGATTCGTACCTTTCCATTTCCTAAAAAACATAAAAAAATAATCTTCCTCAACCCCAACCTTAGCTTAGTAACTTCTCACTAACATTCCTATTCCCCTAGAGAACGATATCAATTCCCGTGGCTTACCCTAATACTACACTACAACGATTAGGTTCACTGCCTAGGGTGTTGAAAAACTTGCTCGACGAAAAGGAAGTTCCTTTGACCCCGAACGACGCGTGTAGCGTTATCAGCAGTTAGTTAATATTATGATTCATGTAGTTAGAATAGTACTATATATACTTATTCAGCGGCATGCTTATGTTCAGTTTATGATTTAATACAGTTCCGTTATCTCACTAAGTCTTGTAGACTTACCGTTCTCGGTTATGTTTTTGTAGGTATGCAAGATGAGACTATGTACATGCTAAATGGGCGTAATGGGTTAAAATGGTGTAGCTCGCGGGTTAGGTAACGAGCTTCTCATTTTCATCATTTGTTATCAGTTTGGAATGCCCCTAAATCAAGAACCAGCTTCTTTGCCAAGTTTAAAGAGTCACCGTTATGTATTTTGTAAAGTTTAGTATTTTAACGGGACGTTTGGAATAAACCCGTATGATGTAGAAAATACACTTCCGCTAGTTTTATCAATGTATATAGTTTACAGATTTATATATATTCAAAAAAAAAATAAAAAAAAAATAATAAAAAATCTGGGCGTTTCAACTACAAACTCCATGACCTTAGAGACGCTACTCTAACTAAGAGAGCACGGTGCACTTGTTATAGTACTCTCGTTATACATATTTTGCACCTATAACGACTCCATACCTTCACGGGTATCAACCCCATATGCGACAACGCCATCCAAATAACGGTAACCTTTTTATGTTTTTGTTTTTTTTGTTTTTTTTTGTTTCTTTTTTTTTTTTTTTTTTTTTGAAGGAATGATATTGTGAAAGGTTTTTGTTTTGTTTGGATAATGGGAATACTATATGGTAAAAGCTAATGTGACGACGCATATAAATTACGCCTATGACTCATTGCATCTAGCAGACTAGCACTCTAATAGTAATAACTACAACTCAAGAAAATCAACAAGCTAGAGGAGAACCCGACCATTTAATCCTAAGTACACGTATAGCAAATATATACGATACTTATATACGTTTACTCATTTTTGTTAATAGACTTGTTTCGTATGTCTGCTCAATAATTACAAAAGAGTATAATAATTCTAATTAGTAAGCTCATCCTAACACCACTTTTAGTTTTCGATTAGTCATAGGTTGAAATAGGCCTTAATCAAGCTTGAAGCATCTTAAAAGTTAATAAAATCAATAATTCTATTATTACAAGATATACAACATTTGATAATTATACATCACATACGTGCACTAAACTTAATTATATGGTAGCATAAAATATTCAAGATTTTGTCTAACACACAAACTATAGTTATCCATCAAAAAGTGTGAACTGTCAGGAATATCCTGGCTTTGGGTGTCTTTTGGCATCAGTCATTGTCTATCCCATAAGAGATAACTCCGACAACTCTTTTGATCTAGTAAGGCATCAACTGAAGTGAGCACGAGCCGAGACTCGAACCCTTAACTTTTTATCCGTCAAATCTCTCCAGTTGACTCATAGGTTTTTTGGAGATAGACATAAACCAAGCCAAAGCCCTTTAGCCACAAACTATAGTTACGAGTCATAATCGTTTTAACTTATAAAGCATTTACTTGTACAATCGTACACTATCAATTGATCCGCTTAATATAAGCATCACTACATTTTTTGTAGATACATATCCATCAACATAGACCCTAATTTTTAACTGATGTTGCTTTCTACTTGTCTAGTATTGTATACTTCACATGTAGAATTGTCATATACACATAACATATCTTTTATATCACACAAGGCTATTATTCTAGTGGTACTATGTGAGTTGGCTAACAACTTTTAAAAGTGTAAATTCAAGCTTCGAAGAAGTCATTTATAAAATGTGTCATGTGGTGTGAAAACAAATTATATATATACTAATGGGAGGATACGAAACGGCGACAAAACATGTCGTTTGGGGCTCACCATATTTTCGTCAGCCCAAATGCAAGATCCATGTTTCTTCTTCAGCCCTGTTGCCGCCTTCTTTCATATACGTGTCTTCTACAGTTATACATGGCGCCATACTCTCTGTCTCGACTCTTAACGACCTGCGATTCATATCGCTTGCAAACAATCGTGTCGTGTTTCTCGGTTTTCTGCTGCTTTAACATTTGGTAAAAAAGATTATTCATCTGATTTGTGGGTTTTTGATTATTTGTGAAAAAAAGATGAAACTATGGGTTTATTTATGATTACGGGTGGATTTTTTTTAATAAATATCTTTCGGAGTTATTATTTCAATATGTTGATGTTAATTGGGTTTTTAGGTTTGGGATTTTGATTATTATCACAGCTTATTGGCTTATTTGATTTTGCTTATGACTTAGGGTGGTTTTATTGTTTTGTTAGGGGCGTGTTTGGATGAACTTATTATCCCGCTAATTAGCTTATTTGAGACCAGGGATAAACCCGGGGGTAAGGAGACTGCTTCCAATGAGACCAATCTGAGTCGAATGATATTGGTTATTTGAGGTCCGAGCGTAACAGCGCGGCAATAACGGATGGCGTGAAAGCATACTTGCTATCATTGAGCCGCGTTTTTGCGACCATGGCGGAATTCGACCTTTTGATCATTTTCCACTCACAAATCGAGCCTAATGATCCATTGGCGGTAGGGTTTTTGGTCGTTTAAATATGCATTTTTACGACTGTTTGGTATAAAACTTATTATCTCAGCATCGTTTAGTGCCTGTTTTGAGGTTCTCAGCAAGGCGTTCGTTTGTTTTTGGTAAGCAATGGCATCTTTTTATTGTTCACGCTTTGCAATGCATAAAAATTGCATGACACAAAATTATCAGGCTCTATATAAATGTATTTTGTCAATGAGATGTCTGCGCCTGGGATTCCTGAGATGCAGAGGTCAAACCTTGCATCTAGCGTGATTCAAGTATCTGGCGATCACAAATATTGTTATTCCATTTTTTCATCAACCATTATATGTGTCACACTATTGGCATCAACATTTTTCGATGTGGTGCAGCTCAGACTTAGTCCACCTTCAAAGCTTATAGCGGTGTCATTCGCGTTGGCCAAGGTAATGGCTTAGATTTATGTTTTTAGTTCATAGTTGTGTTTCGGTTACACACGCGTGCCTCTATGTGCTGCCACCTTTTCATGTTTTGCTAATTTCGTAGCTGTAATTAAGCCGTTTCAAAGTGATGAACTTACAGGTATGAACCTTTGAGCCCAAGAACGTGGTATTTTGTAGTCCAGTTGGCCCAAAAATATGCGGGTCCAAATTGCACCCAGATTTTGATAATATATAAAGTTTGCCGACTTTAACCGAAGTTTCTAAAGCGTTTCTGGAGGTCCAATATTGTCGTCGTTACGTATTTTTTGCTTCCTTTGGGTATGTTCGTTGCCTTTTTTGACTGTTTTCGAATCCATAGATTCTTATATGTTTATGCTTTACCTGTTATTGTTGCATGGTATGTTTTTAGCAAAGGTGCATGATTAGTTTTAGGTAATGGTTTTGTGGATTTGATAGTCTATGTATGAAGTTTTATGGATATGATGTTTATGTCGTTCATATGGGGTGTAGTTTGTGGTTTTTTTTCAGTTTGCTGTGTTAATGTGATTTGGTGTTCACCATCCACCTTTGCTGTTAGTACTTGCCTGTTAGCAACTGCCTTTTTTTTGGTGTCAAATATCTGCGTCCTTTTCTTTTGTTTGCTTTATTAGTTTGTGTTATAACCATGAAAACCAAAAGACAGTTGGTTCCGAAAGTTGCTCTTACACCTATTGCGAACAGGCGTGATGAAATACATACAAATGCATGTGACACTGGGTGTGTTTAAAACCAAGATGTTATCGTAAGTCTTGAGCCTATGTCGAGCGCTGTAATACTATATCATGTACATCGATGTTGCGGTATCCCCTGTCGGTTCATTTTTCACCCTCGAACGACCATCGAATGTTGTTGAAAGTTTTACCGGTGTTTAGCCATCCGTAAAGGCAAAAGGAAATGGAACGATAAGTTGGAAGCTACATTTGGGATACCCGTTGTTCACGAGAAGTTATATGCAGTGAACACTGCGGTGCGCAACATACAAAATCTATGATACCGTCTACCAAGGGGAAAAGAATATTGGACACTACGAATGGCAGCACATTGTTTGAAGCCTTTGTTTCTAAGAAACCATGTATGCAGAGGCTCAGTTTTAGTGTAATAACAAAGGCGAGTTACATAAACGTACCCATTCTGTCATCGGAAACTAACAGCGACTTCCTTTTGGGATCTGCGGTTGGTAGCTCAGATTTTGCCTATCCAATTCCAGCTGCGACCAGTTACCTAACTTCAGTATCCAAAACTCTTGTACGGTTAACATTGTTAGTACTGGTAGTAGAGGTTAGGGTGCTTTGCATTTTAAAAGTTTTCATTTACGCTTTATCTTCCGACATGTTTGGGTGCAGAATTTTTAACTTTTTTTATCTTTTCAGGTGCACTTGAGTTCGCAAAATATATGCAAGTTAAGCCTACCGTGGGTCAGATATTTTCCGGGTCATTACCCGCAAGTAAGTCAGCTTCCAGTTTCGGTTAACCATTATAGGCATGTACCATCAGTAATTTTGTAAATGTTGTTGTCATTTGGGTAGGCACAAGTTTTAAATAGAACACTAATAATGCATTTAGTGGCTCCACGAACTGCTTCTCGAAATACAAAGGCATCATTGCTAAACACTCTTTTCAGATATACAACTATCACTGCCATGCAAATAACACATCAAGTGCAAAAAAAATATTGATACCAAAAATGGGCTCCCACAATTTAATAGCACAATGTGCCTCCAAAACTCAAAAAATATTATCTAATACACAAATTAATGCCTGCATCAAAACTCATCTATTGACAGGTGCTTCGTTCTTTTTATTTCGTTTACTGCCTTTTTACTGTCATGAACATTCAGTGTCCGCCCGTGCAACTACCGGGTGAAAATTCGAGGTTTTAGCACTTTTTTTTGTGTTGTTCGTAGATTTTTTGGAGATACTTCGTGCATAATTTTATAAGCGGTACTCGGTCCATGTATATCTTAAAGGTAGATCAACGACGTTAAGCAACGCCCCATCGACAACTTTCCCTACAATTTAACGCTGAGCAGGTATATCGATAAATATAAAATGCCCCGCCGCAACGCGGCGGCATCGTAGCAATCCTTGTTGTAATAAAAGTTGTCGCTCGAAAAATAAAATAAAAATATCACCTATATTTCATGAAAACATATATAATAAAAGATGTCACATGTTTATGTAACTTTTCATGCCAAGCCCATTATCAAATGTAACCCTTATATAAAGTACACCCAAACCCATTGTGCAGCATATACCAATTTAGGTCTAGTGCACTCTGCCGCCATGTGTTTGGTTACACATAGAGTTGTTGTTTTCAATGGTTCTGATGGAATTCTATTTGTGGTTCCATCGATTCGAGTATGAATTTTTTCGACCGTGGTTCCCCTGTTTAAATTAGTTTGTGTTAATTGTATTAAGCGACAAACCCTTCATATTCTCAACATATGCTATGGCTTCAAGTCCTGCGGTTGCCAAACCCGGAAGACTCGCAACAATTGAGGTGAAATCCGTCAAGTGGAGCAGAAGCTCTTTGGTGCGTTGCGGGAGCATCCTGCTCTCGATCCGAGGGCGTAGGCGAGAAGGATGCAATTTTAGGGGACGAATTGAAGCTACATTCTCTGGGTTTATCTGTACTGAGAGTTTGGAGAGATCTAGTTCCGAACACTATTTTATCTTGTGAAAATTGTAAAAATTATAAAAGTTGTGTTGTCAAAATTATATCTATGTCGAATCTGTATTGATTTATTTGCAATGAAATGTAAGTTATTTGGAAGGCATGTGTACATTGATCAAAAGTTTTACCAGAGCATAATAGTCCATTTGATATGCATTCTGAAGTTAAGTACTTTTTTATAGCATGTTTCAATGTTTATATGGCAGATATTGATGTTTGACAAAAAAAAAAAAAAAAAGATAAAAGATGCAGCCTCATGTGTGGTGTGGTGAACCAGTTTACACGATCATCTTAGAGCATAAGTTATGGTGAACAAGCTTTTCAACACACCCACTTAAAAATACCCTTCATTCACAACTAATATCAACCTCTTCATTTGAGCCCCAGCCATCCTCATTTTATTTTTTTTCCATATTTTTCAAACACAACAAAATTCATTTCATTTATAAAATAAAAACTTAAAAATACCCCTCATTCACAACTAAGGTGGTGGTTGTATTTTTTAAATTGTCTCTTAACAACTTCTGAATCTGAACCGTTCAGACGCGGTCAGACATTTTGGCCATTCATTTGTTTTTTGTTGGGGCGGTTAGAGGCAGTAAGATCTTAATGGTCTAGACTTGAGAGGGGTGTCTTAATACATCTTGTTGCCTGTTGCGGTTCAAACACTAGTTTTTTTTCCCATTCAGATGCGGTCAGATTCAAACATTTACGCTTCAGATTCAGATTCAGATGTGCGGTTCAGATTCAGATTCAGAGTCTCTAAAAAAACAAACACCACCTAACCTCAACCTCTTCATTTGGGCCCCACCCACCCTCATTTTATTTCTTTTCCATATTTTTCAAACACAACAAAATTCATTTCATTTATAAAATAAAAACATTACAGTATATTAAAAATTAAAACGATACCAAATACATAAATCATAAATCTTAATCTGAATACTCCCCGCATGCAGAATCATACGAGGGAGATCGATGATAACAAAAATTAGGGTTATGTTAAATTGGGGATTTTTTAAAAATAGATTCGAATGATAACAAAACACTTTTTATTACTTCAGAAAACCAAGATTACAACAACCATATATCTATTCTCAAATAGTATCAACCAACTACTTAATATTTGATCTCAATCAAATATCACAATACCAGAACAATCAGTAACAAGTGTTTTGATTAAGAGAATCAAGAACACAATTAGGGTTTCAAAAGAGAGTATTTTAGAGAGATGATTATTGAGAGAGAAAACGTAAATCAAAGATATGAGAAAGACTTTTGTCTTTCTCAATATATAGCCACAGAAACTTAACTTCAAACCCTCAACTTTAACAACTTTGCTAGAACCGCTCCAATCGGCCGGCTGATGGAAATGGACTGACTACCGGGAAAATTCGTGTTACTTCGTCTGCACTGGTTTGTACACGAATGCGCCCTTATTATCCCCGCGGAGCCTCCAAAGGAAGTAAAGACTACAAGTCCCTATGGAAGTTCCTTGCCCACTTCTTGGCATCTGCCTTGACAGATCCAAAGTCTTCCACAGCCTTAATATATTTATGCTTCAAGTCCCTCAAGATACAAATTGCTTCAATATCCATCTCCTTAACTTCACAACAGCAAACAAACTAAAACATGATAATCTGCAACACAATGAGTATTATCAGATTCCTATTAATCTCTTGATTATAAATCTCAACACCCCCCCTTAATCTGATAACTGATATATATCAAACATGCTAAGATTTTTGACCAAAAAATTATGTTGTTATGTATCCAACCCTTTTGTAAAGATATCTGCAATTTGATTTGCAGAATCTACTTTAACAGTTTTAACAACACCATTTAAAATTTTCTCTCTAACAAAATGCAAATCAATCTCAAGATGTTTAGTCCTTTCATGGAAAACTGGGTTGGCTGCTATTTTAATAGCAGATTTGCTATCACAGTGAAAAGGAACAGGTAAAAGACCATAAATATTAAGATCTTTTAAATTTTTTATAATCCAAATCACTTCATTGGTTACTGAAGCAAGAGCTCTATACTCCGTTTTAGTAGAAATTTTTGAGAGATTAGGTTGCTTTTAACTTCCCATTCAAGAATACACAATAGCCAGTAACAGACCTTCTAGTCACAATACATTTAGCCGAATTAGCATCAGAATAGGCAAGAAGAGACATACGAGAATTCTTAGTAATATGAATACCCAAACCTGGAGCTCCTTTAAGATACTTAAGTATCTTTAAAGCTATTCTGAGATGAGAATTAAGTGGAGAATGCATGAACTGACTCAAACAATGAACAACATAAGAAATATCAAGTCTAGTATTAGTCAAGTAAATAAGCTTACCCATAAGCTTCTGATAATAAGTAATATTATCAAGTAAAGGATCAATATCAGTTGCTTCATTATAAATAACAAGTTTAGATTGTATAGGAGTTTTAGAAGGTTTGCAACCAAGTTTACCATACTCACTTAGCAAATCTAAACAGTACTTTCTTTGGTTTAAACAAATTCCTTTATCAGTTTCAGCAACTTCAATACCAAGAAAATATTGCAACTTTCCTAAATCTTTAATCATGAACTTCGTTTTAAGAAAGATCTTGAAATTGTTGATTTCATCAATATTATTCCCAGTAACAATAATATCATCAACATATACAAGTAATGCAATAAACACATCATCTTTAGACTTTGTATATAAAGAATAATCACTTTTACTTTGAGTAAAGCCATTTTCAATAAGAGCAGATGTAAGTTTAGCATTTCATTGTCTAGGAGCTTGTTTTAAACCATACAAAGATTTTTTAAGTCTGCATACTCTGTTATCACCTTCAGGGAAGAACCCTTCTGGTAATTTCATGTATACAGTCTCATCAAGATCACCATAAAGAAGAGCATTGTTAACATCAAGTTGAAAAATAGGCCAATTATTTTGAACAGCAACATTAAGCAAGCATCTAACAATGACCATTTTAACAACAGGAGAGAAGGTTTCCTCATAATCTACTCCTTCTTTTTGATTATATCCTTTAGCAACCACTCTAGCTTTATATCTATCTATTTCTCCATCAAATTTATACTTTATTTTAAAACCCATTTACTTCATATAGCTTTTCTACCAGGAGGTAAGACAGTGATTTCAAAAGTATCATTTCTATATAAAGCCTCAATTTCATTATTCATAGCATCAGTCCAATAGATAGATTTAGCAGCTTCAAAATAATTTGTTGGCTCATGACTTTTGTTTAACTGAATTGTAAAACAATAGTTTTTAGAGTTAAGTTTAGAATAATTCACAAACTTTTCAATACATACTTAACTTTAGATTCAACAACAAAATCATTATAATTTTTGGGAAAAACAGAAGGTCTAGAAGACCTTCTCAAAGGTACTTCTTCCTGAACTGGAGAATTTGAATCATGATTATCTCATCCTCATCATCAAAGACATTGATGTCATCGTTATGATCAGTGACATGGTCTCTACCAGATGGAGGAGAGTAGCCACCTTCACTTGGTGACTCAATGTCACTATTCAGATTAGGGTCTACTCTATTTTCATCATTGGGTAGTTCAGGGGTTTCAACATCAAAAAAATTCAACTGATTTAAGTCATGAAAAACATTTTCAGAAGTATTATTGTTCTTATCAGCAGTAGATTCCTTAAAAGGAAAAATAGATTCAAAAAATTTAACATCTCTAAAAAAGATGAATTGATGCTTATCAAGACTATATAACCTATATCCCTTTTTAGAATTAGAATACCCCGTCATAACACATTTCTCAGGTCTGCTACTCAATTTATCATGATTATTAACAATAGTAGCAAAACATAAACAACCAAACATCCTTAAATCACAGAGAGTAGGTTTCTTATTATATATCATCTCAAAAGGAGATTTTCCATTAAGCACAGAAGAAGGCAATCTGTTGATAAGAAAACTAGCAGTAAGAATACATTCAATCCAAAACTTAAGAGGAATTCCCCCTGAAATAGAAGGGATCTAGCTACATTCAAAAGACGCCTATGTTTCCTTTCAGCAATACCATTTTGTTGTGGAGTGTATACACAAGAAGTCTGATGGGTAATACCTTTTTCCTCAAATAACTTTGAAAAAGAATGATTAACAAATTCAGTACCATTATCACTTCTGAAATTCTTAATTTTTTTTTATCAAAATGGGTTGCAATTATATTGTAAAAGACAATGATATAGTGAACAGTTTCATCCTTGGTTTCAAGTAAATATGCCCAAACAGCCCTAGTGTAATCATCCACAATAGTCAAAAAATATTTGTAACCTTCTTTATTAACAACCTTATAAGGCCCCCAAAGATCTAAATGAACAAGTTCACCTAAAACAGTTGAAGTATGATCACTTAAAGTAAAAGGTTCTCTAGTTTGCTTAGCCCTTTGACAAGTTTTACAAATCAAGTTTTGATCTTTTGAATTAAACTTCAAATCAGATTTTAAAATATTTAGAACAGGGTCTGCAGGGTGACCAAGCCTGCAGTGCCAATCATAATGAGAAAGAAAACTTTGAACAAAAGAGTTATGACTTTTAAAAGAAATACCTCCAAAATTGAAATAATATAAACCACCAGACTGATTACCAGTCCCCAGAACATTTCCCAGATTCAAATTCTGATTCAAGAAATAGCATTTATTCTCATCAAAGGCAACCACAATTTTATTATCTTTAGCCAGTTTATGAACAGAAATTAAAGTGACACAATATTCTGGAATAACCAAAACATCATATAATATTAAAGAATCTGTTAACTTTAGATTTCCAATTTTAGTAATAAAAGCTTCTGTCCCATTAGGATGACCAACCTTTATTTTAAGATGAGAAATATCAAAAACATTTATTAATTCCTTGTCACAATGTGTCATATGCTGGTTAGCACCAGAATCCACAATTTTTCCACAGAAGTAAGTTTAGATTTCAAATTACTATTTGTGGAAAAAAAAACTTTTGAAAATTCTGATTAAAAACATGCTATTATTAAAATAAGTACCTGCCATATTGGCCTGCACGCTATTTCCTTTGATTGTATTGTCTTTGATGAGAGAAATGAGAGTAGTATAAGTTGTTCATCTAAAAACTAGAAGATCACATAGTTATTATTAGAAAACCTTTTTGTAGTATTATGAGGTCTATTATTGATACCCTTTTTTCTAAAATTTGGAGGATACCCAATCAATTTAAAACATCTTTCTTGAGTATGGCCATTAAAACCACAATGATCACAAACAAGAGTAGAACCAGTAATCCTTCTATTATCAGAAACTCTATTAAAATTAGCAGGTGGATTATTAGATTGAGCATTCTGATTAATAAGTCTAGCAGATTGACTGGTCAGGTTATTAGCTTGATTCACAACTCTAGTAGTAAAAGCATAATTATGATTTCTACTGGTACTTCGAGACACAACATTTTTATGATTCTCTTCACCACTGATAATAGCATAAGCACCTTTAACATCAGGCAAATGATATTTAGAAAGAATATTACTCCTTATTTGCATATAAGTATCATCTAGACCCATTAAAAATTGCATTAGTTTCATAAGTTGATTATGCTTTTTAAAATCAGCAGCAGCATGACAAGTGCATCTAGGTAACTGTACCATAGCATCAAATTGTTTCCACAAAGTACTCAATTTGTTAAAATATTCAGAGATAGTAGTACCATTATGAGTTAATGAGTTTATTTTATGATGCAAATTAAAGGTAACAGAACCATCAACCTTGTCTAAGGTATCTTTTAACTCATTCCACACACCAGAAGCACTTTTAGAAAAAATTTGCCCAAAAAACAACTCTTCAGAGATGGAATTTAGAATCCATTCCAAAACAATAGCATTAACCCTGTCCCATTGTCTACCCAAAACTTCATCAGTATTAGACCTTCTACATGTTCCATCAAGAAAACCAGTTTTATTTTTGCCCTATAATGCTAAAAGCATAACACAAGACCAAACATTATAATTTTCAGTTCCTTTGAGTTTTATTGAGACAACAGTTAAAGAAGCAGAATCATTTGGGTGTAAATGTAAAGGATGACTCAAATCCAATTTACTTATTAAAGTGACAGGGTTCTCAGGTTCAAACTCATCATCAGTATAACCATGAATAGAATTATGAACAGACATGATTCCAAGAACATAAACAAGCACACAACAAAATAAAGAATCAAGAAAAAATATAAAAGAATAACCAACTCAACCAACAACCAATCACAACTTCCAATAATCCCAAAACCTATCATCCGGCAATCTAAACAGAAAAATAAGAACATAAATTAAAAGAAGAGTGAGAGATGTGATACAGAGCACGCAAAAAGCAATCAACAGCGGAATAACATACCTACTATACCTTAAATTCACTTAGTCTAGGGATATATCAGATATACAGCAAGAACCCAGAACCAAGATCCAAGAACCAACAAACCTTAATTTTCAGAATTAGGGCAAATCACCAGAACCACTTCCAATCTTAACCAAATCACTAGATCTATCGATTAAACAATTTTGATCGATCACATAAGCCTTTAATCACAAAAGCCCTAAATTCCACCAAACCCTAATTTTTTCAAAAATTAGGCGTTTATCAAAAAACTTCAAGATTAATGAAATTAACCACAAGATCTATCAATTAACACAAGTTAATTGACAAATCAACAATGAATTTAAAAAATCCCCAATTTAACAAAACCCTAATTTTTCAAAAACAATTTTCAGTGCAACCTGGCTCTAATATCATGAAGAAAAATAGATTTGAATGATAACAAAACACTTTTTATTACTTCAGAAAACCAAGATTACAACAACCAGATATCTATTCTCAAATAGTATCAACCAACTACTTAATATTTGATCTCAATCAAATATCACAATACCAGAACAATCAGTAACAAGTGTTTTGATCAAGAGAATCAAGAACACAATTAGGGTTTCACAAGAGAGTATTTTAGAGAGATGATTAATGAGAGAGAAAACGTAAATCAGAGATATGAGAAAGACTTTTGTCTTTCTCAATATATAGCCACAAAAATTTAACTTCAAACCCTCAACTTTAACAACTTTGCTAGAACAGATCCAAAGTCTTCCACAGCCTTAATATATTTATGCTTCAAGTCCCTCAAGATACAGATAGCTTCAATATCCATCTCCTTAACTTCACAACATCAAACAAACTAAAACATGATAATCTGCAACACAATGAGCATTATCAGATTACTATTAATCTCTTGATTATAAATCTCAACACACTCTCTTTTACGACTATCTAAAAGTCTAAAACTCTTGTTGTGATCCCTTTTACTCATATTTATTTTGGTTTGTGAACTCAAAAGTTTTTTATTGTGATATGTTCAGTGTTCTTGTCATTAAGGTTTGTGGAGCTTTAGGGGATCAACCAAATATCTTGTAACATATATTCAACTCATTTTTTGGTTGCTATATTAGAGGCAACCAAAGGGCAAATATATTGAAGGCTTGAAGCACTTCTGAACTTGATTAGTAACTTCTGATATGTGATAATTTCCTAGAACTACATATAAAATGATACTGTACTTTTATCAATAGTGAACCATAATTTCATATATTGTCATTAAGGTGGACAGAAAATTGTAGTTTGTAAGCCCATTTAGAACTGCACCCACATAAAGCCCATCTATGGCCTTAATTGGTTAAACTTAGAGGCCCATTTCTATCTTAAGTTTTAGAGAAATTTACGTACAAATTACGACACCGACTAAGGGGCTGTTTGATAGCCTTTGAATGAGTCTCATCCAGATAACAAGTCCTAATCGGTCAGCATCATGAGTGTTTGATAAAAAATATTCCACCTCTGAACCATTCCTCTAGGCTTTGAATCGCTAAGGACAAGTGACATGCAAAATCACTCAGCGACAAAACTCTCTTCACTAGTGCTCCATTATAGATTAATTTAATATTTTAATTGTCACTATCACTAGCACTTTGTTTTTTTACGTTCATGTACCTCGTCCAATCACTAGCAATTTGTTTTTTTTATTATAGATTAATCCCATCTTATATATTTTTATTCCAATGACTTGCATGCTATTTCATTAAATTTGTAGAGTTATTTTACACAAACGGAATACGTCTATAAATCGATAATACTAAGTGAAAGCTAAAAGAATAAACGTTGTAACGAATATGTTTTATTAACAAAAAGTTAAATATAATAAGAAAAAAATTAATGACACAAATTATAATGGTAATTTTTGGAAGTTGAATATATTTGTTCAGCATAGTTGCCAAACAATATGTTTTCGTTCAGATGCAATTTCATTCAGAGTCTTCAAATCCTTCAGAGCATACGAGTCATTCAGCGCTAAATCGCTATGTTTTATCAAACAGCCCCTAAAACCATGCTACTTTCTACATTTGAGTCAGTTATTTTTGGTTTACGAAACAAAACTTTGTATCTATGACTGATCGGGAAAGGAAAATGTGGATAGAACGTAGACTGATCGTATCGTGTTACCTACATATAAATTTGACCAAAATGTGTTTCGCTTTTCTGGTTCGATCTGCGGGCAATCGAAAATGTAGTCGTGGATGTGCGACAAGAGCAGTTCTTATAAAACTAAAGGTGGAAACGTCTTTCCACTAGAATCTGCAATCTACATTTACTTTTAAATTATACCCGTTACTTGCTTCTTTTTGAAAGGTGCGGTTTGTGAATTAAAAAGCTAGCCGGTTTTGGTCCGGTGCCATAAATCTTAACTACTTAGTTCTTTTTAGTGGCATTTTTTAAGATTTCACGGTTTAGTTGAGCATATAATCACCAGTGGCAGATTGATCTTCCTTTAGTTTTTTCTGTAAATTTTTTTTTTTGCGATTTTAGTTTACGGGTTCAAGCTATTCGGGATTGATTTGATTTTTATGTTTACAGTCGATAATTTTAATAATTTAAATGAGTTGTAATTAAAGAAATAATGTGACTAAACTAAGATTGTTTGTTTATACTAAATACAATTATTCTTTCAATGAATTTGAACGTGCTTTAGGGTGATGGAGGTGGTTGCCAAAACTTTTTTGGTATATAATTGGGCCAATCACAAAGTGACATGTCACTTGTCAAATTCTATGCCAAAAGGTGTAAGTTTGATGGGGGTGGTTGCCAAATTTTGGCATTGGTTGTAAAATCCAATATTTTTTAAAAAAAAAAAACGAAAAACTAAAATTTTAGTAAATAAAAACCTACAAAGTTAAAATAAACTTAGATAAAAATGAAACTACACTTAAACTAAACTTAGATATGGCTTGTAACCCGCATCAAAACGTGCTTGAGGAGGGGGACGATGTTGAGGAGGACGAAATGGTTGTGGTTGAAATGGTTGAAGTTGGGGTCGGGATTTTTTTTCCTACTTATTTCTTTTTTGGATCCATTTTGCAAAAGTATAAGTTTTTGTTTCAAATATGTGTTGTGTGATGTTGAAGTGTTAAAAATTATGCGTTTATATAGTAAAAATTAAGTTATTATTATTTTTTTCCTTAGAAAACGGTCACAAAAACAGTCCAAAAAACCCAACATTCAAAAAAATAAAATTCCAACGGTTATCAACAGCGGAAAGTGTACGCCGAAATTCCATGCCGATGCCGATATTTGATGGGGTGGTGGTTTGCCGATGCCGATATCAATACCAAGGCTCCATACCGCTCACCCCCATCACACTTTGGGTTTTTGGGTTGACACTCCGACTAAAGTACTAAAGTAAGATTGTTTGTTCATAAGTTTTTTAAATATAATAAATTCAAAAAGTATAAACCTACTACTATTACCTTTATAGTTTGCTTTGCAATACATATAGAATAGAAGCACAAAGGTTTTTTCCTCATTTTGTGCACATTTAGCTTGAAATTACATGTAGCACTTTCAAAAAACCAACAACCTTTATAAAATATTACACTTTGTGGGCTAAAACCATGTGTGGCACGTGCTACAAGTAGCCAACACCTAGATCCGCCCTTGATAATCACTATTGATGCCCATTTCTTTGTTCATGTGCATTTTCCTTCAAGTCATTTTTAGCATCCAATTATTTCCCTTCTCGTTAATAATCGCAACTTTGCAACGTGCCAGCCTCATCCCGGTCAGTCAAAACAAACTAATACTGAAAAAACGATAAACTTTGAAGCTTTATATGAACCATGACAAAAATACTCCAATAGTTTCGCACCCATAAAAGATTTGTGACATTTTTAGATTGGATAGAATGGCTATAAATCCATTTGGCCCTTGCTGCAAAGAATTTACATGTGCCAACAAAAAAACTATTTGCTATTTGTAATTTATGTTTCATTTTATTATATAACTTATTTAAAGCTGTATTATATTCAAGTCATACTTAATTAGTGAGTCTTGTCGAGGACTAGTCTGAGCATATTGGGTTGCAAAATGCAAATACAAATAAATCATCCTTCTTGATCTTTGGATTTTTTTGTTGGATTAGTAATTTTTTTGCATTATTCAATAAAGTGATTACAATACATACGTTACACAGAAATGATCTAAAATTAATATAACGGGCTAAACCCTTATAAATTAATATACAATGGGCCGAAACATATCAACAAACATTTTTCTGTAGTTTGAGTGTGGCACAATTGAACACTCAAACTGGTGCGAAAATCTTCAAATGACGTTGAAGAAAGACCTTTAGTGAAGATATCCACATTCTGGTAACGAGATGGAATATGAAAAACTCGCATGTGACCCGTAGCAACCATATCACGAACAAAACCCAATTATGGACAAAGAAAATTATATCAGTTCCCATTACATACTTCACTTGTTATGATATAAAATAGATTACGAGTAAAATGATGCTAAAAATTTATGACATCAAAAATTAGTTTGCACCTGTAAGAGAAAACAACCTTAATGACCTAAATATACGATGACTCTAATAGCTACAACTTAAGAAAACTAACAGACTAGAAGAGAACCCGGCCATCCAAACCTAACTATACATATAAGTAAGAGCAATCACTCGATGTTTATCGTAAAATATGATACCTACATATGTTTACTCATTTTTGTTTATAGACTTGTTTCCTATGTAAGCTCAATCCATCCAAAACAGTAAATTCAATTTAATAAGCTCATCCTGACACCAGTTTTAGTTTCCGATTAGTCATCGGTTGCAATAGGCCTTGATCGAGTTCCGAGCATCGTAAAAGTTAATAAAATCAATCATTATAACACAAACAATAGTCATGGTCCTCTTTAACATATAAAAGATTGACTCGAACAATCGTACACTATCAAATTGATCCACTTAAAATAAGCATATAATAATTGATGTCACATGTTTATGCAGACACAACTTTTTAAGTGACGTTGCTTTCTACTTTTATACTATTGTATACTTCACGACACATGTACATATCTTTTAGAGCTATGATATAGAGGCCTAACTAAAGAGGCTTAAAATGAGACGTAATCGTAAATAAGCATGCAGTATTATTACTTGTCTGTCATTTATCGTTAGATCTTCTTTTAGGTCTCTTTAGTTGGGTTGATTTATTATTTTTCTATCTTTTATATTTCATAAAACATACTATATAATAATTGATGTCACATGTTTTATGTTTATGCGGGCTAACTTTTCATGCCAAGCCCATTAACGTAATTTTATATCAAATGTAACCCTAAATGGCTAACCCTTATATAAAGTACACCTAAACCCATTGTGCAGCATATACCAGTTTAGGTCTAGTGCACTCTGCCGTCATGTAGAGTTAGAGTATAGCTTCAAAATTCTTTTTTCTGTCACATATTTCACTTCTTTTGTTAAAAGCTAGATCTATTGGTTTTGTTTTGGTTCCACATGGAATTGTTGTTTTTAATGGATCTGTTCGATGGAATCCTACTTGTAGTTCCATCGATTCAGATTCAAGTTTGATATTTTTCGACCATGGTTCCCCTGTTTAAAGTATATGATTAAGTGACACATGATGCTTCGAAGGTAAGGTAGAAGAAGCATCGGTGTTGTCAGAATCATATTAGATAGTTTTATACGTTTCTTTGTAAAGAAGATAAATTAGATCGGAAAAGTTTTCGTCACTTTGCAAAGAAGGTAAAATAGAAGTGTTTTGAGGCCTCAGTTCGAAGAAGCTGAGGATGTTATTATCGAGATGCATCGATTAGCGTAAGAAGCTGAGGATGTTATCACAAGACAAAACACTCCCAGGTCGCTATCTGCTCTTCTTCTTTGGCGTTATATTGATAGAGGCAATGGAAATGAATAGAAGAAAATCTGTGTTGTCAAAATCATATTCAATATCTACTCGGTTACGTTGTATTTAATTTGTAACATGATATATCGATCCTGTATTTGTATCTGTATCATTACTATTGTGTATACAATGTGAAATCTTCTTTTTGAAATCTTGTTGTGACGCATCTATTATATTCTTTTTCATTCTGTTGACCAAATGCTTGTATCACTTGTAATACTTATAAAAAAAGATTAACCTTTGGATAGATATGTATGTAATTCCCTGTATATGTAATTTGCTTGAATCTTTTTAAAATCTTAATCTTCTCGTTACAAACATGTTACAATATGTGGAATGTCAATAAGTGAAGTATGTTAGCATAATGAATTAGTACTGTGATCCAAAGCCCAGCCGATGGATGTGCTAGTTTAAGGAATTTCATAAAAAAAGACCAACTGGTAAAAAAAAGCGTGGTTAAATGGGTCGAATGTTGCCGAACATACTTTTGGAAAAATTCAAGTTAACTTATAAAGCTACACCGCAATAAAAAAAAATAGAAAGGTTAATAATAGAACCTTAAAGTACCTGTAGTAGAATCAAGATTGTCTCCAGGAATATTAAAATTTATGTCTAGATTTGAGTCACGGAATGCTCAAAATTTGCTTAATACGGAAGTGGACTCACAGAATGACCTTCATCCAAATCAAAGAATTGTCTGGTGTGGCTGTAATAACAACGTTTACATATAAAATATAGCTTACCCGATCACAATAACAATCTGATCACAAAATATTCTTCATGAGTGTTGTAGTACATCTATTGGGAATGATCGAAATAAACTACTACAGTTTTAGAGAGTAGTTAACAACTGCATAATTTGTAAGTGGGTCACAGCAGTATACGTAACAATTACATAACAATTGCATAACTTTGTAATCGGGTCACAGTGGTCAACATTTTCATACTATGTAATCGCAATAGTATTTATAAGAAAGCCCTAAACGCATCAAACCAATGAGCAAAAGATCCTTCCGCCTTGGAATTTTTATCACAGAAATGACCCAAATAACTAATCTTTAACAATAGATACATGTTACGAATAAGTATGGTTATAAATTTTTTTTCTCTGCAGTCCCATTGGATGCTAAAGCCTGATAAACCTTTTAGATGGTTTTTAAAACACTGTTTTCTTATTGTTTGCAGTTTGGAAATGCAATCAACATCCTGAACCCCAAACGCCTTGTTACATTATACAAGCCATATGTAACATAACATGCACTACAAAATAAAAGCCATTTAGTGACTAAAATGAAGGTAAGGGAGATTATATATAATTAACTCTTTTGGGCCCCACACGTTTGTCGTGCCAAACTTTCAAAGGGTGTGTCGTGCCAAAATTTTTTGGGTCAACAAAAAGGGGTCTACCAAAAAGGCACGACATGTCGTGCCTTTTTTGGTTTGTGTCGACTTCCTTTGCATTTTTGGCACGAGAAAGTAGTGCCAAATATTACATTTTTTTGTAGTGCGTGTGTATATTGTTTCTTTCTTTTGTTGTGATCTTGAAATGTTGTGTGAACTCTTTGATCAATTCTGTGATAAGCTTTAGATTTGTTAACAGTAAATGAGCTAACAAAACACATATGCAATACATAAAATCTGTAAAATATGTCCCAAATTACCTTTCAACTCATTTGAACATAAAATTTAGTAACCCAATCACAATTTAGGCCCAAATTGGTAATGGTAGCAAACTATCAAATCAAACCAGACTCCTCCATACCATAGGCCCAAGACAAGATTAGGGTTTACACTTAAGTCTTATAGCCTCTTCGGCTTCCTAAAACCATGATCAGTAGTTCATTCTTTCTGCTTCATAGTTATTGGCTGCTAACATAGTTATCACTTTCTTTTTTGGTTTCTGTTTTGCTACACTTTGTTTTACAGTAATTATTATTGGCAAATAGGAAAGGTTTATAACTTGTGATGCTATTTGGTTTATCATGAGTTGGTTTCCTTTTGCTAACAAAAATATTCGAGCGGTATATGCTTGCACGTTTTGTTCTTTTCATACGACTATGTGCACTAATATCCTCGTACATTTGCCTACCTTTTGGTATTGTATCAACATGTTTGAAATTAAGCATGGTGCAAATAACTTAAAGCGTGTTTATTTGATTTTGTTGTGAATATATTATTCTTTTGCTGTTTGGTACATCTATTTTGATGAAAATGTTTTGCTGTCTAATGAGGCAAAAAAAATGTTCTTTTGTTTTTATATCATCAGACTAATAGATACCTTTTGATAAATTGTTGTCAAAACTTTAGATCCATATTTTTTCTTTCATTTTGCTACCTTGGAAACTTGTTATTACTATGTCTATTTCCAATAGCTTAATAACTTAGGAAATTTCAAACTATACAATGCTGAAGAACCTTGACTTTATAAATGAGTCGATGACTTTGAAGTTGGCATTCTCTATTAGGCTTGTTTTTAGTCACCTAAACTATTCTTTGATTAATCAGTAGACACCGGTACTGACAAACTGTATGTGTATTAATTTAATCTTGGTTAGAGTATTAATCCACATGAGCTATTTATTTATATGATTTCTTAAGTTTGTGTGAATTTTTTTTCACTTTTTGTCCAAATTTGAGAACTTTATCTGTTTTGTTTGAAGGTGAGCGCATGTAGAGGAATTACATTGGAAGGACATCCAAAATCTGATAAAGTGTACGGAGGGCAGTTTATGGGACAGGTATGAAGTTTCTATGTTTTTCATTCTGAATTTGCTAGGTATTATGCACTCTGTGTATGATAATGTATTAAAGATGCTTCATACAACATGGTGGTAGTCTTATCATTTATCTGAGCTACATGTAGTCTTGTATTTTTAAACCCAAAAGTAAATTGCCCAAAGGGTCAAACTGGACCAATCCCTTGGTTCCAGTATAAAAGACCCTAAAACAGAAAATTAACATAAGCATGGGGTTTTTAGCTCCGCACCAAGATAATGCAGAAGATCAGTCTTTGGTGATGGAAGGATATAGATTAAAAGTTAACTAGGTGCGCCATGTGCTTTGTCTATCGTCTGTAAGTGCTCGTAATCATCCATCATATAGCTAGCACCAGGGAGTACATGCATGATACATTACTAAAAAGTTTCTTCTAGACGTGTATTAATATTAATAAAGTAGAACATTTTGGAGAAAATGCTCAGATTGACTCGTCATCGAGGGGCTTTTGGAGAAAATGGTCAGGGTTCAAAGCCCACCTCTTGATAAGTACAGTCACTGGGACATGTGCTCATTGCCTGGGGCCGGGTCTTTGGGGGAGGGTCCGGTTGGCATCCATAGGATGCATGGGACCAGGGTGATCCCACCGATCTTCACCTTTTTTGGAGAATATTAATAAATAGAACATTTTGTTTTTAGTATGTGCGTGCGTGTGCATGTGCGCCCGCCCGTGTGTGGCTATATCTGTGCGTGTGTGTGTCTCTTTCTGTGTCCCCATAGTATCTTTTGGAATTCCCAAGTCCGGGAAGAAAATTAGTTACAAGCTGGAGTTGTAGATAGAAAGAGAACGTGACTCTACTATAATGTGATTCATAATTCATATCTATGACTTCCCACTTTGCGCCTTATGATTTCCGGAACATATATTTTCCTTTGTTGTATCGGTAAATGACCATTGTATTTTTCTTCAAGTAAACCACACATAAAAAGTCACACATGATTGCTACGAGAAGTTTTAATAATTGCACACACACATTTTGTGGCTGTCATGTGGATCTTAGTTGAAGAAACATGTCTCATTCTCATGTTCTAACAACAGAGATGGCAACAACAGATTTTTGGAATTGGGTTGGGTGGTACTTTTGAAAAATCTGTAATGTTTGTGGTGAGATGGTCCATTATGCAATTTTATAAAATAATTGGTACGTCCCTTTCTACAGAATCTGATAATTTATCATGCTTTCATTTATTAATTTGCGGGTATGTGGATGTTAAAGAAGATGGTGTTGCTCCAGATAGAGTTGTGATATTTATTTTCTTTGTGTTGTTTAGTTTTAAGCATGGAGCATGATTCTGAGTGATATGTATATATGCCATAAATCAACCTAATCATGTGAATGTTTTACTGATTTGCAACTATGCAGGGGAATTGGACTCTGCAAATATATTAATATGAAATTTGCTAATGACTTTTCACTTATCTACTCTGGTTCAATTTTGAAGACAATGAAGCATCTTAATTCAGCAACCTGATGGGAGGTAATTGTGCTCTTGCATCGTGATTCTTAACTTTTGAGAAATTATGTAAACATGTTATGTAATTAATCAGTAACTTGACCAAAGTCTGAGAGAGAACTATACTTGGGTTCACGTCATGCTACATTTTTCTCATAATATTTCTTCTAAAATTTCTTTTTTTTTTGCTTTCTTTTTCTTTTTTTCTTTTTTTAAATTAAGATATGGTTTGAAGGAGATTTTCAAAGCAATGGATACAGACAACAGTGGTGCTATTACATTTGATGAGCTAAAAGCCGGACTAAGAAAGTTTGGTTCTACATTAAACGATACAGAAATACGAGACCTTATGGATGCAGTAAGGCTGTTATCATACGTAGGGGTGGCAAAATGGACTTGTCAGGCAACGGGTCAAAATGGGTGAGCAACAGCTAAATGCCACATCTTATATGACATTCTTGTTTTTTACCGAAAATTTGTGAGCAACAGCTAAATGTCATTAGTTTTCAGGCTGATGTGGACAACAGTGGGACAATCGACTATGGTGAATTTGTAGCAGCCACAATTCACTTGAACAAACTGGATCGGGAGGAACACTTGGTTGCTGCATTTCAGTATTTTGACAACGATGAAAGTGGTTACATCACGGTTGATGAACTTCAGCAGGCGTGTGCAGATCATCGCATGATCGATTTTCTCGTGGAAGATATCATTAAGGAAGTAACTGTGTTATAGTTTGTTCCTGTAACTAGTTTTTAGAGCATGAATTAATTGATACTTGTTTTGATACATTTGAGATTCGATGTTGTTAACCTGAAACGATGTCTTTGAACTTATTTTGAGAAATGCAGTTTCTTTTTCTTTGAATCCTTGCAATGCTTTAGCTGTTTTATTCATTAAGAGAAAGTATAGATTGTTATGGAACTGATCCTATTGAGAACTAGTGCACTAATTATAGTGATTTTATAGAAAACTTGTATAGCCTTTAATGACTAAAGATTTCAGTAAGGAATACTTTTGGACTTTTGCTCACTAAAAATTTAGTAATAATAGACTTTTAGTGATCTCTTTGTTAGCGACTCTTTTTATTTTAGTGGGAGTCGATAAAAAGGCTTGTAGTGACTAAATTGTAACCATTCCTCACACTTCTTTTAGTGGGCAAATATCATTATTTTTGTAGTGATGATACTGTGAAGATAAATCACATTCTATTGGTTCATGTGTGTAGTATGAGGTTTTTTTTGAGATGACATGTATCTTTGATCACAGCTTTAAAGAAATAATGAGAAAGAAATGCCTAGCAGTGGATAAGAAACAAAACATTATCTTTTTTTTCAACAGCATTGCATTAAACTAGCAAGACGCTAGAGGAAATAAATTACAAGGATGAAGAAAAAGATAAAGCATTAAATGGGTCACTAAACAAATCTATCCAATTAAGCGAAGATTTCTTGTTCCTACTAGAAATCCATGTAAAGGATGAGAGCTTTATATCGTTGAATATGAGGCTTTAGAAAGCCGTTTTACTGATGAAAGATTCAAAAACTAAAAGTAACACTGTAGCGAAATAGAAATATACATCAAATATTCTACAGGACATGATTTTGACAACCCATCTTATCTTTTAACTTTGCAAATTGTATTTCATTAAAATACAAAAGCTTTCTATATCTTCTTACAAAACATCAATTAACCTTGTTGCTTTCAAGAACTGTTGATTTCAAGCCCTTTCGCATATTCAACTTTATTTCGCTTTACACAATTCATATCCAATTGCACTAACAATTTCAAACCGGCTATTCTTATTGATTTTCTATTCTCTTGTTGTATCATAAAGTGCTTACAAAAGCTATATCGACAACACGTTTTGGTGGTCTTTTAAAAAGAGGGTTAGCCGTATCGCATGTGTGAGAACTTATTAAAACCTTTTGTCAAACAACTAACTAACGATTTGTCAGAATATTCGTCGTAATCAAGATTCCAATCGTTTGCTTTTCATTTTCCTTTTTTAGCTTCTTAATATGCTTCTTGATTTTCAACTCCTCTTTTGCCTCCGCAAGCTCTTCTTTAGTGTTTTTTATGTGTTCTTCATGATCTGGTGCCTCTCTAGTGACTAGGGAATAGTCGAAACACTCAAATCCTCTCCCGCGGAAGCAAGCATATTACAAAAACGGATTGAAAGAGTTGAAAGATAAGCACAACTAGTTGTCTAGTTATGCACATTACCAAAAATCGTCTGAATCAAAAGAAGATAAAACAAATAATTTAAGAGAAAAAGTAAACTAGAAAATTACCTTTCAAAATGTTTTTGGTGAATTTGGAGCTCCTCTATCTCCCATAAAACTTTGGAAAATGATTGTCATGCCTAAAATGCATGACTAAAAACATGCCTAACAATAAGATGATGACAAGTGGAAAAATCAAAAGTGAAGATTTAGAGGGAGAAAATGTATGAGTGATGTGTTAAATTGTTAATGGATTAGGCATGAGTTTAGGCATATATGTTAGGCCTCCATATCATTGCTTTAAAACTTTTTGAGGGTTGAAGGTTATAGACTATAAGGACCGGGAAACATAATAAATAATAGTGCTTGCCTGCTTGGTTTCCTATAATAAAATCATTATCCATTGCACAAAAATAGGTAATTTGGGGGTTATGGTTTTCATTACACCATGAATTCACACTCCAATATTTTACCTCCTGTCAGACCTCTCCTTTTTTCATGCATCTCTTCCCATAATCATCAAAACATTTATGGCATCTCTTACAAATAAACACAACCAGCAACACAGAGGACTAATCCAGTAGGCATCACTCTATTTAAGATATTTTCTTACCGATTTTGTGGCATTTGAATATAGTTATTTTGTGATAGTTTGTGTTTTTTATATGATCTTTAGATTTCAATTACTGAAATGGTAAAGACTTCAACTTTAATGGGAAACTCAAACTAAGAAAAAACATTCGTACCAAAGATGATTTGTTATTGGAATATTGAATTGTATGTTTACAGACAAATGAGAGATTACAAAATGACTGACTCATTACAATGAAAATGAAAGAGCGAGTTTATACAATGGATTTGGATAGTAATAGACTGTCCCGCCAAAATGGCTTATAAAAGTCTGTTATGCATGTGTTGAATTTTAATTGTTGGCTTTCATGTTAACTTCTATGTTGACCACTTGTAATTCATATCAATGTTTTCCCCTTCAAAAATTGCTTATCCTCAAGCATCAATCAAAAAGTCAGAAAACCTTTTGGCCAAGTCATTGTGTAATTCCCAAGTTGCATGTTCTGCTGTGAGTCTGTGACCATCTGACCAACACAAACACTTGAGCAGATGACCCCACTTTTCCCAGCTTCCTATCAAGGATCTCCACTGGCACATTGTCAAGCTCACCTTCTGAATTGAGTTGTGGAAGTACATTAGCAGCATTAGGGACTCGTCCTTTGTACTTCTTTAATTGAGAAATGTGGAAAACTGGATGGATTTGTGAGGTGCTTGGTAGTTCCAACTTGTAAGCAACATTGCCAATTCTTTGAATTATCTGGAAAGGACCATAATACTTTGGATTGAGCTTGTTATACTTCCTCATTCTAGCATTAACTTGTCTGTGTCGTTGAAGCTTTAAGAATACCCATTGGCCAACTTCAAATTCTCTATCATTCCTTCTTGCATCTGCAACAGCCTTCATTATTTGTTGAGCCCTTTCTATGTGAAATTTAAGCAATTAAACTGTAGCCTCTCTTGCAGCCAATGTCCTATCAACTGAGTCCACCAAACTTTGGCCTTGAACATAAGCAATAGGATCTGGTGGTGACTGTCCATATAGTACTTCATAAGGTGTGGTGTTAGTGGTAGTGTGGTATGTGGTGTTGTACAAGTATTGTGCTAGTCCCAACCATTTAGACCAAGTTTTGGGTTTCTCACCTGTCATACACATGAGATAGCACTCCAAACATCTGTTTACCACTTCAGTTTGCCCATCTGACTGTGGATGATAAGCAGTTGACAAGTGCAGGCTCACTTGTAGTAGTTTGAACAGTTCCTTCCAAGACAAACTTAAGAATACTTTGTCTCTGTCACTTACTATAACCTTAGGCAACCCATGGAGTTTGTACACATTGTCCAAAAAGGCTTGAGCTACTTGCATTGCAGTGAAAGGATGGCTTAAGGCAATGAAATGACCATATTTGCTAAGTCTGTATACCACCACAAGGATGAAAGTTTTGCCATTTGATGGATGAAGACCTTCAATAAAGTTCATTGAAATCTCAAACCATACCTTGGTAGGAATTGGGAGTGGTTGCAGCAAACCTGGATAAACAGCCAAATCTGGTTTGTTAGTCTGACACATCTTGCATTCAGCCACAAAAACCTTGATCTATTGTCTCATCTTTTTCCAATAGCACCGCCCACTAATTCTTTTGATGGTAGCCTTAACACCCGAATGACCACCACTTGGATCACAATGAAAATAACTGAGTAACTGCTGTCTTAATGCCTCATTATTGCCCACCACCAATTTCCTTTTTCTTCTCAACTGTCTATTGACCCAAGTGTAGTGCTTATGAGAGAGTGGATCAACTTCCAAATCTGATTTCAACTTTTGTAGGTCCACATCAGCTTGAAAAGAATCCACAATCTTTTGGACATAATCACTTGTGACTGTAGATAAGGCCATTGTTAACAACTGAACACTTGTTGGTACTCTATAAAGTGCATCAACTGCTTTGTTTTCACTTCCTTTTTGTACAGAATTTCATAATCAAATCCCATAAGTTTTGGCAGCCATTTCATTTGTGAAGGATTAGTGATTCTTTGCTCTAATAGGTACTTGAGAATGAAGTGGTCTGTTTTAATTTTGAAGTACCTATCAAGCAGGTATCCCTTCTACTTACTTAGTACCTGAATTACTGCCAACAGTTCTTTTTGATACCTTCACTTACTTTGTACTTGAATTTCTGCCGACAGTTCTTTTTCATATGTAGAAAAGGTGTGATGTATAGGAGCCAAACTCTTGCTAAAGTAGGCCACTGGATGTCCCCCTTGTTGTAGGACTACACTGATACCTTCTTGTGAAGCATCAGTCTCAATGAAAAAAGTTTCAGTAAAGTTGGGTAACTTTAACACAGGAGCATGTATAGCTTGTTTCAACCTTTCAAAAACTTCGTGTGTTGTACTAGACCATTTAAAACTATTCTTTTGAGCAACTGTGTCAATGGTTGACTGATAAGTGCATACCCTTTCACAAATCTTCTATAATACCCTGTCAAACCCAAGAATCCCTTCAATTGCTGGATGTTTGTAGGTATTGCCCTGCTTTGCATTGCCTCAATTCTTAGAATGATCAGTAGAAACATCTTCTCTAGTAATCACATGGCCTAAGTATTCTACCTTTGTAGCCCCAAAAACACGTTTAGACTGTTTGGCATAAAGAGTATTTTCCGTGAGTACTTGCATTACCAACTCCAAATGCTTCACATGATCACCCAAAGTAGGACTGTAGACCAGGATATCATCAAAGAATACTAAAACAAACTTCCTTAAGTACTCCTTGAAAACAGAATTCATGAGTGCTTGAAATGTAGATGGTGCATTTGTGAGACCAAAAGGCATGACAAGGAACTCATAATGCCCCTCATGTGTCTTAAAAGTTGTTTTTCCACATCACTAGGGTGCATTATAATTTGGTGATAACCTAACCTTAGATCCAATTTGGTGAAATATTGAGACCCTTGTAGCTCATCAATCAACTCCTCTATCACAGGGATTGGGAACTTATCCTTGATTGTTGCATTGTTAAGCTGTCTATCGTGTATGCACATTCTCTAAGTGCCATCTTTTTTCTTAACCATGCCAACTGGAGATGAGAAAGGGATTTGATTGTCCCTACTGACCCAAGTTTCAAGTAGCTCATTGACCATAACTTCAATGGCATCTCTCTGTGTAGGAGGGTGTCTGTATGGTCATGAGTTAAAAGGCAAACTTCCTTCTTTCAATGGAATCTTATGATCAAAAGTCATTTTAGGTGGTAGGGTTGTAGGTATTGCAAACACATCAGGGTATTGGTCAATCAATGTTGAAATCTGTTTAGGAACCATACTAGCTTCACTCATTGACACCATATTGAGGCCTGTAGTAGGGTAGAGACACAAAACCATGGAAGACAGTTCTGCACAGGGTGTTTAGGTATGCATTTTACTACCTTCCATCCACTACAAACTAGCTTTCTTTGTCCCTCTCAACACTACCTTTCTACCATTGTACTTAAACTCCATTCTTAGGTCTAGGAAATTGCACATCATATTACCCAAAGTAGATAACCACTAAATTCCTAGTACCATTTCATACCCACCCAAAGGAATAGTCATGAAAGCAGTTGCAAATTCTTCACCCTGCAACTTCCAAGTAAATCCCTTAGAATTGTAACTAGTCAATTGGTTGCCACAAGTTATCTCAATTTGCATAGGACAAGTTCTTTTAAAGTTACAACCCAATTTCTTAACAGTGTTAAGGTCCAAAAGTTATGAGTACTACCACAGTCAATCAAAATGTGCAGCCTATGTTTGCCAACATGACCACAAATTCTCATAGTTTGGTAACTGCTAATTCCATTAATGGATTTAAGTGAAATTTGAGGTGCATATTCAATAAGTTCCCCTGTTTCCTATGTTTCTCCCTCATTCAACTTCTCATTTTCCTCTACTTCTAACACTGTATCTTCAATTTCTCCTAAAACTTCCAAAGAATAGACCTGACCACTACACTTATGGCCTAGTGTATACCTTTGATCACAATAAAAGCACTGATTCTTGGCCCTTTTTTCTTCTAATTTATTTTGACTTAGTTGCCCAAAAATGGGACATTAGTGGTCTTATTTCTACAATTCACATTTGGTGCAGGCAAGGCCATAGGTTTTGGACGAGCGTTTGGGACATAAGCAAATGGTTTAGGTGTAGGCAAGATTGGTGCTCTTTGTTTCTGTTTAAGCACATTTAACTTAGCTTCTTCCAACTTACTTAATCCATACAACTCATAAGTTCTTAGCCTAAACATTCTTACTGACAACTCAATTTCATTAACCAATCCAGCCATAAAGAAACTCATGCATTGTTCATCGGGTAATTCAATCCTATACAAAAATCTATCAAATGTATCAATATAGTCTTGTACACTACCAGTTTGCCTAAGTTTCTTAATTTCACTCAAATGATCATCATACACAGTGCCAAATCTTTTCAAAATTGCACTTTTGTACACATCCCAAGATACATCATCTCCTACAAATCGTACAAACTGCCTATGCCACATTAAAGCAAGATCAGAAAGATGAATAGATACAAGATTGACCTTAGTGATATGCTATGTTGTCAATTTTGAAGAACTGTTCACATTTGAATAACCACCCTTTAACATCATCTCGTGCAAGCTTAGGGAATTCCACCTTGGTTACCCTGCTAAACAATTGTTGATTACTGATAAGGATTTAAAAGGTACACTTTTGAGGGGTCATTTAAGCCCTTAATCGACCACTTTTATATCCGCTACTGCTTAATTTCATTCCTTTTCACTTTTTAGGTCTCTTGAAGGCAAATTGCTGAAATGACACTTATTCGGACGAAAAGGCGTGAATATATGAAGAAAATGGCCAAAGTCAAGATCAAGACACTCAAGCTGCTGGAATTGAAAGTGACAGCGTCACAGTCAGAAGGCGACGCCGTCGCAACATGCTCCAAAATTATGACGGCTCAGTAACGAATTTGCTATTTTGTACCCAACGGCGTCAGGCTTTAAAGAGTAGGGCGTCACAGCTCAGACGGCCTAGATTCAGATCCCGACGGCGTCAGAATATGAAGCCGACGGCGTCACAACCACAAGGTGACGCCGTTACAAGGTTGACATGGTCAAGACGAAACCCTAATGGCGACGATCCGACGGCGTCACAATTAAAGAGTAACGCCGTCGCAAGTTGTAACTCTATATATAGAATTCTAATTTTCAGACTTTAAGAGAGGTAGTTTTGTGGAGTAAAACCTAATAACGATTTTTGGCTGTCTTGGGCAGTATCTTAGGGTTCTAATACCCTATTTTACAACAAGATGAGTAATTTACTTCATTGATTCAATTATGTCTTCAATTCTATGTGTGTATGCTTGCATGTTTTCCATGTCCGGCTAATTTACTTGTGTGTATGCTTAGATCTATGAAACCTAGGTATTGAATATTGATTGGTTGTCTCTTATCTTAATTGTAATTGTCCTAGGATTGCGATAGGTCATCGTTGTGTTTTTAATGCTTGAGTAGTCTTTGTGAACATTAGTTTATAATCGCCTAGAGTTGTTGTAGGCTAAAAATCCAAAGATAACCTTAGAGTTAGTTTATGAATCCTAGAGATTTTGTAGGCAATAACCTTAAGGTAGTCTCAAAGAGTTAGGGAAGAAAGCATGCCCTACGACCTTAGAAGACACAACGCGTTAAGAATAAGGACGTGACAATTCAACCATCAATAGGAGATAACTAGGGAGTAATAGCATCTAGGTAAACACATCTTTAATCATCATACGAGCACACATCAATTAGACATAGATTACCCCTTAGCTTAGTTAATTAGAATAGATAATAGTAGAGTAATCGGTAGAAATACCACCCCCCAAGTCCAATACCCCGAGATTCGTAATTTCAATTTTCTAAAAAATATGAAAAAAGATAAAAAAATAATCTTCCTCAACCCCAATCTTAGCGTAGTAATTTCTCACTAGCATTCCTATTTCCCCTAGAGAACGATATCAATCCCGAGGCTTACCCTAATACTACACTACAATGATTAGGTTCACTGCCTAGGTGGTTGAAAAACTTGCTCGAAGAAAAGGAAGTTTCCTTTGACCCCGAAAGCGCGTTGTACGCGTATCAATTACCATTGTTACCTCTAAGATTGCCATTTATTTGATGTCCATTCTGAATAGTACTAGCCTCGATGTTCAACCTATCTTGTAACTCCTTAATGTTGTTCCTCATCTTAACTATGAACCTCATCTAAGTCCTCCATAGTGGGTGGGACAGATCCCCCACTTTTAACAGACCTTGTGTTGACCATGACTGAGTAATCTCTCAAGAATCCACCAAATTCAGTTACACCAAGAATTAACCATCACACAATCATAACTAAGATTTTTTGTGAAATGGAAACGAAATTTTAATCAAGAACGTATTTGTGATTGCGCAAATGGTCTAGAATGACCAGAATTTATGTCTGTGTGATGGTTTGATCAAAAGATCAAGATTTAGAGGTGTAACAGAATAGTAACTGAGATAACTGAATTCATCCATTGATGGTGGAAGGTAATAGGATTGTGGGCTCTGATACCATTTGATTATGATCTTTAGATTTCGATTACTGAAATGGTAAAGACTTCAACTTTAATAGGAAACTCAAACTAAGAAAAAGACTCGTACCAAAGATGATTTGTTGTTGGAATATTGAATTGTATGTTTATAGAGAAAAATGAGAGATTACAAAATGACTGACTGATTACAATGAAAATGAAAGAGTGAATTTATACAATGGATTTGGATAGTAACAAACTTTCCCGCCAAAATGGCTTATGTAAGTCTGTTATGAATGTGTTGACTTTTTATTGTTGACTTTTCATCTTGACTTCTATGTTGACCACTTGTAATTCATATCAGTTTTATTTCACTAATATAATATAGAATCTGATGAGCGCATCGAAGTTTATGTGCTTGAAAGTTGGTTGTTTACAATATTAGCAATTTACGTTATCTTTATTTTTTCTAAGTACACGAAGTTCTTGACAAGCTGTTTGTGGTTTCTTAAGCAATAATGATATATTCTAACTAATATGTAATATGATATTTGAATTAGGTGCCGATTTTCTTGTTTAGTTATTATTCATATGAAAAAACATGTTATATATTAAAAAAATGCAATAATACAATCTTTGATTCTAGTATTAATAACCACAAATATGTTGGTATTTTAATGCTAATTTATCACTTTCAACTAAGCAATATTAATGTAATGATAATATTCATTAGTAGTATTTCATTGCATTCTCTTTGCCTTTCTCATTTCTTTTGTCTCATACGAACCAAGTGCACCCTGAATTCTTTTAAACAGGGAAATCTTGGCTAAAAAAACATGAAAAACCATATCTAAGTTTTTATCCACCGAATCAACTAGAAAACAACACATTCAGCTTCAATAAACATCATTTCAACCATGTGACTTGCAGAAACAAATTAAAGCATCTTTAGGAGATAGTATTTTGAGGCAAAGAGGCAAGTGGGTGCTCTATGAAACCCTTTTAGCTTGACAAGTGAGACTCAACATTAAAGTGACTTAATGAGAGAGTAAATAGTCAATTCCAGCTTAAAAACCAAAGGCCCTAAACCTAAGTTTTCGACAAAAACTAATTTCCCGCTCATAACTTTTCTGATTTTAGGCTTTGCTGTAAAGGTAAAACCAACTAAGTTAGTGAGAGTGTTGCATCTAGAGGTGCACAAAGCCCATATCAGGTCAGACTTGGACCAGGCAGAGAAAAGCCCTGACTTTTATAGTTAAAAAAACTCGGGCCTAAAAAATCCTGGGCCTTAACTAAAATATTACGCCTATTTCGGCCCAAATAGTCCGGCTCAGGCCAGAACAGGCTTTTCCCGGCCCAGGCCCGAGCTTTTTCGGGCTTTTTTTTATATAGTTTGTAATAATAATATACTCCATCCGTCCCAAAATAATTTCCCCCAGAAAAAAAACACACAATAGAAGAAAAACATAATTATTACTGATATATCCCTCTTACTTTTTTGTAGAATGACAGTTTTACACTTAACTAATTAATTTATTTCTTCTTTATAGTTTGCAATATTAATTTCAACCAAAAGTAATATGGTAAACTTACTCAAACTTCCCAATCTGTTTTTAGTAGTGGACAATTAAGTTGTGACGTCCCAAAAAAAAACGTAGACTATAAATTTGGGACTGAGGGAGTAGTTATTATATATGGTAATATTTTATCAACATTTGTAAAAACATTACTAAAAAATAACACAACAAATTTACATATTACAAAAAGCACATTAATAGCACAATAAAGGTTCTCTAACAACAAAATCTCGGACTTTCAGGATTTTTGGCGAGCTTTTTCGGGCTTTGTTATCAGGATTTTTTGCGGGCTTTTCAAAATCCCTAGCTTTCGGGCTTTTTGGCGGGCTTTAATCTTAGCTTGGGTCAAAACAGGCTCGAGCCCGACCTTTCTTTGGTATAAAATATAAGGATCATTTAGGCTTGTTGGGCCAAACCGAGCTTTAGGTCGGGCTTTTCAGGCTTTTCCGGGCCAGGCGTAAGCCCAGGCTTGGGCTTTAGCCCGTTTGTGCATCTCTAGTTGTATCTATGTAAAACCAACCGGGTGGAATAGAGTTGAAAGTTCATTTTGGTATTCACGAGAGGCGGAGCCAATAGGGTGGCAAACAGGTGCTCAGCCACCCCCAACCGGCTCAACTTCTCCGGCTTATACTTTGAATTTCAGGGCATGTTTCATGACTTTCATGTAGTTTGGCATCTGCTATAAGGCTTAAATCTGTTAGCAAGAATGATCAAATCTCCTATAATCCCTTATCACGATTATGCTCAATGGAACATGACCGTTGTTGCAACACCGCTGTTATGGTTTACGTATGTTTTTCTTCTTCAATGGGCTGGAGAAATATATGTTAGAAGAATAACAAAAGAAAGAAATATTACCTTTATATTATTTATAAGTAGATCTGGATGTTTGGGAAGAACTGACTTAGTTAGGAAGAATATGTTGATATCAAAAGGAAGTAGAGAGGAAGTAGCACAGTAATATGTTTGTGTAAAAGTAACACGTGAGTGTACAGAGAAAGGATAGATTTTGTCTTATTAAGTTGCGATACTTGTTATTATCTAATAATTTTAACCAAAAAATTTAGCTAACAAGTTATGTTTGCACCTTTTATGGAGAATAATTTTTGTAATGATAATTTTTAAACTTTTTTACCATCTATCTCACAAAATTTTTTTTAACGGGAATTGAACCTACAACTTTTAGGTTGATAGGCAACTCACATACCACTAGACGAAAGGCTTAGAGTTTATGAAAAATAATTTGATTTGTGTATTTGACAATTGCCTCAAGTAATATAATCTTTTATAAAAATTTATGCACACTTCTAATTAAGAATAGTCCATCATTTGAGTTCAAATAGGTTTACCCGCTTGTATAATCATTGATTCGCAAAGAAAAACATTAAACATTATTACTGAAATATCCAAGCATCCCCTAATAAAAATTCATGGCTTCGCCTATGGTATTGACAAAAGAAACTTGGTTGATTTGTGAGTTTGAAAATTTATAAGTCGTTGCCTGCAGACCATGTAACTTCACAAATTTTAATATTAATAAAAGATAGAGAAGAGATCCAGTAAGAAAAAAAAATATAATAAGAAGAATGAGAAATAATTTTAGCTACATATTTCAAATGAATAAAGAGAAATTAATGGGAGTTGCATCTTTTATTGTGTATGCATTTGAAATATGCGGTTGTGGTTTCTCATTCTTCTCATTTTACTTTTATTTCTCATTTGATCCTTTCACTATTTGATTGTTACTAAGAGTTAAATTAAGATACCATGTTCATCACCCGTATATCAGAAACAATTATCTTAAACAAAATTTTAAAAAGCTACGGACATATGTATTGAAGACATTAATCAATAAATTGTTTTTCTTTTTTTAGTGATTAATGTCTTCAACACATAAGGAAAAAGGTATGTTGTGTAGCATTTATAAAACATTAATCACTAAGTTATATTTTTTCAGTTTTGTATTTTAATGCATCGTTATATTTTAATTTAATGAAATATGTTGTTTTATTTGAAATTGAATAAAAAGGAAAAGTAATTAAAAACTATAAGAGTCGAGTGTGTCCTACAACTTAAGTGACGAGGGAGACTATTTTTAAGTTGAGTACTTGAGTTATAAGGTTAAAAATTGATGTGGCGGTACCTTTTTCTTATAACACCAACTTATAACTTGAACGTCACCTAGTGCTCTTAGTCGAAACATGCTTGGTTGACGCATAATAATTTTTTGTCTATTCATTATATGAAAATGTCTTTATCTTAACTACATATAATGTAAAAACCAACCTTTTTTGAAAATGAAAACTGAATCTATATTAGGAATAAGTGAAAACTTAAATTAATGTTTTGCATAAATTAACCTTATTACTTAAACAATTAAAACTTCAAACATCTCTACTATTTGAACATTGAAACACGTTTCTCTTAATGCATGATTCTTATGAATGGCATGGTGAGTAGAATGTGTTTTGTAACGGTTCAAAATCAAGCAACAGTCCACTGGCATTTGGAGCACTGCGTCCTACATCGAATATATCACCCCCTCAACGCCTTTTTGAAATCGGGTGTTTTATGGTTTTGGGTTTTACATGGTTGTTAGCTGAGCATATATATGATTTGATTTTTGTGTAGGGTTCTGTAGTCAATTATTTTGTTCTCAAGATCCAAGTCATGTGTTTATTTCTTTGGTTTGATACCAAATGGACCAGTTATCCATGACCCAATAAAATTGGACCGATACAATCCATTAGCCTAAAATTTTCGTTTATAACCCAATTTCATACTTTGAAAAGGATTTATAAAGCCCAACTAGACAAACATTAATAACCCAAATTCCTCATGGCATACTTCACTTGTTAGGCTTAGACACTACAATTCTCAACCTCCATTAGACTAAAGACAGAACAACATCATCTAAGAGAGCACGACGCACTAGTAATCACCCTCGTTATACACATTTCGCACCTATAATGGCACCATCCTTGCACCGGTGGCGGCGCCATAGGCGGCATCGCCATCTGGATAATGAATACTTGTGTGTGCACGCGCATGTGTGTTTTATATTAAAGTGGGGTCTTTTGGTTGTGTGCTATAGAAATATTATTGTGAAAGGTTTTTGTTTTGTTTTGTATTATGCAAGGTTGCAAAAATCACGAATCGGTAGTGAGGCGGTCGATCCCTTTGTAACTTGTAATCGGTGATTAATCGGATTGGCATTTCTAGCAAGTTTTGGGTATTTTTGGAAAAAAATTTCGTAAAAACAAGTTGTACTAGATATAAACAACGACTATAAGTGATTACATTTGTCCAGGGTTGCAAAAATAGCGAATCGGTGATTAATCGTATTAGCATTTTTGGCAACTTTTAGGTATTTACAACGAGTTTTGGTATTCTCGACAATATTTTCTTTGAAAACCATCTTGTTATAAATATAAATAGTGACTATAAGTGATTAAAACTAGTTTACAGCGAGTTTAGGGTATTTTCGGCAAGTTTGACCATCGTTGACCACAGTTGACCGATTTACGCAAATCGAAAAGATCGGTGGCCCAGTAGCGCCTAGGCGGTGATTAATCGGCCTTGTAGACCTTGTTTTGCAATACCGGTATTATGAGAATGTTATATGGTAAGGTTTGAAGTGGCGACGCTTATAAATCGCGCTTATGAATCAGTGCATCTAGCACTTTAATAATAATAACTACAACTCAAGAAAACCAACAAGTTAGAGGAGAACACGACCATCAAATCCTAACTACACGTATGACCAAAGGTAATCACCCAAATAAATACGCTACCTACATATGTTACTCAATTTTGTTAATAGACATGTATTGTATGTATGCTCAATCAATGCAAAACCAATTCAATTTAGTATGCTCATCCTGACAACGCTAGTATCAGTTTTTGATTAGTCATTGGTTAAAATAGGCCTTGATCAAGCTTTGAGCATCGTAAAAGTTAATAAAATCAATCATTCTATTACATGATATCGCGTTTGATATTATACATTAAGTATTGGGTAGCATAAAATATTCAATTCGACTTTGTCTCAATACAAACTATAGTTATGAGCTACACTCGTCTTTAACATGTAAAGGATTGATTCGTATAATTGTACACTATCAATTTTTTTTTTATTTTTTTTTAAATTTTTTTTTAACGAGTACACTATCAATTAATACACTTAAAGTAAGCATTACTACATTTTCTAAAGATGCATATCCACCCACGTAGACGCTAACACTCTGTTTTCGAGTTAAAATTTGAGAGGAAAGAAAATGAAACGATTTTTTTTTTGTGTTTCTGAGTTTTTTTAAAAGAGGAAAGGGACGTGTAGAGGAAGATGAGAGGACACAAATTTTCCTCCCATTTTTTGGAGGAAAGTGAAAGGAAAAAAAATGATTGTTGTGTAAAGATTAATATAAACTTTTTAAAACATTTGACATTAACAACTAAAAAACATACATGTAATTTGAACAAGTTATTTTATTTTTCCTCCAACTCAATTACTTTCTTTTTCTTTTCATGTATATCAAAAACATACTACCTACTTTTTTTTCATATTCTTTTCCGTTTTTTTTTTCACTTAAAACTCGAAAACTGAGCCTAAATTTTAAGTGATGTTGCTTTCTACTTTTCTAGTATTGTATACTTAATGACACAGAGGAATTTTCATTTACTTACTTTTATTTTGATGCTTACCAATGGACAAATCCCCACCATCCATTTATTTTAATCTAATGGTGAAGATTAACCTAAGATTTATTATGCTTAACATTAATTCTCCCAACTATATAAAGCTTTTTCTTCTTCTTTTTTTTTTTTCATTCGCTTCATTTTTTTTTCCACACAGTTACTATGTGTTTTCCTCCCAACCTGCTCTCACTTTTGATCATCACCAGTTGGATCACCATCACCATCACCATTCCAATCACCATCACCATTTCGATCATCATCTTATCATCACCTCCCGATCATATCATCCTTTTTTTATATCTTCTTTTGATTTTAATGGACCGTTTGTTTCAGAAGCTGATTTGATTGATGTTGTTGCGGTTGATAATATTGTTGATCGGTTGTTAATTATGTGGATCAAGTTGTTAACATTCCTTCTTATTAAGTTGCACACCAAGTGTTTGATGAAATGTGTGAGTGAAATTTTTTTGATAATCTTGTTATATGCTCATGTAATTCTGCTTATTAATTAAGTTGTTAGTTGAATTTTTGTTTTTAACTGCATGTGAATGATGTTTTTATGCCTGATTGTTGTTTCGAATCTGCTATGTATCGTATGTATAGTATCACTAGTGATATTTGAAGTTGAACTGTATACGTGTATTATCGCCAGTGATATTTGTATTATCACTTGTGAAATTTTGTTTATTTGATACTTTAAGTTTATGTTTTATATTGTGAGTAGCATTAGGTTTTAGTATGATATCATTTTAGGATGGGTGAATTGATGGAAATTTGATGCATGAAAGGTGTTTGACAAAATTCCTAAGAGAGGGATGCACAAGTTGAGAAGCAATCACATGTTCTTGTTTGTCCATCATTTCATATATGTAACCAAATCAAAAATATTTATTTGAATAAACAAGCTTTGGGGAATTAATCAAAGTGCATTGTAGTTATTGTAAATGAGTAATCATATCCAATGTTGCAATAGTTGATGCTTATTTTCATTTTTCTGAATGTCTTCTTTTTGAATTATTTTTAGTGCGTTTTGTATTTTGCTTTCTCCATCACTCTATATCTAAGGTGATGCAAATTTGATGTATTGTTCGATAATTGTGCAGTGACCTAGAGCTTAAGCCACAAGGACTGCTTACCTTAACAATCGTGAAGGCAAATAATTTGAAAAACATGGAAATGATTGGGAAGTCTAATCCTTATGTGATTGCATATATTCGGCCACTTGAAAAGTTCAAAAGAAAGTATGTTGATTACAACTTAAACCCTGTTTGAAATCATGTAATTCAGTTAATTGCAGAAGATAAGAAGACCCAGTGTGTTGTACTTGAGGTTACATTTTTCTCCTTTTTGATTTTCTATATTGCTGGTTTCTCAGTTGTATCACAGGTGATATCAAATGTGATATCACTTATGATATCACAGGTGTGTCAGCTTTCTTTTATTTTGTTGAATCAGTTGTGGTAATGGAGGATGTTATGATATCACAGGCGATATCAAAGTTGTTTGAGCTTCTTCAATTTGTTTTGTGGAGCTGTTGTGCTTTTTTTAACCACAACTGCAGTTGTTGTTGATTCTTTCGTTTGATGGAGCCGTTTTTTTGCAAATTGCAATCACAAATAGTTTGATGATATCGTTTCTTTTTATGCCACATACAAAACAAACAAGTATGCTTTTTAATTTTTAATATCTCCTGTGAGATTTCATTGTTTTTTGTACATTTTTATATATTATCACCTGAGATATTTCTCTTTCCAGGTACATGATGGTTTTTGTGCCTTTTACTGCAATTGACAATCACTGGAGATGTGTTACTGTTGGTTCTGGTCTGCTTAAGAACGAAACTACTGAATCTTGTGTATGGTTACTCCAAGCATTCAAGAAAGCTTTTGTGCGTTATCCAAATATCATCATAACTGGTCAAGATGGTGCTATGCGAAAAGTAATTGCAGCTGAGCTTCCCGGTTCCAAGCCCCGTCTTTTGTCATAAATTAGAAGTTATGTATCTCTTGTGATAAATAGTTGGAATTAATTTTTATGAGGTCTTTGTGAGTTTATGGAATATTTTGTCATTTTTAACACTTTGTGATAAAGCATGAAAAGTAATTCAGTTTTCCCACTCCTTGTGTTTGTGCGTTAGAATTACCGTTACTATTATTATTGTTAGTTCTAGATGAAGAAGATGACGCGGTGACTGTTGAGGTGCTGGATGTGGTGTTGTTGTTGTTAATCATGACTGATTTTGAGAATATGAATCGTTTTGTTACTCAAAAGCATTGCTTAATTAATCATATTCTTGTTTGATTTTGAGAATATGTCATGTTTTTATATTCATAGTTTTCTTCATGAAGTCAACGGTATTTTTAAGTGACTTTTTCATTAATATCACTTGTGATACTCTAATAAAATTATCGAAAAAAGGTTATATTCAGATAAACCAAAAGCATTGTTTACAACTGAATAGAAATTACCATTGTTTACAATTTAAGTAGCAAGAGAAAATTACAATTTAAGCAGCAAAAGAAAATTACTAATTGATGTTTTTGTCTTTTTATTTTCTACAACTTTCTTCTTGCCAGCTTTATGAGCATCCCCTCCTTTTGTCTTCTTTCCCACTTCATTCTTTTTAGTTTGCAGCCTCTTCTTCTTCATTTCCTCTTCTTCTTTTTCTGCAACTGTCTTTGCTTTCTAAAATGCAGTCTCTGTTTTCAGTTCAACAATTAATGTTTGTGGTGTTGGTGGTTGTAGATCCTGTTATATCACAGGTGATATCACAGATGTTTCTTTCAGTAGTTGTTGGTGGTGTATCTGTTTCTGTTTTTGTTCTTGGTGTGTTTTCTAAGCTTAAATGTCTAGCAGCGGATTTTGTTAATTTGCTTGGTATTGTTAGTGTTGTCGGTGATGATGTTGTTCCTTTGTTCACTTCTTCAGTTTGACTTTGTTATTTTTTAGCAAAAGTCTTTTTCCTTTCACCTTCAACCCCTGTTTTTTTGCTTCTTTTATTCTTGATATTCAAATCTGCATAAAATTTATACCATGTTAGTGTATGAATAGTTCATTGTTTTTTAATATCATACGTGATATATAAATTGAATAAGTATACGTCATCAAATATCATAGGTGATATACTACCAACAAGCAATCATTACAACTGTTGTATCACAGGCGATATACTATCAATAAGAAATCATTACAACTGTTGTATCACATGTGGCATACTACAAATAAGCAATCGTTGTAACTGTTGTATCGCAGGTGATATACTAACAATAAGCAATCATTGAAACTGTTGTATCATAAGTGATACACTACCAACTATTACTAGAGTCAAATAAGCATGCCCAATCTATCCATTATGCACATATATCTACCACAAATCTAACAAAAGCATGTTACATTCACAATATTTATTTTAACATGTTAAGTCTCTCATATTATCACAATAATTATCTAACTTTCACAACAATCCCTTAATAAACTACTTAAATCTACAAAAACAGCAAAGTGTTCATATTGTAGAATAAATATCCATGTTTTTAGGGATACCATTATAACATTCTACTGAAAGTATACATACACATTCTGCTGAATGTGTATGTATCACTGATGATATAACACATAAGCTAACTGTTAAATCAAGTACGCCGCATACATTCAGGGTTTTATCACAGTTAATTCTTCTAAAGGAGACATGCTTATACGTTAAAATATACCTTTACTTTTATGAATCTCTGGAGATGGAGTAAAAAATTTGATTGACGACAGAAGTGCATTTACACACAGTAAATAGTATATCATCAAAACTTTTAACAAAAAAAAAGTTTAACTATGATTATAAAACAATAACAATAAAATATCAAAAGTGATACTATACATGACATATAATAAAGTTTAACAAGTAAACAAAAAACCTATCAAATAAACAAAAATTTCACAAATGATAATACAGATATCACTAGTGATAATACATATATACAGTTCAACTTCAAATATCACTGGTGATACTACACGTATGATACTTTTCACTCACACATTTCATCAAACACTTGGTGTGCATCCATGTATACAAAGTGTTTTACTCAGAAACTCAACCAAATGTAAACACTAAAAAACACAACCAAAATCATGTTACAATCACAATAAAAAGCACACCAAAAGTAATTCATTATTTTGTATTTTACCTTTAAATTTTCAGTAAAAAAACACAAAGAAACTTAACCAAATAGTTAAATAATAACAAAATAATGAATTGGAAGCGTCGTACCATCATTGTCAGTCTGAATCTCTTCATTTTGAACCGTTTTTTCCCCGGATCTGGTTCTGATTGCCTCGATACATTCATTCCTATGTGTTTTCTTTGATTTTGACTGTTAAAATCGGTTGATTTGTGATGTTTTTGGTTTATTATGAAGTTTTGTTAGAGAGAGAAAGTGATTTATCTGTGTGTTTTTTGTGTGAGTAAATTTTGTGGTTATGTGAGAGAAATGAAGTGTTTGTGATTGGGACCAGTAGGTAAGATATAATGACGAAATTACACAATTGGTCCCTCCATGTTTTTTAATCTTAAAAACTGTTTTTTGATCGGACGGTCAAGATTTGTCCAATGGTATGCAGTGGATTGATGGTATGTAAAATAAAGTGCCTCTAGAGCATATTTTAACGAAAAGCGGACAACATATGTGTGATGGCTATATAAATAACGAGACTTTTACTTTTTATAAAAGCGAAATCGATGTCAAATTTGTTTTTAAGCAAAACTTTTCCTATCAAGGTTAGTATCGTAATTTCCAATAAGATATAACCCTAAATCTTTAACCCTATATAATGTACCCATTAGCCGCTTGTGCAGCATATACTGAATTAGGTGCCGTCATGTAGCTTTGCTTCATTTTTTCTCTTTTCTTTCACATATTTTGCTACTTTGAATATTTAAATTACTTGGTATTGATAAAACCTATTCATTTTTTTTTTGTCCGGGTTACATATGGTGTTGTTTTTTCCATTGGACCTGCTGGATGGAATCTTAAAGATGATTCTAGTGATTTGGGTTTCATATATTTCGACCATGGTTCCCCTGTTTAAAGTAACACGTGCTGGTTGTCTACAAGATGATTAAGAGACACACGATGCTTCGAAAGTAGTTTAGAAGAAGCATATGTGTTGTCAGTATCAGATGAGACATATCTACACGTTTCTTTGCAAAGAAGATAAGTTAGATCGGAAAAATCTTTATTACTTTGCAAAGAAGGTAAAATTGAAGTGTTGAATGGGATGTTATCACAAGACAAAACACTCCCAGGTCGTTATTTGCTCTTCTTCTGCAATATTAGATGAACGATATCGTCAAGATGCTATGAAAATAAATAGAATTAAATTTTGTGTTGTCAAAATCATATTTGATATATAATTGGTTAACATTGTATTTACTTTGTTACATGATATATCGATCTGTATTTGTATCTGTATCAGTCTCCTGTATATATAATGTTAAATCTTCTTTTGGGAATCTTGTTGTCACACATCTATTATGTTGTTTAATATGTTACTGCTTTATAAAATGTTTAGTTCATGTGCTTCTTTCATGTTACTTGTAATACTGATAAAAAAATCAACCTTACTGGCATCATTATATGTAATGAACTCATTCACAAAAATCAAATATGTTTTAGGTTCTTTAACTAATAATCAAATCGGTTCAAACATTAAATCATTAAAGCTGGAATGGAATGAAGGGTCGTAATCGCTTAGAAACAAGAGACAATCGAACAAAGTCACCGATATTTTCTAATGCGTGAAATTTTTTTCAATTAAATGATTATGGGTAAGTCCTACTTAAAACATAATGAAATAGATTTGTGATTTTTGTGAGATATTTGAACTTACAGTTCAAAAAAAATGTTAAAACAAAGAGAAAATGATTTAGAGACGTGAAAATATGACTGCTTTTATAAAAATAAGTTAAAGTATTAGTAGTTTATTGGGTTTTTAAAATACTGGTCCTTTTGTTGCAAACATGACGATGCACGCCACATCGATTTAAAATACTATTAGTCATAACAATTAGTCATGTCAATCAAGACTAATATATTTAGCCCAAATTCTTTCATATCGATTTCATCTATATAATTAAAACAAGACTTTGGTGATTCCCCCTCCCTTTTATGGTGTTGCTGTGGTCTATCACAATTATTAGGGTGTATGCTTTCTTTTGGCTTAACTTGTTGGCTCGTGTATTTTGTTTGGCAAGTCGGCTTCGATTTTGCCCTTTATATTCGATGTAACTTGTTGTGTTCAAATTACCTCCGTTTGTGAGGAGTGAAATGAAATGTAATCTTTGTTCAAAAAAAAAAAAAAAAAAAAATTAAAACAAGACTTTATAATTAGTGTGATTTGGATAAATGGTCGTATTTACTAAGGTATTTACATAAAAGGATGTATTTGGACCGTATAAACATTTTTGGTCATTTTTTGTGCCCACGCACCAAACTTTGCGCACCATATATTAAAGAAAGCGCCCGAATTATTTTTGAACCAATGAGAATGTGACACTTATATTTGTGGTGCTCAAAAGACCAACCTTGCGCACCAAATTAATTTTTGGTGCCCAAAACACCAACCTTGCGCACCAACACCAACTTTTGTGGTTGGGGTTACTGATGGAACATTAATGATATAGTGCCCAAAATCTTTGTTTTGAGCACCAAATATATATTGTCTTTTCTTTCCCTCTGCACCACATTGGGGTGTCTAGCAATACTTTATGATTAGGTGCGCACGGTTTGTATTTTGGGCACCAAATTGGACATATTCGAGAAAGAGGAAATATTGAGTATGTTTTAGTAAAGTGATAGTTTATATGGTATATGTATTGGTAATTGTTTTTTATAATTACGATAATATCTTTTTAAAACTTCAAAATAATCATGTATATTAAAAATAATAATTTAATTTGCATTGATAAAGTTTTCAATTGCTTAAAAAATAAACGAAATAGTCAATTACCTTTATAACCTTGTGCCGAATCAAAAAGAAAATTATATATTACACTAGTTAAGATACTTTCTTTTTTGTATCTAGTTATTTCTTTTTGGCTTCTTTGAATCTATCATTGGTTTTTTTTTAATTATTTTTCATGCCAACGAAATATAAAAATTGAAAGAGTAACATTGTTGGTTTCTAAAAATTTAATATATAGAGAAGCTTGAAAATTACATATCCAAAATACAAGTTTTAATGCATGATGCAATCTATTAAGCGTCTTTGAGAAATATGTAATTATTGAAGTTGTAAGATATGTAAAGCCTTGAAAAGACCAAGATAATTGAAAGTTCATGAACCTGACCCTTACAGAAAAGTCAATAAATACAATATTCAAAATCTTTTAAAACTGTTGGAAGCATTTAATGAGTTTTTAGGTAACTCCATGATTTCAAAAGGAGTTTTTCTAACATGTGCCCCGGGGCACACGTTAAGTACACTAAAAGGACGGTCGAACCTACGAAAAAGGACATCCGGACTCACATATTTTATTAAAAAAGCGTATTTTTGTGGTCCCAACGTTTTTCGTGGTCCGCCGGCCCCTTAACAGTAATACGCGCCTGCGGGGCATGTTAGAAAAACCTTTTCAAAAAATATTGACGTAATTTGTGTTTTACAAAATACTAATGTAATTATAAAGTTTTGTAAAAGTATAGATGAAATTTTAAAAAAATAAAACAAAAATAAAAAATCTCACTAATAAAACATCTGGCACAAAGTCCAGAAAATTGAAATGACACGTATTGAATGGAATTATGGATACTTTTTGAAAAGAAAAAATATCAAAAACTTATTTTATGAAGTATATTTAGGCTCGTCGCATTCGAGCAATTGAAATCGGTTGGGCACGTTTATTTTGGACCTTCGACCGATTTGAGATCGGTTGGGCACGATTGGGGTGGCCGGTTGCCACATCGGTCGTGGTCTCAATTTTGTGCATATCGGTTCGATTCCCACTCGATATTCACGCAATGTTTTCTCCTTCCCAACGCATCCCAAAGTGTACATTTAATACAATTTTAAAAAAATGACCGTTTAGTCATACAATTAAAAAAAAAAAAAAAAAAAAAATTCAAACCCATTTTACCACTCTATAAATACTCACTTCACCTCAAACACAATTCACAACTTACCATTTTCATCTACATTCTATTCAATATAATTCTTATCCAACTTCAAAATGTCAAAGAAAAATACCCCACAATCAAAAACCCGACGATCACGACTACCCCAAAATGCCCCGGATCTGAATTTCTAGCCGGAAAACAACTTCGAGTTAACCGGCTTATCACCACAACAAAACCGGCCTATTCGCTTTCGTCCACAAGGTTTTGATTATCAATCACAACTACCCAACCAAATCAAAACCAAAACCCGTTTTATGTTAACAGTCCTTTTGTCCCACCCATAGCGTCCTTACCACGATTACCGGCAAGAACCTAGTGGGTCGTCGTACCATCCAAACATGGACTTCATTTATCCTTCTCAACCGTATCAACCTTATTCCCCTATTCGAAGCACTAATCTAGACATGAATTTGGAAGATTTTATGCCGAGTATCCACACAAAACTACCAAAGTCAAGATGCTTCGATGGGACAAGGTTCGGTTACTGGCTTCACCACGTTCGTTCCATGGTTCCATTCCCGTTGATGATTCGATGGTGAGAAAACCGCTCTGAAGAGATGTCCCCATCAAACAAAGCGACCATCAAGACGTGCTTCAAAGGCCAAGGTCAAAGCCAAGAAGCGGAAACAAGCAAGGGAAAGAAGCCGCAGATCCATGGACAAAGGAGGAAGAGGTGGTGCTTTGTAAAGCTTGGGTTTGTGTGTCGAAAACGCGGCGGAGGAAACGCCCAACCGCTTCAAGTTTTGGGAGTTAGTGATCGACTACTTTAAGAAAGAAACTGGCAAAGACCGAAGCTATGACTCCATCACTACCAAATGGAAGAGCAGAATTCGTAATAGGGTTAGAAATTATTGTGCTATCATAGAGAATATCAAGAATACCCATGGAAGCGGTGAGAATGATATCAACGACACTTCAAAAGCTCTTAGAGAATACCGTATGACGTACGGTCATGATTTCACTTTGGAGGAGTGCTACGATGTTTTAAAGGATCATGCTGCTTGGAAGGACGTTGAGTTGCCGGCTTTATCAACAAATTGTAGGAAGAAAACAAAGGGTTCTACCACTACCTCTGGTTCAACCCAAGCTCGTGATCCTTTCGATTTCTATGACGTTGATGATTCTGCTGAGGAAGCGACTAGAGAATCACGACCAGTGGTCGTGACAAAGGAAGGAAGAAAGCATCCTCCTCCTCTCGTGATGATGATGTTCCATCAGACTCATTTATGCAATCGTTGGCCAAAATTTTCTTAAAGACCAAGAAGCCGTCAAAAGAGGATAAAGGTAAGAATAAGCAGGGTTTAGAAGATACTTGGTTACGGTTGAGGGAAAAAGAGCTCGAGATAAAAAAGAAAAACTTGAGCTCCGAGGATATCAAAACAGAGTCCGACATCATCTTCTACAACACCCCAATCGACCCAAATTTGACCGTAAGCCAACTAGAAGAGTTGGAGAAAGTTAAAGCGAATCAAAGCGTTACAATTTAGATTATTAGTTTAAGTATTGTAGTGTTTATTTTAATTTCGAATTGTAATGTTTTTTTAATTAGTAGTGTAATGTTTTTTTTTTTTTTATTTCATAATGTAATGTTTTTTTTTTTTTTAATATGATTGAAATTTAAATTTAATGTTAAAAATGTTTGAATTAAAAAATAATAATAATAAAAAAATCTTTGGGTCGTCGACTGGGGCATCCGGTTGTCTCGGTCACGGAGATAGAAAGTCGACGCTACTGGAAGACCCAGGTTGTCCCAGGTCACGACTGGGACTAGCCTTACAAAAAAGTTTGATTTAAGATCATTTTAGGATAAAAGATTCTTTACGGGATCAATCTCCACCCTCTATTTTTATTTGATATAATGGATGAGATTAATTACAACAATTTAAAAACCCACTTTCATCATTTTTTTTTCAAATATTAATATCTTTTAAACCGTTAATCGGTAAGCGAAAAAAAATATATCATTGCGACGATCATTTAATTATCTTTCTATAGATAGGCACTTTGATATACTTTCGACATTTTATTTTCTTGGTTATTTTCACGTTTTTTTAAGTTTTTTTTTATTTTTTTACGTTACTGAAATTTGCATTAAAAATCATATATGATAAAACACTAATTTGAATATCACATGTGATAGTAGTGTAATATCATATGTGATATTTGTGTAATATCATATATGATATTAGGGATGAGCATTTTGACCCGAATCCCGAAACCGAACCGGAACCGTACCGAAACTGTACCGATTCCCTATATATGGTACGGTACTGGGACTACGAAATAAGATGAAAAAAAATCGGGACCACTAATTCGATACGGGACCGGTACCAAATCGGTAAATTCCAGAAAAAAAAAAGGGGAAAAACCCGATTTTTCGGTATTGGTACCGATACCGGTATCCGAATCCCGTTCGGTACAGTACCGGTACCACTAATTTATGCTCTGAAAAAAATCGGTAGCACTAATTCGATACGGGATCGGTACGGGACCGGTACCGTGCTCATCCCTATATGATATGTAATATCACATGTGATTTAACACTAATATCACATATGGTATTCACCATAGTGTTTTATCATATATTATTTTTTTCATGCAAATTTTAGTAACGTAAAACAAATGAAAAAATTACGAAAAAACGTGAAAAAACGATTTTTTTTTTTCTTTTTTCGAAAGTATATCAAAGTGCCTGTCTATCAAAAGATAATTAAATGCTCGTCGCGACGGTGCAAATATTTTCGCTTAACAATTAACGATTTAAGAGATATTTAAATTATAAAAAATAGGTGAAATAATAAAATGCTTTTAATCTCAGCCATTGATTTCTTTTTAAATGAATGGTGGAGATGAGTGAGAAAAATTTAGTATGTAAAATAACTCTCCTCAAATAACCTTAAAATATCTCTCCTCAAAAAGTTTTTATGTTTTTTAAGAGATTCAAAAGGATATTATGAAACTTGACGTGTCCAAGACCCCTCTCACGCATCTATCACTATTATTTATGGCATATTTGACTTATATAAGCCTAAAGCGTTTTGAGTTGCAAAATTGGTGCTATAACTAAAAAGTGTTGTCACGTCAACAAAATCTTCTATGACACCAAAAATCCTATGGCATACAAAATTTTAACTAAAATAAACTTCATTAATTAAAAATAAAACACATTACATAGAAATTAAAAAAATACGAAAAAGACATTAATCCGGATTCAAATGCGAGACCACTATCTGGTTCTAATGGTCGTTTAGCATATTTTTTATCCATGGTGAATTAGGATTCATTTTGGTTGGAAAAAAAATTATAAAAGTAGAGAATAGTGTGTTATTGGAAGTGTGTTTGAAGAATAAAATAATAAGGGGTTATTTATAGAATTTTTAGGGGGTTAAATTTGAGTTTTTGGGTTGAAAATTGAAAAAATTTGAAAAATCCGGCGGTATAGCCGTTACCAACGGCTAGTTTTTTGAAAAAAAAGGGAAAAAAGGCTATGGCGTGGTGTGGTGGTGATGGCGCGAAGCCTTACGGCGCGAGGGCCAGTATGGTGTGCTGATAGCGTTTTTGAGATGGTACGTCACAGCGCCACTCTATGGCACGACGGTACCTTTTGCTCTTACATGATATTGGATGCTTTTGATATCATAGATCCGATATTACACCAAAAATGATTATTACGAATTGAAAGCATGAAACCTTGAATTTGATTTTATCTCGATACTAAGCATGGCTAACACTTAACAATGGTCTTTGAAGTACCAACTACTAGGGTGCGTTTTTTCTTATGTGGAGTTAAAACAGGGATTTAAAACTGCTGTTTATAATCGTTCTAAGATAGCAAATTATGGTGGTGCTAAACCCCCACCAATCCCACTTAGCACGATATCTTAACGACGCTTTATCGACTCCAACTTGAAAGATTGACGTGGGTTATGTTCGATCGTACTTTACTGTTATAAATAGAGATGAGATAAAACTTGGGACCATCCTAAAAAATAAATAAATATGTTACCAAAGTTTGGCAAAATGTTCATCTAAATTATTAAAGTTAAAAACGTTACTATTAGGATACTAAAGTTTGGTCTCCGGTTAGGGGTTACATAAGTTACTGAACCTTTTAAATGATGACATTTCTTAGTTTTAAGTAAAAACGGTCCTTGTGGTTAGCCGGGTTTCACATATTTAGTCAATAGACCACTGTTTCTGTTAGTTTGACCTTTTTCGTCCGTTTTTTTACGTTTTTAATCATTTTCAACCGTTTTTATACGTTTTCGTCCGTTTTTACATGTTTTTATATGTTTTTATTCGTTTTCATTCGTTTTAAACCGTTTTATAATTTTTTGTCCATTTTAATACGTTTTCGTCCGTTTTCATTAGTTTTTATATGTTTTCGTTCGTTTTTATACGCCTTTCGTTCGTTTTTATACGTTTTTATACGTTTTTATTCGTTTTTACTCGTTTTCAAACGTTTTTATACGTTTTCATCCATTTTCATCTGTTTTTATAAGTTTTCGCCTTTTTTGATACAATTTATTCGTTTTTATTTGATTTTATACGTTTTCGTACATTTTTATACGTTTTCATACATTTTTTTCCGTTTTTAATATGTTTTCGTCCGTTTTTACACGTTTTTAACAGTTTTTATACGTTTTCATACGTTTTTATGTGTTTTCGTCCGTTTTTATTCGTTTTCATCCGTTTTATACATTTGTGTTCGTTTTTGTTCATTTTTATACGTTTCGTCTATTTTTCTTACGTTTTCGTCCGTTTTTCTTACGTTTTGCCTATTTTTCATACGTTTTCGTCTCTGTTTGTGTACGTTTTCATACGTTTTAATTCGTTTTTATATGTTTTTCTTATAGACAAAAAACATATGAAAACATAGAAAAACGGGCGAAACGTAAAAAAAAACGGACAAAAACGTAAGAAAAACGGACGAAAACGTATGAAAATGTATAAAAACGAACGAAAACATATAAAAATGGATGAAAACATCAAAGTGTATTAAAACGGACGAAAACGAAGAAAAACATTAAATAAAAGTATAAAAACGGACAAAAACATATTAAAACGGTTGAAAACAAATAAAAGCGTATGAAAACGTAAGAAAAACGGATGAAGACGTAGTAAAACGGGTGAAAACGTAAGAAAAACGGACGGAAACGTTAGAAAACGAACGAAAACGTATAAAACGGACGCAAACGAATAAAAACAGACGAAAACGGTTGAAAACGAAAAAAAATTTATGGTAACGTAAAAAAACGAACGAAAACGTATAAAAATGAACGAAAATGTATATAAACGGATGAAAACGTATAAAAGAGTTTGAATAGGAATAAAAACGAAAAAAAAAAGGACGAAAACATAAGAAAAAGGTCAAACTAACAGAAATATTGGTCTGTAGACTAAATCTGTGAAACCAGGCTAACCACAAGGACCGTTTAGGTACTTAAAAAATAAGCAAGGTCGTTATTTAAAAGATTGAGTAACTTATATAACCGGAGATCAAACTTTAGTAACCTATTTGTAACGTTTTAAAATATAGTAACTTAGATGATCATTTTTGCAAACTTTGGTAACATATTTGTCTATTTTCCCCATCCTAAAAAGTACTCTACTTTTAAATCCTTGTTTTAACTCTAACCTCACATAACAAACAATTACTTTCACTATGTATTCTCTTGTTTTAAAAGTAGTCATAAAACGGACACTAATAGTGGTCTTACGGCATGATTAACGAGTTTGGCCAAGTTGCCACATGCCAGATTACTGCCTTTCGGCGCCAAGAGCCTCATGCCAAACCTAACAACCCATTTTAAATGTGGCTTGCATTCAAAAATATAGTTTAAACGGCTAGTTTAATTTTTGATTTTTTGACCTCTTTTTTACCACTTTTACCCACTTTCAAATCCTATATAAACCTTATCACTTATACCACTTCACACACACTTCAAATACATCTCAACTTCAATATTTTTTCAAGAAAATGAATCCCAACAATACCCCTTGGATCAATCGAATGCTTAACGATCCATCGAACCAAATGATCGGTTCGTCTTCGAAGAATCAACACCCAACAACAATACTTTCGTTTCAACAAAACTCATCAATCCCGGCAATACGCTATTTTCAATGGAAAATGCAACAACAACAACAACAAACGAATCACAACCAAGATCGCCCCACCAATCGTTCCACCTTGTTGATGAATCGATCCAGAAGGAAGCGGTCATCCCGACCCCACGTCCAAAAACAAAATGAAGGAACCGGCAGAAAGAAAACAAAAGCAACCAACAAAGAGGAAGCCGAGACCCAACGATCGCGTAACGCATGGACCAAGAAGAACTACTTTTGGCGAACTTACATTGAAGTATCCGGGATCCAAAAGTCGGGATCAAGGTAATGAAACGTTTTGGTATAAAGTTTTGCTACAACAAGGAAGCAAAAACAAAGTTTGTAACTTCGTTAACATGCTAATGGAAAGTGGACTCAGATGAATCGTTGTTCGGGAAGTTTAATTGATGTGAATGAAAACTGTTATGAGTGGGGAGAACGATATGGATTTCATGGAACGTTGCCACACTTTGTACAAACGATATCATGGCGATTTTAAACATTCGTCGGCTTGGAAGTTTTTGAAGGACAAGCATAAGTGGAAAATCCGGACTCAACAAATGCAAGACGAATCGTCTTCGGTTACTGAAGAGGATCCCGAGCATTTTGGACCCGACGCATTGCCAAGGCGGACGGTGTCCGGTCAAAGAGCCAACGCTCGTCTAACTTCGACCGCAAGTTCCGGTTCAAACCCGTAAATGTTTTCACAAATGATGGAAAAACAATACGAGTTGGAGCGAAAAATGAAGCAAGATGTTCTGGCGGAGTCTCGGCGAGGGTCGATCGAAACTCAAAGGATATGAAGATACGCGGTGCTATCTATGACACAAGACGCTTCGATCCGATGAACGCGGCAATCGTAGGGCCCAACAAGCACGGATCCGAGGCAAAATATGCATGCTAATAATTATGTTATGTTTTTTAAGTTTATTGTTTTTTTATTTCTGTAATGTTTTTTATGAATAAAGTAATTTTAGGATATATTGTTTTTAAATTTTATAAAAAAATAAAAAAATTGAGTTTGGCACCAAAAATTCTGTACGGATCCCGTGAATGTGGTGTCAAATGTTTCTGCCAAACTCAAAAACTGGCGGCGTGGCGTTTAGCACGAGCACCACACTTTCAAGCACCACTGCATCTGCTCTAATAGTGGAATGACATTGATTCTGATGGCGGATGTTTGGTTGAGATGTACTACCTCCGTCCTATTTTTATTGTTCACTTTGACTTTGACCGGTCTTTCTTGTTCAACTTTGACCATTAATATATTTATTTGTGTTATATAATTCTTGATGAAAATTATACCAATGAAAAATACATTTAAAACTCAATACATTCATATATTTTTCATCAAGTATTATATAACAAACAAAAATAATTATGGTCAAAGTTGAAGAAGAAAGACTAAAAAGTCATTTGTGGACAATAATTTTGGGATGGAGGGAGTATAACTTTCAAGAGTGTGGATCTAGTGAGAAAAATTAATGAAATGAGAAGAATGAGAAAAAATTATAGCCACATATTTTAAATAAAAAATAATAATAATAATAATAATAGGGAGATGCATATATTTTTTTGAATGCATCTAATATTTGTAATTGTGGTTTCTTCTCATTTTTCTCATCTTAGTTATTTCTCATTTGATCCTTACTTTAACTTTCAAATGTTAGATTCAAACCAAATTACTAGTTATACTATTTACCACCAACGTGAAGCGACTTTTACATTTCTTTTCATGATTCTTATCCCCAATAATTAAAACCAAACAATCAATTTGGAATTGTAAACTCATTTTTATTCTAACTTATTCCGAAATCAATACCCATTGTGATTCCATGACTCAAATCAACCGCACCCTAAAATATTTGGTTCTTCACTGACGATTCTAAGTTTGTATTTAGATAAAATCGAATCCAATGTTTCATGCTTCCGTAATACTCCGAAATCATCTTTTGGTGTACATAGATATCGGGAATTGATTTGCATACTTTTTGAATTGATTGGGACACTCCATTTCTGCATTAAATACTTGTACCTTGAGTGTTTGCATTAAATATTCTGCTTCAACTGTTTATACTTTGAGTGTGCAAATAAATTTCAAAAGTGTACAAATCATTAGCTATATCAAAAGCATTTAATAAAAGGATGATTTATTCAATGCTGCAACTTAAATATTTCAGTAAATAATAATGATGGAACGTGGGTGGGGTCTTGGACACATCAAGTTGCACAATAATATTTACCAGTGGCTAATGATTTGTACACTCTAATTTTTTATTTCATGACACTTAAATCTGTGCATTAAACAGTTGTACATTTATCATAAACAGCTTTACAAGTTTGTACATTTGAGTGTACAAATAACAAATGAGAGTGTACCAATCAATACCCTTTACCACTAGCCTTACCCTCTTTCTTTTTAAAAAGATAAGGGGTTTAAAATACATGAATTCAAATATCTGAAGTATTTTAAACCGTGAAGTGTTTCAAATGCTGTAATTTAGAAGTCTAAATCACGTTTGGTTGACAAAAATGTGTAGGATCACAAAAAAATTTCACAAAAAGCTCCACAAGCTGATGTGTCAGCGGCTCATTGTGCATGTGCTTTTTCTCTCATCTCTCTTATTTAACCAATCGTTTTCCGCCACATCCTTTTGTGGGAGCTTTTTGTGGATATTTTTTTGTGATTCTATCATTTCTCAAATAATAATTGACAAAAATGTCCTTTTTATGTTACTCCGTATCTTCTTTGCTTTAAAACAATATGTTCTACACCGGTGCATACTGATTTCATCATGATATATTAAAGCATAAAATCAACAAATAAGAAATGGTGTAACCAACAAAAAATTTGCTTCGGAGTATATCTATTTTATGAAGCTATATCAAAAACACAAAATCTTAATAATAGATAATGGCTTGCATAAAACAATTAACTAACCTTTGATTAGATTTCTTATAATTGAACAAAATCAATGTAGTAAAAACCGTCATCAATAAAATCGAATAACCACACGAATCACAAAGATTCTCGTCGAATTGGTTTTAATATCTTAAAATCAACCAAAACCCTGATAACTAAATTGAAACAATCAAATAATCAATACGATATCAAAAGGATCGAACCAACAAAACACAAATCGAACAATTACAGTTGATTGTATTTGAGATATCTTTTATGGAAGCAATTGATTATGCATGTATGGCATGAGTGGGGTTGAGTCGTACAATGAAGAAGAGATAGTCAAATGGGTGAGAAACAAAGAGATATGTTATATGTAGGCAAGGGGTATTGTTGTCTACTTTTTAATAAAAGCTAATTATCAAAGTGAACCATATAAACACTCATATTACTAAACTGAATATTTTTCCCATAGTTTACCAAAGTGACCGAAACATGTCACTTTCCATTGCCCCACATACCAAGGTTAACACTTTTATAAAAAAATATGAGATGTCACAATCATAACCTATTCCAAAAGGGAGTTAATTTGTACACTTCACAAAATAATTGGTACACTCAAATTTATTATGTTGGTCATTTATACCTTCACAAATACCCTTACATTTTCACCCTGTGAGGGTATAAATGTCCAAACACAATAAATTTGAGTATACCAATCATTTTTTAGAGTGTACATCATCTCCCATTCCAAAATGTCACTTTCCACTTCCATTGACCGAAACATGTTTTGATAATCTACTTCAGAAGACATTGTTTAGTATTCCACATGAGGTTCATCTCAAATATTCATATATTCATATATCTACTTGAAGTCTTGCATATATAGATTTTGAGTTCATCACATACAAAAGTTGTATCATATTTTACCAAGCATAGTCAAAAGTTGTATCAAATTTCCAGTTTGTTTGTGCTTCTTCAGAAAACCTATTTTCATATTATCAAAACATCTTCAGAAAACCTATTTTCATATTATCAAAACCTCTCGCCTAAACCTTCCTTCTTCTCGCCCAACCCCAGCTTTCCTCGCCCAGACACCAGCTCCCTCGCCCAACCTTGCTTCAATACTCGCCCAGTCGAAAAGTTCATTTTGATAAACAATAAACGCGAGGTTCATATTTATAAAACACTTGTGAAATCGGTTCATTTAAAAATTTTGCTCTTTTAATAATATAACTCCGTGTTTTAAAACCTCTCCTAGTCTAATGAATTATAAAAACGCCCACTTGTAGTATTATAATATCAAAACCACTTTCCTAATATTTGAACCAAACACGTACTTGCGTTGGTTTTTAATTTCAAATACCACATAAACCAATAAAATTGGCCCAACCAAACAACGAGTAGCGATCCTCTAGAAAGTATAATATATTGCAAAGTCTAGAAAGCCATCCACGATGTGACACGTGTCCCACCTAATTTACACCCCGAACTTCAAACAGAAATTTGGTCAAAGGGTATTTTGGACATTTGACTCGTTTTTTTTAATTCCACCCGAACTTCAAACGCAAATAACTTTCAAACGACAAACTTTTACTTAAAACCGATTTCACCATAATTTCTAAAATTTAATCATCTTTAATTTGATATACATTTTGATATATAAATCGAACTTCTTTTTTAAGATTTCAAGTGGGTTATGATTTTCTTGAAATTTTAATATTCGACCATACTTTTATCTAATTTAAAGGTTGATTTACTAAAATTTAAAACACTAAAGTTGTAGATTTTAGTTCACTCTTTACACAAGTTTTTGAATCACTCAAATCCGATATGAAATAAGTGAGATATCGCACGTTAAAAATAGCGTTTTAGTCATATTTGTTGCACACAATGTGTTTGATAAAATGTCTAGCTTAGATTTTTAGTGTTAAAATTGCGTTAAATGATCTAAATTTTGTACCACAACGCATCATTAATCATTTTATTAGTGTAAGATTTAAAAGTGATGTTTTTAGTCGTTAATTTAAAATAAAAATGCACGCTTTGTTCATCGTTAATCTTGGTTCATCAATATGATGAACTGATGAATCAAATCAAAACTCATGAACCAAACAAAATCGATGAAGTGATGACCAAACCAAACCGATTAACCAAATCAAACATAGTTCATCGCTTTATTTTGGTTCATCAATCATAGTTTCAACTTAACATGTTGGTGTTTGTTTTGTTTTGTTCATCGCTTATTTTAGTTCATCAATCACGATTTCAGCTTTAGTTTGGTTCATCAGCTTTTGGTTTGGTTCATCAATTTGGTTTGGTTCATGAATCATAGTTTTGGTTTGGTTCATCGCTTTGGTTTGGTTCATCGCTTTGGTTTGGTTCTTCGCTTTGGTTTAGTTAATCAAACATAGTTTCATTTTTTTGGTTCATCGGTTATTGGTTTGGTTCATCAGTTTGGTTTAGTTCATCAATCATAGTTTCAGTTTTGGATTGGTTCATCAGTTATTGGTTTGGTTCATCAGTTTAGTTAGGTTCATGATTTGCTTTTATGCTTTTTAACAGTTTGATTTGGTTCATCGCTTCATCACTTTGGTTCATCAGCTTTAATAGTTAAAACATTAACTATTAAAACATCACTTTTGAATCTTACATTAATAAAATGATTAATGATGCGTTGTGGGACAAAAAGTAGTGCATTAAGCTCAACTTTAACACTAAAAATCTATGCTAGACATTTCATCAAACACCTTGTATGCAACAAATATGAGTAAAACACCATCTTTAATGTGCGATATCTTACCCATATGACATCGAATTTCAGTGATTTAAATTTCTGGGTAAAGAGTGAACAAAAATCTATAACTTTCATGTTTTAAGTTTTTCAAGATTCGACATTTATAAGCGTAAAAAATAGGGTAGAAAATGCCAAAAAATCAAGCAAACCACTTGATATGTAAAAAAAGTTCAAATATTTATCAAGATTTATACAAAATTAAAAGAATCAATTTTAAAAATATGGTGAAATCGGTTTTTCGTAAAAGTTTGTCGTTTGAAAGTTATCTGCGTTTCAAACGACAAACTTTTCGAACGCAGATAACTTTCAAACGACAAACTTTTACGAAAAAACGACAAACTTTCAAACGAAATTAATTAAAAATTACTAATCTACCCCTTTGACCGGAATATCGTTTGGAAATAAAACCGTAACAAGTGTGCAATTTGGTCCCTGTGGTTTACAAGTGTGCAATTCTATAAATAAAAAAATCGTTTAGAATTACCGGAATATCGTTTGGAAATAAAAACGTAACATTGTTTTTTTTACAACTTTTTCATTAAATAAACGCGTAATAAATTTATTGATAAAAGGATTATAATACTAAATTTTTTTCATAAATTTATAGATAAAAGTTATAGTTTCATACAGAAAACAGTTGGCGTTTTAGTTTTATGAATAAAATGATACCGTTTTTAGTTTTATAAAAGGATACCGTTTTCATTAAATAAACGCGTAATAAATTTACTAATAAAAGGATAATAATACTATTTTTTTTTATAAATTTATAAATAAAATTTTTAGTTTCATACAGAAAAAGAATGACGTTTTTAGTTTTAAGAATTAAAAAGATACCATTTTTGTTTTATTTACAACTTTTTTATACAATAACTTTTTCATTAATTAAACGCGGCAATAAATTTATTGATAAAATAATAATAATCCTAAAACTTTTATTTATATAAATTTATAAATAAAAGTTTTAGTTTCATATAAAAAACAGTTGGCGTTTTTAGTTTTATAATTAAAAGGATACCATTTTTAGTTTCATAAAAGGATACCGTTTTCATTAAAAAAAAACACGTAATAACTTTATTAATAAAAGGATAATAATACTAAATTTGTTTATATAAATTTATAAATAAAAGTTTTAGCTTCATATAGAAAAAAGTTGGCTTTTTTAGTTTTATTAATAAAAGGATACCGTTTTTAATTTATAAATGTTTACGGTTTTATTTCCAAATGATATTCTAGTCATTCCAAATGATTTTTCTTATTTATAGAATTGCACGTCTTTGTTCCCTGTGGTTTACGAGTGTGTTTAGAAAGTTTTTTTTGTTTTTTAAAAATATATCAAACTTCAATATTTTTTATAATATCGTACGTACGTCAAAAGTATATCGATATTGGGCTCGTTTTGTTCGTAATAAAGAGCTCTTCGAAACTGTATATTTTTCATTAGCGAATTCACAAGATATTCGCTATCTATTTGATAAATAAAATTCGTTATACAAAAAAGTTGTATATATTAAATAGTTCAAGGGTGGATTTGCATTTTTTTTAATTCTCCTCATTTAATGTCTATCCATATTTTGCATTTCGGTTACAATGAGGCACGTAATGCCTTTTTCTTTTTTCTTTCTTTTTTTTTTGTTTTTTGTTTACCTAAATTGGCGACACGTGTGTATTTTATTTTCGGTTGTAATTAGGCACGAAGAATATTAATAAAAAAAAGTGGTCCTCTGCAGGACAACTTTTTCCCTGACAGGTCATTTAGGTAAATAACGCTACTTTTTAAGTTTTTACATCACGTTTGTGCTTTTGTTCGATTTGTTTTTTGTCTTGGAATAATGTTTGCACTCGATTATTAATGAAAGAAACAAAAACAAAATTTTTTTTTTTGAACACGGAATTTCTATTATAACTTAGAAATAACGGATTACAATAAGATGCCGCAACCCCCTTTTGAATAGCAAAACTAATTCTACTAAAAATGAAATTTTGTGACTTAGGGGTCGCAAAAACATATTTGATTTTTGTGAATGAGTTCGCTACATATAATGATACCAGTAAGGTTCATCTTTTTTATAAGTACAGGATAGAAGCACATTAACTAAATATTTCACACCACAGTTAAAAATTAGACACTTGGTCAACAGAATGAAAAACAATATAATAGATGCGTCACCACAAGATTACCAAAACAAGATTTCACATTGTATACTCAATAGTACTGATACAGATACAAATACAGGATCGATATATCATGTTTCAAAGTAAATTCAACTATTAGATATTGAATATGATTTTGACAACACCAAATTTATTTCTATTCATTTCCATAGCATCTTTATTATATCATCGATCTCACGCCAAAAAAGAAGAGCAGATAAAGACCTGTGAGTGTTTTGTCTCGACCTGGGAGTGTTTTGTCTTGTAATAACATCCTCAGCTTCTTACGGCACTCGATGCATCTCGATGATAACATCATCAGCTTCTTCAAACCGAGGATATAAACTACTTCTATTTTACTTTCTTTGCAAAGTTAAAAAGATTTAATTAATCTAATTTATCTTCTTTGCAAAGAAGTACTTTAAACAGGGGAACCATGGTCGAAAAACATGGAATCACTGGAATCATCTTTAAGATTCCATCAAACAGATCCAATGGAAAAAACAGCACCATATGCAAACAAAACCAACAAATAGCTTTTAATTTATAATATTCAAAGTAGCAAAATATGTGAAAGGAAAAAAGTAAAGAGAAAAGATGATTCTGGAGCTAAGCTACATGACGGCACCTAAATCGGTGTATGATGCACAAGCGGCTAATGGGTACTTTATATAGGGGGTAAGCTAGGGTTAACCATTTAGGGTTGCATCTCATTGGAAATTACGATAGTCACGTTGATAGAATTTTTTTTTGCTAATGTAAAAAACGAAAAGTAAATGCCTATTTATTTATACAACCATCATACTAGTATCGTAAACGAGGCAAGCTTTTATCAAACAATTCGAACTTGAATTCAAGCTCGACTCAATGAGCCCGAGCTTATAATGAGTTGAGCTCGAGCGGTTATCGAGCTTTTCGAGCCTTAGTATAGATATAATTTTATATTATTTATGTAAATGAGGGTTTATTTGAATATTAACTTAATCATAAGGACTGACTCTGTAATGGATAAATATTTTCTAGCCTAGGTTATGAGAATTTTATTGTTTGTTTTGTTACTCATAAAATATCTAATTTGGCTTTCAAACGGTTAAGTATTTCTCTTTCAATTTGTGATTCGAGATCATGTACAAACTCTGTGTGAAGAATGTATTTTTTGTGGTAGCTGCAATTTGTAATTTTTTTTATACAGAATGGTGTATCTAAATATTTTGCCCGAGCTCAATTTAGTGCAAATACCAGTTGGCATAGATTCGAGCTTTTCATATATATAATTTCGAGCTTTTCAAGTTAAGCTCGAGCTTTGCTCGAATCCTGATCGAGCCGAGCTCAAGCTTAGATGGTTAAAGCTTGATGAGCAATCAAGCCGAGCTCGAGCCTGCCATTTATCTTTCGAGCCGGGCTTGGCTCGACTCGATTACACCCCTACGTCATACATATGTTTTCAACTTTTCAGTAATAGGTGCTACTCATATTTAACATCACTTAAAAAAAAGTGTATTTGGGTGAATGTGTTTATCTCAACAACTGTGCTAATACTTGTTATTGTTCAATTGATCAAATAAAGGTTATAATATGGTACTGCAAAGTCGAGTGTCAAGTCTTAACCATATTTAGTATCGACAAGTGTTTCATGCTTTCGAGATAATCATCTTTTGCAAGGATGGGCATTTAACCCGAGTTTCGGTATCGTAACAGTACTTTACCGAATTGATATCGGTTCTTATTAGATGATTATATCGGGACTAAAACATTAGGTGGGAAAAATTTCAGTATATTCAAAAATGGTAATGGATATAAACGGGATATCCCTATTTTGATATCGGATTATAAAATGGGTTATTTTTTGTATAATTTTTCAAATCCAGACAATCATATCTAACTCTGCCATGCATACTACACTTTCAAAAGACGACCACAAATCCAAAGACTAAGGCTATTTGTTTGAGATTTTTGGAGCTTTTGCGCGATGAAAATGAGGAATATTTTTATTTTTAGTGTTATCGTTTGATAAAGGAGGCTGAGCTTTCATTATTTTTAGGAAAGCTATTTTTAATGCTTCTTTAAGAAGGTGTGAGTGAGGTTGTATTTCTGAAGTTGTGCTACATGACTCATCTGCCATTACTGCTATCGTCACTATCAACTACTTTTGCCAAACATACATCTTTTTTGTGCTTTTATAAACTTTTACAAACTTTGCCAAAAATAAAGTTAAGAGGGAAAAAAGCTCATAAATATTCTGAGACAGCCATTGACCTTTTACAAACTTTGCCAAAAATAAACCGTGACTTATTATACTTCATGTAAAATTTATAGTCTTATTGAGCTTTTGGTGCTTTATCTGATTTTGATACCAAATATTTTTATTTGTGTTATACAATAGTTCATGAAAGATATACCAATGAAAATACATTTAAAACCCAATTCATTCATATATTTTTCATCAAGTATTATGTAACACAAACAAAAATATTAAGGGGAAAGTTGTAGAAGAAAGGAGACCTAAAAAGACCTTTTCGACTATGCCAAAATATGACTTATTATTAATCACTAGTATCATTTATTTATATCCATAAACTATTCCATTCATCATCAATCATATTTCTCTAATATAGTTGAGATCAATATAAACATATTATTATTTATATATCTATTGAATCAATCATGATCATCTTGCAAATGGTAATTCGTTAAGCAACGAAAAATACACCATCGCGATGAGAATTTTTTATCTTCCAGTAGACGGGCACTTAGATATACTTTCGACAAACACTTTTTTTCTAGTTTTATTTTGGTTTTAAAATTTGCTTCAAAAAAAAATCACATGTGATGATATATGTTAGGAATCACGTGTAATTTTATAAAATTACATGTGATTTTAAATATCAAATCACATGTGATTTATTCAGACGCAAATTATAATACTTACAGAATATGTCGAAAAAAAGTTTCTTGAAAGTATATATAAGTGTCCCTTTATAGATAGATGATTTAATTTTCGTCGTGATGGTATGATTATTTTCGCATAATGATTAACGGTTTGCGAGATATTTAATTAATAAAAAAATGACAGTTTTTTCCTTTTTTTTAATAAAAATAAATGACTATAATTTGATTCATTGGGTCTTTAAAAATTATTTGGTCTACATTGAACTTATCGATAATCTGTAATATTAATAATTTATTGTTAATAAGTCATGTTTATTGTTAGCGAGATGGGCGTCGGCCCGCCGCACTGCGGCTGAGGCATTGTTTCATGCAGTTGATTATCACACGTTTTTTTTTTAAGTAGAAAGTACAACGGTTTTGTACTTTGTTTTTTGCAAGGTCATTAGTGTTATCCACATATATCAAGTTACAACTACTATTACATATTATGAAGTAACAATTTGCCAAATAAAAGTTATAGATCCCTTTTCAATATAGACATTGTAGAACAACATTGTATTTACCATACCATCACGACGAATAAGGCTCAGATCTGGCATGACTATTGTAGTTTATGCTATTAAACTCAAGGTGGTGGCGGGTCATCGCCCTCGAATGCAGACTGCAAAATTATTTAGCATTTAGATGCACAACTATTAGATTATAAGATGATCGATAAATAAATAATGTACCCGACCTACTTTGATCAGAAGGTTTCCTAATTTGGGAAATCGCAAATTAAGTTAGTAGCACCACAACGCTGTTAGTGCCTTGAGGCATCGTAGGGCATTCGGGACACACATATTCACATCTTTCAATACCTAAAAGAAAAGTGATATCAAGAAATTCAGTCAGAAATATATTCAATACGTGTTGGAATATGCTATAATGTGGATTTGAGTGTTGAACAAAAAAAATTCTTATAAAGAAAATCAACTGTTCCTGGAAAATGGAATACTTACCATCCATTATGGAAACAATATTGAGAACTCACTAAATGCCCATTGTTGGAGGTTTTGGTAGGATTATTTGATCCGTTACTGGTAGGAAGCGTCTATTATGTATCTTATGCCAGTTCGGATCTGCCTATGAAACAAAAAGCATTAATGTTTACATTAATTTGTAAGATGTCTTCAGTTAATAAAAAAAAGCATCAGTTCTTACATCGATACCTGTTCGTTGGTAGCTGGGTCGTGATCTATTGTATACTCCCAGTGAAGAACACGCTACTTTACATCACAACAACAACAACAATACCCAATCCCGTCAGAGCGAGGTCGAAGAACACGCAATTTTACATGTATCTCATAAAATAAAGGAAAATCAGGATAACAGAAAAAAGAAACTAACCTGACAGCCAAACCGACTCTAGTTCATGTTGATATGAAAATCTGAAATAATATAAAGGATCAAAACTAGGACAAATAAGGCTCAGATATGTCATGGCTGCAACCACAGTTCGTGTGTGGTTACCTCGCCACAATATATTCCAGAAAACAATCCTCATCGCCTTAACAGACAAACCAATGGTCATTTGCATATGTATCATTTACCAAAAGGAATCGACAAAAACATTGGATCCAAATATGTTTCCGATTCAAATACTCTTCTGATTTTTCTCACCCCTACCGAATGGATGCTTAGATAATTTTACTAGAGCAATCAAGATCACAACACAAAAACAACCCAAAAGGAAAAGGATCTAGTCCGTAAAAAAATTGCTTCTTTCTCTCTCTATTCACCATGTTCGATATACATTTTATCGAACCCACTGACACTAATCACAGCTTCATGCTGAAGTTTGGGCTATAACATAAGAAAGCCCAAAGGAATAAAATATTATAATTTTGACATGCCTCAACACAAAGCCCCCAAAGTGAAACAGCAGATATCGAACATCATGTAATGAGAAGGAAAGGCGGTCTAATGTATTAATGTTAAAAAAAAATAGCCCAACCCCAATACACCTTAACTGTTAATGTATATAATTTCAAGCATCAACAACGCGTGCCGCAAAAGGTGTCTATATGGTTCTACATAAGGCTCTGATAGAGATACAACCTACAAAGAGGATACATTCGCCATGGCTGCAAAAGTAATAAATTGCCTCGCCAAGATACGGAGCATTTCACTTTTATCGAACCATACATGCTCATGACAGTCACTAAAACAGACCAATTTGAATGGCAGATGAAACAAAGACACCTTATGTGTGCCGGTTATAGAGAGAGCCATCATCACAAAATGCAGACACGCATCATCAGAGCATGTGGTAAGCATCAAAAACTCGTGTTGTAAAGAGTGTGAATACCATTGTATAAGAGGCTCAAATAGGGAACAATCGAAAAAAGGACACATTCGCCATGGCACGCAAACATAATACATTGCCTCTCCAAGATGCAGAGCATCTCTATTTTATTGAACCCATTGAAACGCATACAAATATAAAAAAATGAACGAAACTGCAATAAGCATATACCAATAAGTGTTCGGTAGAATGTGAACATCAGCAAAAGAAGCATGAGTGAATCATCAGCCAATCAAGCGCTGGTAAATGCAAGGCAGCAAACAAAAAATCTACAAAACACCCAAAATTTATAAATAAACCCAAAAATTAGTAAAACCCCTAAATTCTAACAAAACCCTAATTTCCGATTAGATTTAATATAAATAATTTTTTTACATATCTTTATGTTTCCATGCGTCTTGTAAATTTGATGAGTTTTCGACCGACACAACCAACATCTTCACCGATGTGACAATATCTAATTTCAGCAAGCCCCCAAGATCAAAAGAAATATATCGAACATGATGAATTGAGAGAAAAATATATGGAACATGGTGAATAGAGAAAGAGACGATTTAATGTATATGGATAATAAATGAGAAGACAAAACTTCATGATGTGTATTACCCGGTGAGATTCTTGTGAGATTTAGGATGAGAAACATGTGGAACCTCTGCGATTTGAACATATACTACTACGAACCTCAAATGCAGGGCAATATTTCCTATTGACAATGGGCTGACAATGGCATTGGATCACTGCACATGTAGCAGGCCGGAAAAAAACAGTGAGCCCATACACATACACGACGTCGTTTCAAATGTCATTTAGTACAGATAGAGATACAACCTACAAAGAGGGTACATCCGCCATGGCTTCAAAAGTAATAAATTTACTCCCCAAGATACGAAGCATCTCAGTTTTATCGAACCATACATGCTCATGATAACCACTAAAAGAGACCAATTTGAATGGTAGATGAAACGGCGACACCTTAAGTGCCCCAGTTATAGGGAGAGCCAGCATCACAAAATGCAGGCACGCATCATCGGAGCATGTGGTAAGCATAAAAAACTCGTGCTGTAAAGAGTGTCAATACCATTGTATAAGATAATGCCTAAATCTTATCTTGTCGTTCTTTTATCTAAAGAAGCAAAAGAAATTGTTAATACAAATAAGCCGTAAAAACGTTTATTTATATTTTACGATCTTCTAATGTTTTGTCGATAACAAACGTAAAATCATTTTAACGAAACAAATAAAATACGTAAATGGTTTGAACTAATAGTTTCTAACATATTCACGTTTTCACATAAAACACTAAAACAAATATAAGTGATTTTATGATTTAAATATATATGTACAACAACTAGTGTTTACATATTGGGTTAGCACATACTTAAACTAAGTATACTAAAATGGGTAAAAACAAGTATATACTAAAATGGGTAAAAACAAGAATATACTAAATGGGTAAAAACTAGCAAATGGTATTGACCCATAACCCATGGTTTTATATATACCACTTAACCAAGTTCATTGTATCCTTGAGATACATTGTATCTAGAAAGAAAACCATGGATCAACCCATGACCCATAACCAAAAATACCCATGGGCAAAGAGGAGCGTCCCACGGATCCCTAGCTTTGTGCTAGCCGGATCCCTTGTGGGAGGGATCCGCGGGATCCGGGGAACAGTAGAAAATTTCCTCTGTAAATAGAGAGCCATTTCTTCCTTTCTACTCATCACTTTACACACATACTTCCCCAAGTATTCTAACCCTCTAACCTCAGATCCAAGTGATCTATGTAGTTTGTCTTTTGTTTTTGTGTGATCTTCTAGGTTCCTCTTAAAGGCAAGATCACCACTTCTTCAAGACGAGCAAGCTCAAGTCCAAGAGTTGCCATGCTTCGTCATCATCAAGACAACTAAGGTTCTCTTGTTGATAGTTCTTTCTTTCTCCATAGATGTTGGGATGAAGGCATTAGTGAAGAATGCCGAAAGTGTCAAGATGAAAGCATTAGTGAAAGGTGCTCATGATCCGTGTCAAAGCATTAGTGAAGAATGCTGAAGGTGTCAAGACGAAGGCATTAGTGAAGGGTGCCAAGCGTTGTGTCAAAGGAATTAGTGAAGGATGCCGAAGAATCAAATCAAGTCGCATTTGAGAAGAATGTCTAGGTCGTATAATCGATGAGGTGCATCGTTATACATATAGGTATTTGTTTATTTCCAAGGATGGTGATATCCTTGATGGTGTTGTAACAAGGAGTAGATCTCCTTGAGATTAGGTGTTGTGTCGTGAAGGGTAGTAGTTCCTCCATAGTAATGGAACTAGGTGCTTAGCCTAGTACCTAATAAAGGGTAGGCGACGTTGTGATAGGATTAGTTCTCCTTGGTGTGAAAGAACTCGGTTGTTAGCCTAGCACCGTATAAAGGGTAGGCGACGTTGTGTTAGGTGTGGTTCGCCTGGTGTGAAAGAACTCGGTATTTAGCTTTAATGCAGGAAAAGGTTGAGCGGCGTTGTACGAAGGCTTCTCCGCCATAATGGAGTTGGTGAGTGCTTACTGAACTCTCGAAAGTGAGTGACTCGGGGGTGTGAGTAGGCAAGGAAGGTGTCCTTTTAGCCGAACCACTATAAGTACTTGTGTCGTGGTGATGTGCTTCTTACTATTTATCTTTCGTTACACGTTTATATATCTATCTATCAACGTCCAACATAAACAACCAAATAGATTGACATAAGTCGATCTAAATAATTAAAAGGAAGTTTTAAATTGGTAAAACTATTCAACCCCCCCTACTAGTTTTCCACAAAAATAAATACGGAATTTCTTTTATTTAAAGGCGCATGAGAAAAAATACCTTGCAAAGATAATGCTTAAGAATTATCCTATCGTTCTTTCCACGTATCTCCGTTACTTTCACTAGCCTATCGAAGCTGAAGCCGACAGCAGAACCTAAAACCAAAGCAAACCAATTCTAGAGATTTTTGTAGATACAATTTTAACAAATACATGTCTTTATCAATAATTAGAACAAATGGTATCTTGAAATCTTCATTATCATTAGCACTCAAAATCATTCAATGTTCTTCGATGCATAATCATGATTCATGAAAGTTTTCAATCCTAAATATATCTAGTTCCTTATCATGAAAAGCAAATTTATTCCTCATTTTGCCCTTAATGGATAACGATAAGAGGGAATCAACTAATTGGATGTTTAGTCAACCACATCGATTCCCTAAACCGAAGCTACATAATCAACCTCATGATATAAGCATGTATATTTTTTAGAGTTTATATTCAACTAAACCTAAGCTACATCCAACTTAAATTCAAGTAACCTTAAACACTATTCTGGGTAGCTCAAATAGTTTAGTTGAATGTCGTTATTTCGGCAATCTTAAAAACTATTCTTGTAGCTCAAATTCACTTCAGAGCACATAACAATCATAAACCATGAACTTCAACTTTTCGGCTCATGAACCGTTCCACAAAAAACCCCTAAATTAATATAAAACCCCTATCCGAATCATCTTTAAATTCACTACAGGAATCTCAATTCCAAACACCCATGATTTCATAAAACCCCCTTAAACTAAAACAGAACACAAAATTAATACGAAATCGTAATTCTTATGAACCACATAATCAACAAATATATTAACCGATTACGCATACAATGCAAACAACTAAAATTAATAATAAAAAATTTATGTAAGTAACATCATGTTTTCAAACCAAGCATCTTCTCACTCATGAAACTATTCATGTATATAACTACGAAAATCCAAAACTTACAACCCGACTACACTTTACATCACTTTAGCATCGATATGGTTTTTGATAAGAACGACCACTTACCAACCTCCCTACAACCCTAGTTTATCTGATTCTTCCCCATTAGCATCTATCACACCACTCTGGTTTTTTTTATAAGACTGAGAAAGAGAGAAGTGTGTGGCGGATTCTAGAAAACTGTATAGTTATCAGCGAAAAAGGGTAACTGGCTGTTTGACATGTACCAGGCCGAAAAAAACAGTGAGCCCATACAGATACACGGCGTCGTTTCAAATGCCATTTAGTATATATATTAATGATATGTATCCTTGTTAAGAACAAATGTAAATATGTACTCGATATTTTCCCCCCATTATATTTATGTAACAAGTTATATTTAATGTTAATTAATCTTGTAATTGTCTAAGATGAAACATAATGGTGGAGGGTTTCGAGCGGAAAACTTCAAAAGATAAGTGACATGTCAGCGGGACCTCATAGAAATCCATATCATGCATAGCGGGAGAATATGTGAAACATTTTATGATGGGACTAGAGTCCCGATTGAAATAACAAATCATGACAAAAACTTTTAAGAAACAAAAATATTATTTTATTATTTGTGTGTGTATTGTGAATAGTATTTGTCTTTCGGGGGTAATTTAAATGATAAAAATAAGAAAAAAAAAACTAATGGAAGAGAAAGAGAGTGCTGCAATGATTGAGAGAAAGTTGAAGGGAAATTTTCGGAAAGATAAAAACTTGATGTGAAGCTGATGTGACGAAGGAAAACCTATGACCACACCCTCCGCACTAAATAACAATACATTCTCGATTTTTGGTTGGTTATCGATCCTAGGGTTTTTTTGGTTAACGGTGGGCCAGTTCTGTTTTTGTCAACCACTAATGATTTGGGTTGGGCCAGTTTGGCCAAAATATAATTTTTGAACCATCAATGATTTTTGGCTAAAAAAAGTGACATGTGTTGTGACTAAAATTGATTTTGATGTAGGGTTTTGGGCGGTGATATTTTGCCAAATAATCGGCAACAACTCCTTTATATTTCATTCAACACATGAACTCCTTGACAACAAATTAAAAAGATAGAGTCCACTTTGTGTTGCATTTTAATAATGTAGTTGTTCTATGTTTTAACATATTTTTTTTGTGGTTTGCTAATTCTGAATGTTAAACTCACAAATTGTTGCCATTAAAGGTGTTTTACGTTGCAATTTCTTAAATGTATATGGATACACTAAGAATGCCACACCATCTCGATATATTTTAATGGCTCTGATATTGTTCCAACCTTAAACCAACCTATTAACAAACATAAAATTCGAAAAATCAATCCAATTCTCAAATTTTATTTTAAAGGGTTAGTGCCTGATAATCTTCAAATTTCATTTGTTTGGTAATCGGTTTCAACATAGAAATTTCACACGCCTGCCTTTAAAGAAACTATACTGAAACTCAAACTCAACAAACACTGACCAATGTATATTCTGATTATTATGTATCAAGTGACCAAAGCATCACGAGGATCATGTAAAGATTGACGTTGAGAGTCCTAAGTGTTGATTTTAACTACATATCATTCATATTACCTAATCGGATATACGTGAATATTTGACGTTTTATAAGAAAATGATGATTTCGCGTTAAATGCACATACTGAATTTTAGGCTTGTTCTTTAGTTACTCAATTTCGTATGACATTTACTATAATTTGTGTCTCAGTTCCTTTGAGTTAGCTCTGTGAGTAAGTTGTCAATGCTTTGATTACATGCCTCTGAGTTAACCCTAATTTTTATTTGCATTTTTCTCAAGAATTTGTTGAATCGTCATGGATCGTAATAAGAATGAGTGTGGAAAACTAGAAGGGGGGGTTGAATAGTTTTGCCAATTAAAACTTCCTTATAATCTATATAGATCGACTTATGTCAATCTATTTGGATGTGTGTGTTGGATGTTGATAAACAAGCATATAAAGGTAAGTAATGAAAAGATAAGAGTAAGAAGCACAAAACCACAACGCGAGTATTTATAGTGGTTCGGCTACAAGGACACCTTCCTTGCCCTACTCCACTCCCCGAGTCACCTACCGAGAGTTCAGAAAAGCAGACACCAATCTCCGTATGGCGGAGAAGCCTTCACAACGTCGCTTACCCTTTCTTGCTGAGGCTAACCACCTGTTCTTTCACTCCAAGGTGAACCACACCTACACAACGTCGCTTACCCTTTATAAGGTACTAGGCTAAGTACCTAGTTCTTTCACTCCAAGGTGAACTACACCTTCACAACGACGCCTACCCTTTATTAGGTACTAGGCTAAGCACCTAGTTCCATTGCAATGGAGGAACTACTACCACACTACACCAACGACTAATCCCAAAGGAGATCTACTCCTTTAGAACATCATCAAGGATATCAATATCCTTGGATCTAATACTAGTCTATCTTGTACATCAAAACACACCATATTGAATGTACATCTAGGCACCTTTCACTAATGCCTTTGACTAGATCTACAAGACACCTTTCACTAATGTCTTGTGTCTTCACTTCTAAGCACCTTTCACTAATGCTTCTTTGTCTTGACTTCTAAGCACCTACCACAAGTTCTTATCCTATAGACGATAGATACCCTTCACTAATATCTCTGCCTTGACACTGAGACATCTTTCACTAATGTCTCTTACACTTCTTTGAAGAAAGAAAGGAATCATCAACAAGAAGACTTCAAGGCCTTGATGAGGAAGCATGGCAACCCATGGACTTGAGCTTGCCCGACTTCAAAGGTGGTGATCTAGCCTTTAAGAGAACCTAAAAGATCACACAAAAACAAAACTTACAAACATAGATCTCTTGGATCTCGAGGTTAGTGAGTTTTAACCGAGAAAAGTGCATAGAAAGGGGTAAAGCAATAATGAAGAAATGACTCACTATTTATAGAGAATTCTCATTGCCTCTGATCCCACTAGATCCCTACCATGGATCCTAGCAAAAGCTAGATCCCGAACGCCTCTTTGCCCATGGGTATTTTGGTTGGGTTTCGGCAGCCGATCTTGGTCAACCATGTATCTTTGGCTAGATACAATGTATCTTTGAGTGCAATGCACTTAGTCACTTGGGTATGGGTTGATCCATGGGTTATGGATATTATCCATGTATGATATAAGCATGATGTCATGTAATAGGTTATGGGTCAAGAATCCGTGGGTTATGGGCTTTGGGTTGTACCCAACTACATTCAATGTATTTGCCAAGGGGTTGTGATACTTAA
>OU343217.1:273061248-273149010 GCA_910596185.1 Chrysanthemum makinoi
CAATGAGCTTTTAATTTTTATGTTGGTAAGGAGAAGTGAGCCACTTTCATATTTTTAGAAATGCTCATTTTTCCAATGCTTTTATAAGTTCTGTGAGCGGTGAGCATAGCTCACGCTCGCTTCACAAATACCACTGCTACTCGCTTTCACTACTTTTACCAAACACACCCTTAGTATCGACCAATGTTTAATGCTTTCAAAATAATCATCTTTTGTAAGGATGAGCATTTTAACTCGAGTTTCGGTATCGTAACAGTACTTTACCGAATTAATACCGGTTCTTATTAGATGGTATGATTCGGGACTAAAACGTTAGGTGGGAAAATTTTCAATACATTCAAAAATGGTACGGTATATAAACGATATATCCCTGTTTTGATATCAGATAATAAAATGGGTTAATTTTTGAATAAATTTTCAAATCTGGACAATCCTATCTATCTCTGCCATGCATACTACACTCTCAAAAGACAACCACAAATCCAAACACTAAGGGCTCGTTTGGTTCGTAAACGGGTTTAAGATTAGGATTTAAATTTAGATTAAGATTTGAATTTTAATTTGATGTAAAATAGATAAAAATATTTAAAGTTATTTTATATTTTAAAATATGTTTTAAAAATTATTTATATAGAACTTGAAATGAGAGATATAGATAGAAAATAAGAGTAGGGCCTATTTTGTCACAAAAATCACCATACTATTCATCTTTATCTTATTCTCTAATATCTGGGATAAAGTCCAAACCCAATGTCTATCAAACAATTTATTAATGACTTTTCAATCCAAACCCACTTAAAAGTAAAATACCAAACGCACCTTATGTTAAGAGAGAAAAAAAAGCTCATAATTATTCTAAGGCAACCATTAACCCTTTACAAACTCTGCTAAAAAATAAATCGTGACTTATTATTAATCTATAGTATCATTTATTTATATCCATAAACTATTCCATTCATCATCAATCATATTTATGTAATATAGCTGAGATCAATATAAGCAAAATATTATTTGAGTAGACGGGCACTTGTATATACTATCGACGAACATTTTTTTTCTCGTTTTATTTTGGTATTAAAATTTACGTCTGACAAAATCACATGTGATGTATATGTTAGGATTCACATATGGTTTCATAAAATCACATGTGATTATAAAATATCAAATCACATGTGATTTATTCAGACGCAAATTTTAATACTTACAAAATATGTCGAAAAAAGTTTTTCGAAAGTATATTGTTAGTACAAAATGTATGGCGGGTTGTAATAGGTATGAATACAGCGTGTCGAACTGGGCCAACAAGCTTATAATGGGCCGATCTTGTACTAATCCAAGTAGTTTGAATGATTCCCATATACAAGAAGAGTAAGCCGATAGTCTTACCGTGGGAACGGACCCCACCATTAGACTCCGGCGTGAGAGTAAGTACACATTCTTAAGAGGGAAATAAGAGTATGTGTGTGTAATTATGAAAGAGAAAGTCTATTTTTATTGGGATTAGAACCCCTTTTATAGCGAGGTTTACCTCATGGGATTCTCGCATAATGGTTAGTTGCCGGAGCCGGACCCATGACGGACAAGGTTCCGTGTCAATCGCGGATGCGGACGTAAGATATCTTTAACAGTTGAAGGTTCAACCCATCGTGTATCTTACGTGCGTCTTGCGGACTGGACCATAGCCAATTTCGTCATTGGCTTACTGTAGGCCCAGGGTTTATAGTTACCTTATAGTTATTGGGCCTGAGCCTAACATGTGTATAGTGTGTATTGGGCCTAGTGGGCCTTATACATAATACTATACGTCATCAGTCTCCCCAGTTAATATGTGCATTGCAAATATTGTCGCGTGTGGTGGATGCTACTAGACTGGAGTTGGATCGCACTTTTCTTTCCGTGCCTTTTTGAAATATCCTTCGATGTCCTCTTTCTTAGGAATGCTACATCATCCGGCCCCCGGTCAGAGTATGTGCATGCGCGGATATTGTCGCGTGCAGTGGATGCTACTAGACTTGTTTTTCGAACGTTTCTTCTTACGTACTCTTGAAGCGTTTTTCTGACGCTCCCTTTTCTTGGAAAGAGTTTTTTTTGTCACGTGGATGGTTAATGACTTTTCGTGCTTTGGTTGATTTGACTCTGTGGGCCATTAGTCTTCCACCATCCTTATCCCTGTGTTTTGATTTGGGCCGTTGGATCAGATTGCTCTTGGACGCGTGTCCTCCTTTAGGGTTTTTCTTGGGGAATCACCGTTCCGCTTGTATAAATACCCTTTATTTTTGTTTTAGCCCATTTTTTCTTTTTACTATTCTTTTGTTGCAAACGCTGCTTTTTGATCCAATTTACCTGTGGTCGTATTCGCTTTCCAAGTTCCTCATTCAGGTTAGGTTCTTGATTCTCCTTTCTTTTTCTGTTATGGGTACTTTTTCATTTACCAAATCTAAACTATCGCAAAAGGCGCTTGACCGTTTCTGTATTGACTATTCAATTCCACAATTTATTCGTCCGGAATTGCCTGATCCTGACCAAAAGTATTCGGGAAGCACCAGATGGAAAGATCGGTGTATATACCTGTTTTTTCGAGTATGCTAATTTTCGCCTCCCTTGTCTGTTTTTCTTGTTTCAATTCTTGACTATCACATTCATATATAGCAGCTTTCTGTCCTCGGTGCTGCTAAAGTTTCTCAATTTGAGATTCTTTGTTTTGCCCTCGGTATTGAACCCTTAGTTGGTTTATTTAGGTGTTTTTATGTTTTGTCTCAAAAACATGGCTGGCTTTCTTTTAGTAAACGAGTTGATAGCTTTGGAGTTTGCTATACTAAACCTCTTGATTCTCTTAAAAGTTGGAACGATCATTTTTTCTCGGTGGACTCGTTTGCTTGTCCCACTATTCACCCTTTATTTGTTGGGGGTAATATTCCTAAGGATGCCACTCTGATAACGCTCAGATTGTACATGTTTTTAGTAGCGTTATGCGTGCTTTTGTATATGTTATTTGGTTATATTTGAATGATTTCAATGCTTAATCTTATCAAAAGATGTTTGTCTAGTGTTTATAACCAAGTGCAGGGAAACGGAAGGAAAAGTAAAAGAATGATCAACAATTAGAAGATTCCCGTTTCAATGTAGCATGTCAAGAACATATCAGTAGTTCAAGACCAAGATGATCGAAGAACCAAGTTCTACAAAACAAAGAAGTAAAGATCAATTTTTAACTCGGAAATCCAACCGGATCTGGAAAGACAAAAGTGCCAAGAAGCCAGTCCAACCATTCGGTCGCCGCCCGCAACCGAAACGGTTGGAGCCTTTGTAGAAGACCAACCGGATCGGTTGGTCATGTGACCGATCCGGTTGGAGAGCCTGCTTCTGCCAAATCTTCATCAGTAATTTTCCCCTTTGTATCCAAACGATTCTAGGTCCTTCCCTTGGTGTATTCTAGTCCCTTCCTAACTCCTTGGAGGCCAAGTTCAGCAATTAATACCCTAGGCCTTGGAACTAGTATAAATAGAGACCTCTTATGAGCATATGAGACACACACTTTCAATAAAACTCACCCTACTCATCAAACAAAGCTCTTAAGCTCTCAAATTCGTCCTTAGAAGTCCAGGAAAGTTTGGAGTTCCAGAAGTTCCATATTTGGAGGCCAAAACCCCAAGGAGTCTACCCCAATACTTTGGGAATCATTACTTCATCATTTGTAATCTTATTCCAAGCATTGTAAGACTCTTAATTATGTTTTCTAATGTTCAAAGTTCTGAGTTTATGTTTATGTTTGTTATGAGTGGCTAGTTTCTTTATACACTTGCTTAAATGATGTTGATTATCATATGATTAGTTAGTGATTGTGTTAACATGTTTTAATTCAATTTCAAGTTGATTCTAAGATCCAATTGTGCTTAAGTTTCATAGTGACATTTGTTAATCAAGTTTGACTAGTTGATAGTAATTGTAGAGGTCGAAAGAACTTATTGTTATTCAATTAGTTATAATCATTTTGTCTATGGATGATTGTTTTTACCCATTATTCTTGATTAAACAAAGGAATTAAGATGTGGTTGTAATAAGCGCTTTTGATTATCAAGTTGGGTTGATTGAAAACATCTAAAAGGTCGTAAGATTAGTTGTTGACAATCAATTGTACCCTTTTGTCCATAATTGGTTACCTTTTGTATTGACCATTTCTTAAGCAATTTGATAATGCAAATGGATGTTTTTTGTGTTTAAGTTTGTAAACTTATGAAACTTGAATTGATCTTGAATTGATTGGTTAAACTTAATGCTTGTTTTTATGAACCAAAATCTTGACGAGGTTTAACTTGTAGAACAATAGATTAATACACCAACTAATTATCATAACCAACATGTTAAGAAGAGGTTAACACAATCATACTAATCATGGATAAGAAACTAGTTTAAGCAAGTGTAGTTTTTAATCATCTGAATTTCATTATATCTATTTGCGTTGTTATATGTTTTGGATTGTCTTTGTTGATTCAAACTTGTTAATCAGATTCACTCAAATCCCTTACGGTCGAGTGTACTTGCTCGTATGTGTTATTGGTAAAATTGGTAATTCATCTTTTATAAATTTAAAACTTGTACACACGTAGCACATCAAGTTTTTGGCGCCGTTGTCGGGGATTTGATTGTGTTTCAGCAAGTTTTGAATCCCCATCAGTCGATTCATTCCAAAAAAAATTTCTCAAAAACTTCAACCGATCCGGTTGCCACTCAACCGAACCGTTAAGCATGCTTTTAAACCACACCAAACCTGATCTAATCGATCGGTCGCAACTCGTGAACCGATCCGTTACCCTTCGTCTAGAAACTATTTTCGTTGCTTGTCCGTGGTTTAGATATTTCCGGATTCTAGGTCATTGTATGAACACTCGTGCACGGGAATAGAACCAATTTCACCTCTACCAACCCCAAACGTTTGATTCAGAAGAAGAACAACTTTCATACCAATGGAAAATCGTGTACCAAGAGTACCAAACCCACAATTTGATAACCTCGTAGAAGAAGAAGTCGTTTAAAACCCTTTCACCAATTTACCTTTTCCCATGGCGGACGATCAACCCATGTTGGGAACCAACCGAAGTAGCACCAACCCCTGGAGTGCTATTGTTGCTGTCAACCTTGGTGACAACTTCACCGTGAAGGGTCATCATCTTTCAATGATCAAAGACCGTCAATTCGATGGCCGTGCGCGGGCCGATCCGTAGACATTGCCATTCATCGACCCAAATTTGTGGCATGTTCCGTTATGGCAACACCGATGTCAATGCCATCAAACTCAAGCTTTTTCCATCATCACTCGGAGATGCTAAGTATGGTACAATGAATTAACCCCAGGAATTATCAACACTTGGGAGGAGATGAGGCAAGCTTTTGTGAGCCGATTCTTTCCACCTGCCATGTTTGATCGATTAATGGGAGAAATTCGTGCTTTCACACAAAATCCCAACGAATCACTTGTCGAAGCTTGGCTTCAGATGAATGATTTGCTTCGTAGTTGTCATGGACATGGATTATCCAAAGGAACCATTATCCAAATCTTTTACCATGGACTAGATGAAATCTCTCAAGGCATCCTTGATGCTGGAGGAATTTTTCTCTATAAGACTCCTAACGATGTACACCAATTACTCGAGGATCGATTACTTCTCAAACTCGATTGGTCTAAAGATTCCAAAAACAAACCTCTTCGAAAAATCGTTGCTTTTATCGAAAACACCGATACCGCAAAACTCATGGAAAAAATGGAAGCCTTAACCTCAAAAATTGACTCGCAATACAAAGATATCAAAGAAGAAATGAAAGAAATGCGAGACGGATTCAACAATTGTGGAGGAAATCACCCATCATTTGAGTGTGACGATAAGCCTATGGGTGGACCTAACGAAGGAGAAGCGAATTATGTCCAAGGAGGATATCGTGGAGGAGGATATCGTAGTAATTATTACGGTCGAAGTTCGAAATTGGCAAGCGACCACCAAGGGATGACAACCGTGATTCTCAACTACTAACCCACAATCCGCCACCACAAAATTCTCGAAAAAAGATGGAAGAATCCGAATTAAAACCATGAGAGAATTTGTGGTCGCTCAAAATCTGCGAATGATTTTATCAAAAATCAATTCTTCAATCTCAAAGCCAAAGTTGAGCAAGGGCAGAAAAATCATCAAGCATCTATCCAAGATCTTGAAAACAAATTTGGCAGACTTTCTGACCAACATTCTTCTCGACCCTCCTGTTCGTTACAAGTAACACCCAATCCAACCCAAAACCATCAAATGATAAGACGTACCGTCCACCACAAACGAGAAATGAGCATATCAATGTTGTCTTCACAAGAAGTGGTCTCTCGTACGATCCACCAACAAATCCTAATGAAAATACTCCTATCACCCAAGATAGTGAGGGTGAAGCCAAAGAAACCAACACAACTCAAACCACCAAAAAGAAAACCACCCCATCTCGTCAAGGTACACACCAAAAATTCCATATCCTCAACGCCTTAAGAAAGAAAAATGGAAGAACGTTATAGAAGTTCATAAATAATCAATCAAGTTAGACTCAATGTTCCTACGTTGATGTCTTCCGGAATGCCCAATTACGGGAAATTCTTGAAAGAAGTTCTTAATAACAAAAGCAAGCTAGAGCAAATATCAGCTACCTTCCTTAACGAAGAATGCTCAACCATTGTCCAAAACAAGATCCCACCAAAGCTCGGAGATCCTGGGAGCTTTCTTGTTCCATGTACTTCTAATAATATTCAATCGATGCTTTAGCTGACCTTGGCGCAAGTATCAATTTGATGCCTTATTCGCTATATTCCAAGTTATGCAACAACAACCCAAACAAAAAAGAGCATTCGATTAGCAAATCATTCTTATCAATATCCCTGTATTACCGAGAATATGCTTGTTCAAGTCGGTAAATTCATTTTTCCCGTGGACTTTGTAATCTTGGAAATGGAAGAAGACAGTAAAGTTTCACTCATCTTAGGAAGACCTTCCTAAATACTGATGCAATCATCAAAGTGAAAGGAAAAGAACTAAACCTTGGAGTTGGATAAGATCGAATCCCCTTTCTAATCGATAAAACGATGCGCTATCCACATTCCAGTGATGAAACTTGTTTCAACATCGATGTTATCGATGAAGTCACTGCGAAGAATTGGATATGCTTAACGAATCCATTCCATTCTATGACTAAAAAAATCAATGAAACAGACTTTGACAAAGAGTTTGATGATTTCATGAAAGTAGAGTTTGAAGGAGATAACACGGAGGAGGAAGAAATGGAGGAAGAAAATTTTGAAGAAATAACTTTCGATAACGAGATGAGAATAAAATCCTCTATCGAAGAACCACCAACTGATCTCGTTCTCAAACCTCTGCCTGATCATCTTGAATATGGTTACTTGGAGGAAAACTCACTTCTTCCAGTAGTCATATCTTCATTACTCGAGGCCCATGAGAAAGAAAGTTTTGTTTCTGTCCTCAAAAATCACAAACACACTTTCGCTTGGAAAACATATGATATCCCAGGAATTAGTCCCAATTTCTGCAAACACAAAATCAATTTCGAAGATGGGATCAAACATGTTGTTGAACGTCAACGTCGACTCAATCCCAACATGAAAGAAGTTGTCAAAAAGGAAATCATAAAGCTTCTCGATGCCGGTATAATTTACCCAATTGAAGATAGTCCTTGGGTAAGTCCTGTTCACTGTGTTCCCAAGAAAGGATGGATGACGGTTGTGACTAATGAACGGAATGAACTAGTTCCCACTAGAACTGTCACTGGTTGGCGCGTTTGTATTGACTATCGTAAATTAAACAAAGCCACCGAAAAAGATCATTTTCCACTCCAGTTCATGGATCAAATGCTTGAAAGACTAGCAGGAAATAAATTATTTTGTTTCCTCGATGGATTTTCAGGATATTTTCAAATTCCAATCGATCCTAATGACCAAGAAAAGACCACTTTCACTTGTCCTTTTAGAACCTACGCATATCGGCGTATGCCTTTTGGTCTCTGTAATGCACTGCGACTTTTCAAAGGTGTATGATAGCCATATTCCAAGACATGCTCGAAACCTCCATGGAAGTTTTCATGGATTACTTTTCGTCTTTGAACTCATTTGAAGCCTTTCCAATCTTGATAAAATGCTCGAAAGATGCCAAGCTACACACCTTGTCCTTAAGCGGGAAAAATGTCACTCATGGTGACCAAGGAATTGTGTTTAGCCACAAGATCTCCAGTGAGGCATGGAAGTAGATAAAGCAAAATCGACGTTATCACAAAACTACCCACCACGCCAAAGCCGTTAGAAGTTTTCTAGGACATGTCGGTTTACCGCCGTTTATCAAAGACTTTTCAAAATATCGTCCATGACAAAACTTCGAGAAGGAATCCACGTTGACTTCAACGCATAAAGCTTTAAACGTTGAAATCTCAACTAACTAGTGCTCCGATCATGGTTTCACCTAATTGGTCACTACCCTTCGAACTTATGTGCGATGCCGCCGATTTTCTTTGTTGGAGCCGATTAGGCCAACGAAGGAAAACACTTTAGCCTATATATTTTGCTAGCAAGACACGAATAGTGCTCAGAAAATTATTGTCACCGAAAAGGAATACGGCGTGTTTTTATGCTCGACAAATTCGGATCCTACCTTGTGCCCTCAAAAATGCCACCGATCACTCAGCACTCAAATATCTGTTCACCAAGCAAGATGTTAAACCGCGTCTTATTCGATGGATTCTGCTTCTCCAAGAATTTGACATCGAAATCAAAGATAAGAAAGGAGCAGAGAATCTAGCCGCTGATCATTTATCACGTCTTGAAAACCCCGATCTTGAGGAATTAAAGGAAGAAGAAATCGATGATTACTTCCCTGATGAAACTCTTATGACCGTGGATGGGAATGAAGATCCTTGGTTTGCTGACTTTGCGAACTATCTCGCTGGTGGAATTCTCATAAAAGGTTTAACCCATGCTCAAAGGAGCAAATTCTTTTCGGAACTTAAAAACTACTTTTGGGAAGAACCATATCTTTTCAAAATGTGTCCTGACGGAATGATCCGTAGATGTGTTTCTGGTTCCGAAACCCGCAAGATTCTTGACGAATGTCATTATGGCCCAACCGGGGGACATTATGGTCCTTCCACCACAGCTAAAAAAGGTTTTGATGCTGGATTCTATTGGCCAACAATATTTAAAGAAGCACATTCACTTGTTCAGAATTGTGATGCTTGCCAATGAACCACCAATCTTTCACGAAGAGATGAAATGCCGTTGACAAGCATTCAAGTGTGTGAAATATTCGATATTTGGGGAATTGATTTCATGGGACCATTTCCTAAATCCCACAAATACGAATACATTCTTGTTGCTATAGATTATGTGTCCAAATGGGCAGAAGCTGAAGCTTTACCAACGAACGATGCTCGCGTCGTCGTTAATTTTCTCAAAAAGCTTTTTGCTCATTATGGAATACCCAAAGCCTTGATAGCATCGAGGAACCCATTTCTGTAACCAAAAATGGAGAAACCATGAAACGATATGGAGTTCATCATCGATTAGGACGAGCTTATCATCCACAAACCGGTGGCCAAGTTGAAAACACCAACGAGCCTATTAAAGAATACTCGAAAAAACAGTGAAGGACAATCCTTTAGTGTGATCGAAGAAACTTGACGATGCTCTGTGGGCGTTTCGTACGGCTTACTGGGCTCTCAGGAACTATAACACCGATCTTAAAATAGCTGGAGAAAAGAGATTCTTGCAAACGCAAACTCGATGAGTTAAGATTCTCGAACTAAAAATTCTAAACTGTATTAAGCTAGAACAAAATCTTATCACGACAAAAAGCTAAGGGGAATTCAAAGCTGGAGATAAAGTTCTGCTTTTCAATATGAAATTCAAATTCATAGCTCCTAAATTACAACCAAGATGGTTTGGGCCATATATCGTTAAACATGGATATCCATCCGGTTATGTCGAACTTTATGACAAACAAGGTGGAAGTTTCATTGTTAATGGGCATCGAATCAAACTATACTATGATAAGGAGCAAATGAATGAAATCTCAATTGAAACACTTTTCCCTGAAAATGAATTCGAAACCATCACCTTCGCAGCACCTTTTCCAGGAAGAATCCCACAAAACGTTCCTTGGAAACCATCTCGCTAGGTCATCGGAACGATATTGATGCTACTGTGGTGAAGAATTCATGTATATCCCAAACTTTTCAAAATGTTCAAGGTTGCATCTGTGGCAAGTAAATTCAAGATTCGAAAGGCTGATGACTCTTAATAAAACAAGCGCTTCTCGGGAGGCAACCCGTGTGTTTCCAATTTGATTTTCTGTGGTCACGCCCCAAAGTTTAAACCTTTGGTTGAACTTAAGTGTAGGGGGTGCCACATCTTAATAAAACTCTTTTGTTTGTATATAAGATTTTATGCACGTAATGATTACTCGAGTGGACACTTGGAAAATGAAGAAAAGTTAAGCTAACAAACTCATTGGAAATACCTGGTTTCATCTATATTTTCCCTATTTCTATACTTTGAAGTTCTTTTTTTTCACATTGAGGACAATGTTTAACTTAATTGTTGGGGAAGGGGGTGAATAGATAAATTAGAGTTTTTAAGCTTAAATTTAAAATTTTGTTTGCCCTTGTGATCTAGTTATTTTCACGCTTTTAGGATTTTATATTAGAATAACTGGATCAAACCACTGGTAAAACTGGTAATATTTGAAACTTTGAGATGTGTTCCGATTAATATTGCAATCCATTCTGGGATTGATAAACATTTGCTAGCACAAATTATAGCCCTTTCCACTAAAAATTGTGAGGATTTGAGCCTGTTCTATATAGAGCATACATCTTTTATGCTTGGATCTTTTATATGAGTGTGCCGGTGATTTTATTTATTCTAGAACTTGTGCTTGTAAATTATTACCAGACCGCAGTGAGATCGCATTCTAAGTATATATGTAAATTGTGAAAAAGAGGCACCTTAGGATTTAACCCAAATGGCCTTCCATTTTTCATATTATAATATATTAGCTAACCACACCGGTTAGTTAACCACCTACATGGACCCATTTGTAGTGCTCATTTTAGCTCTAGATACCCCTAGTTACACCTCGAGCCATCCTTTTCATTTTTGTTCCATCCGAAAAATACAAAGAGATTTTACACTTTAAACCTTAGCCTAACCCTTGTCAATGTCTAATCGATTGGTTGCTAGTCACCTGGAAAGTGAAGATTGTTCAAATGATTATGAGTACCGCATCTTGTTAGCTGATTGAGCCATTTCATGGATGAGTTTATGTTTTAAAAAAATGTCGAAAGTATGAATGTATTAGTCAATGTGCTATGTTCGAAGAAAAATAAACATGGCGAAGCAAAACGAAGAGTTGTGGAAATCCGAAGAAAAGAAAATGAAGCTATAATCATTTATTGGTTTCGGATTGTTTGGTAGCTAGCAACACGGGTATTAGACTTGATTTTATTTTTATTTAACACCTATTTCATAAACATTCCCATGCCTTATCCATGCCCTTAACCCTAAGCCATAACATCATAACCCGAATAAAAGCCCTCTTTAGATGTTTTTGCTTGGTGCTCACGCCACGTCGGTGGAGTTTTGTTTCTTGTACAAGCTTATGGTAATAATCTAATCATGACTGAGCAATGAGTGTGATTTATCTTGTTACTCCACTAAAATTGAGTGATTGAGTGAATTATATTTCGTTCCTTTTTCGTGAAGTGTTTTGAAATGTTAATCATGCAAGAAAATTATTGGATATTGTCAAACATCTTGAAAGTTTCACTCTTAAAAAGCATAATTGATGAATCTTCTCTCGTACTTGTACTTGGTTGATTTGCATCATATTTTTCGTAATCATGATCTTGCACCAGTGGATGTTTTTCCTAGATTTGCTTGAGGGCAAGCAAAGTTTAAGTGTCGGGGAATTTGATAACGCTCAGATTGTACATGTTTTTAGTAGCATTATGCGTGCTTTTGTATATGTTATTTGGTTATATTTGCATGCTTTCAGTGCTTAATCGCATCAAAAGATGTTTGTCTAGTGTTTATAACCAAGTGCAGGGAAACGGAAGGAAAAGTAAAAGAATGATCAACAATTAGAAGATTCCCGTTTCAGTGTAGCATATCAAGAACAAATCAGTAGTTCAAGACCAAGATGATCGAAGAATCAAGTTCTGCAAGACAAAATGAAGTAAAAGATCAATTTTCCGTAACTCAGGAAATCCAACCAGATCGGTTGGAAGACGTCCAAAAAGTGCCAAGAAGCGGCCCAACCGCTCGGTTGCCCAAACCAAACGGTTGGAGCCTTTGTAGAAGACCAACCGGATCGGTTGGTCATGTGACCGATCCGGTTGGAGAGCCTGCTTCTGCCAAATCTTCATCACTAAGTTACCCCTTTGTATCCAAATGATTCTAGGTCCTTCCCTTGGTGTATTATAGTCCCTTCCTAACTCCGTGGAAGCCAAGTTCAGCAATTAATACCCTAGGCCTTGGAACTAGTATAAATAGAGAGCTATTGTGAGCATATGAGACACACACTTCAATACAACTCTCTCTACTCATCAAACAAAGCTCTTAAGCTCTCAAATTCATCCTTAGAAGTCCAGGAAAGTTTGGAGTTCCAGAAGTTCCATATTTTGAGGCCAAAACCCCAAGGAGTCTACCCCAATACTTTGAGAATCATTACTTCATCATTTGTAATCTTATTCCAAGCATTGTAAGACTCTTAATTATGTTTTCTAATGTTCAAAGTTCTGAGTTTATGTTTATGTTTGCTATGAGTGGCTAGTTTCTTTATACACTTGCTTGAATGATGTTGATTATCATATGATTAGTTAGTGATTGTGTTAACATGTTTTAATTCAATTTCAAGTTGATTCTAAGATCCAATTGTGCTTAAGTTTCATAGTGACATTTGTTAATCAAGTTTGACTAGTTGATAGTAATTGTAGAGGTCGAAAGAACTTATTGTTATTCAACTAGTTATAATCATTTTGTATATGGATGATTGTTTTTACCCATTATTCTTGATTAAACAAAGGAACTAAGGTGTGGTTGTAATAAGAACGCTTTTTGATTATCAAGTTGGGTTGATTGAAAACATCTAAAAGGTCGTAAGATTAGTTGTTGACAATCAATTTTACCGTTTTGTCTATAATCGGTTACCTTTTGTATTGACCATTTCTTAAGCAATTTGATAATGCAAATGGATATTTTTGTGTTTAAGTTTGTGAAAGTAAACTTATGAAACTTGAATTGATCTTGAATTGATTGGTTAAACTTAATGCTTGTTTTTATAAACCAAAATCTTGACAAAGGTTTAACTTGTAAGAACAATAGATTAGTACACCAACTAATTATCATAACCAACATGTTAAGAAGAGGTTAACACAATCATATTAATCATGGATAAGAAACTAGTTTAAGCAAGTGTAGTTTTTAATCATCTAAATTTCATTATATCTATTTGCGTTGTTATATGTTTTGCATTGTCTTTGTTGATTCAAACTTGTTAATCAGATTCACTCAAATCCCTGCGAACGATACCTGACTTACCATCAAAATCTTGCTATAACGGATGAGTGCACTTGCTCGTATGTGTTATTGGTAAAATTGGTAATTCGTCTTTTATAAATTTAAAACTTGTACATACGTAGCACATCACACTCCTAAGGATACTGAGTTTGATGCTGGACATGTTGCCTCCCTTGTTACCAATGCTTCTCCTTTTCTCAAGTTTCCGGAGCCTTTCCTTAGTTTAGTTGGGTTAAGTCGTAGTTATTCTTTGGGCGAGGATTCTTACCCTGTGTTCTATGATCAGGAGAATCGGGGTGAGTATATCGTATCTATGTTTCTTCTTCTACCAATCTATCTTTGTTTGGCCTGACCTGTGTTTCTTCTTCTTCTATTTTTGTTTGGCCTGACATATGTTTCTTCTTCTTCTATTTTCTGCAGCTATGGATTTGCTATCTTTGGTTAGGAAGAAGGACCCTATGAATTTGATTGTTGATACCCGATCGCGGGAGGAAAATGAGCTTCCTTTGCTGAAATTGACCGAAGGACGAACTGTTTCTCTTATCCCTCCCCCTTATGGTGATGGTGGAAATGTAGTTATCCGTTCAAAAGCCGGGAATTCTCGACCGTATTGTGACATTGTTGTGCGACCTGACTATTCGACTTCTGAGGTTGGTTTTGATAGTGGTATAGCTTCCAGTTCTGGAAGGAAGAGGCGGAAGGCTTGCACCAACCTTATCCATCCTCCTAAAAAAGTGAGGAGCGACTACAATGATTCTAGTAGGGCCTCTACTGGTGGTAAGTCTTCAGAATCTATTCAGAAGTTGTTAGCTCAAAGTTCGCAGACTCTTGAATTTTGTTTGAATTCTTTGCCCACTCATTCTTCTTCTTCTCCTTCATTATCAATTACTCCTCTTCATGAAGCTGGAACGTCTATTGAATCTGATTTTGGTTTGCTCCATCTTGATGGTTCACCCCCTAGGTTTGTTATTTATGCTTTTGTTTTTTCGTGATTCTTTTACTTTTCCTTCCTCCCGTTCACTTGTTTATTTGCAGCTATCCTGCGCCGATTATAACGGATGTTGTTGTTACTATTGTTTTTCCTGTTGAGAAGGGGAAAGGTCAAGCTGGTGTTCCTTCCTCTCTTCCTGATAATTTTCGTCCTGTTAGTAATGTTCATCCAATTCTTGACGACCTTTTAGATCTTGATATCTCGGCTGGGGACATTTGTACTGTTGATGATTCGGACTCCAGTTCTTCGGATGATGTTTATGTTCCAAAGTGGAATGTTACCAATAGTTCGCTTCTTGATGATGTTGATGAATGCCGCATATGGTGGACGAGTTTGATCCTCCTAACTTCTTTTCCTCTGTTTCGTGAAATGGGGTATGAGCGTCTCCTTGGTGAATTTAATGTTGCCGTGGCACGATAGTTGTGCTTTAGTTATGAGGTTCGTTTGCATTTGGATTATAATGTGATGGAGGTAAAATGCTTATTGTCTTTGTTGGCAAGTAAGGATAAGGAGATTATAGTTCTTAAGGCTAAGGCTGCTGATGCTACTTCTTCTGGGCCGTCTTCTGTTGTTGCGTCCTTAGCAGCTTCTGCTGCGGAACTTATGTCTTTGAAGAGCCAAAATTCTACTCTTGAGCAAGAACGAAATTCTCTTCAAGCTGAGGTAGCAGCACTTTGATCATCTCTTGATGGGAAGGATTATGAGTCGTCTACTTTGAGAGTTGAAGTTGTTGTTCTCAAGTCTCAGAATTCCAATCTTTCCGGACAAGTATGCGTCCGTGCCTTTCTTTTGGCTATTTGTTCCGCTTGCTTGTTTTTCCGTTGTCTTGTGACTTTTTTCTATTTGTAGATACGCACCTTGGAGGAGTCATGTTTAGAGCTCCGCAGCCAAGTTCCTTCCCTTGTTGCTTTGGAGGAAGAGTTTTGTAAGATTCAGGATGCTAAGACAGCCGTACTTATGCAGAAAGTTGATTCGGCTATTGCTGATTTATACGCACTGGCTAGTAATCTTGATGAGGAGTTTTATCCTCGTTTCCTTACATTGTTGTCTAGCCGACGCTGGTTAATAACTAACGGCATGAGCCTTGTTGTGTTTAAGTGCTTGAATTCTCCGGAGTATACTGCGACAATGGCGGAAGTTATTGAGCGTGCTATCGATAAGTGTATGCAAGAAGGTTTAGCAGCGGGTATTATTCATGGTAAGGAAAAAAGAGAGCTTGCTATTTATGACCCTTCTGCGGAGGCTCATTACCTTTCCGCCGTAAAAGCCCTTGAAAATGTAGAGTTTTCGTTACTCTCCGTGCTTAAGTCTAGCAAGGATGCTGGTATTGCGGAGGTTATGGATCTTCTACGTGTTGATGGGCCTTCCGCGGATGCTCCTATGATTGCAGGGTTACAGCCGGATCTTAAGCAGCTTATCGTTCATGTTTATGATAAGGATGATAATGCTATTGTTGGCACTAGCTCTTTGTCTCATTCTTTGGGAGTGGTTCAGAAGAGAGTTGATCAGGTTAGGAGATGCCTTGCTGCTCATCGGTTATCTGTTGCCGATGTTTATAGTTCTTCCATTGATCCTTTGTCCGCACGTAATGTTGTGGGTTAGTTTTGGCTTGTACTACTTCTTTGCCACTTGTGTCTCTTCCTGCTAGTGCCTCTGATATCTCTTTTTATTTGTGTTGTGCTATTTTTAATGTTATACGGATATGCATGTTTGTAATAGTCTTTGGATAATTTTGGGCTATCCTCCCAGTACTGGGCTTGCAATATGATAACATCAAATAGTCCTGATTATTAAGTGTCAATTTCCCCCGATAATGCTTGTAATTTATATCATTTATAGGGACTTACGCTTGTTTTCCATTGTTTTCCACTTTCAGGTAAATTACGAGCATTGGAGCTAAAGAGACGTGGAATTGGAGAATTATCTAAAGATTTATCACAGTATGCTATTTTGAAGAAGTTACGGCGTAACTCCTCTCTCACATTACGCCGTAACTATTGCGTGACCCAGAATACCAACTTATCAAGAGGTTACGGAGTAACTCTTCCCAAAGGTTACGACGTAACTACATTAGGTCAAATGAGGATCCACGCCACATATTTTACGTAATACTACATCAATTATGGCGTAACCAAGTTTATTTAAGACTACGGCGTAACCACTTATAAGGTTATGCCGTAACTAGCAAATCTAGTGCTAATTACGGAAGAATTGAAGGTTACGGCATAACTCTTGTTATAGTTCTAGCCAGTAACCCGATATGGCCTATAAATACCGAATTCCGGCATTTCTAATCATCCCATTCCACACAACACTTTCGAGAACGGGAAAAAGCTAAAGGAAGGTCCGAGGAGCATCTGAGTGTCTCTAGGGAGAAATCACTCCCTACGATAAGCATTAGCATTCTATATTTCTTTTACTTTCAATTCATGTATTTCGTACCTTTGAATATTGAATTAGTTCGATGATTAATATGAGCGGCTAAGCACCTCTTGGTGCTGGCCTAGTTATGATTCCTTAATTGTTTTGTCTGTGTTTATATTACTTCCGCATAATTATTTCTAAGTGTATGCATGCATATTTTATTGGTAGCCACCCTTGGTTCGGTAGTTTTGAATGGCGGTAGAGGCCAATTGCCTAGGAGATATGACCAACTGAACCTAGGTAAGTGGACTGAGACGGGAAGGGTAAGATATGACCAACTGATGCCCACCTTTCTACTTGTGCGATTTGACCAACTGATCACCTATCGTTTGGATGAACTTAAGAATTAGGGGGTGCGTGTCTAAGTTCCTAACGGTTGGGCATTCACTATTATAAATCTAGCATGTAGCGGTACTTAATGACTTGCCTTAGGGGACCAGGAACAACATGACTTATGAGGGGACATCTGACTTCTCCGTGGTGGCATCTTTGCTGATAGGTTAGGGCGAATTGACCAAATGTTGTCCTCTCGACTTTGACCCCACCTGAAGTAATTGGAAGTAAGTAGACATAGACATAACTAGCTAGGAGGATTAACTAGGTTAACATCACTTTCCTCTATTGATTTCCCTTTACCATTTATCTGCTTTTATTTGCCTTTATTCTGCTTTAGTAGTTTAATTAATTAATTCCCTATCGAAACCATTATTAATCTGTGACACTAGACTTGATAGCAATCCAACACACATAGCTCTTGGGAAGACCTCGGCTTTATCGATTACTACACTACACGCGAATGGGTACATTGCCCGTTAGTGTATTAGGGTAGACCATAGATATAACGAGTTAATATAAATATTAAAACCTGGTCAGTAAAACCTACATCAAGTTTTTGGCGCCGTTACCGGGGAGTTATATTAGGATTAATATTAAGTCTTTTATTTTCATTTTAAACTTTTCTATTTTTCTCACGATCGTTATTCGAGTTTTCAGGTACCATGGAAGTTGTTAACATCGATGACCTCACTCTTGAGGAATATTTGGCGCGTTGAGAAGAACAAGGACCGAGGATTGTTAGGCTATCACGATGATGCTCAATTCGAAATCAAACCTCAATCATGAAGTGGAATACGTGCAAATCCGCTTCTCGGAAGCATCAGCGATGATGCCCATGAGCATATAGACAACGTGGAGTACATTGTTAGCTTATTCAAAATTCGAGTTTCACATGGCGCTTTCATGTTACAGTATTCCCTATCTCTACCGGGGCTGCTAAGCGATAGGTTGATCGATTACTGCTGGGATTTGTCAACACTTGGCTTATCCTTAAAAGTGTTTCATTCAGAGATTGTCCTCCATCGAAGGCGACCAAGCAATTGGAAGAAATCCACAATTCAAGCAAGAGGTGATGAAACATTATACCAAGCTTGGAAAGGTACAACGAACTATTATACAAGTTCCTACTCATGACCTCAACAAAGAGAAAAGGTGAGCGTCTTCTACAAGTGAACGAACATCTCCTCAAGACAAATGATTGATTCTCAAGGACCGATTCACGGTATGACACCCACTTTGGCATTGGAAACTATTCAAGATGGCGGACCACTCTCACAAATGGCACAATGGAGGAAGCAACCGAAGTAGGAATGGAGACATGGAAGGCCTTGCAGCAATAAACAACAAATTAGAAAGCCTCGGAAGAGAAATGAAAAGCTCAAAGGTGCATTCCATTCAAGTTTGAGCGAAATGGAACACCACCTCTAAAGAATGTTCCTCCAGCGAGGAAGTTAAAAGGATAGGAGAAGACAAATATGGAAAGAGTCCCCTTTCAAGCGACTACAATAATAGCGGCCCAAATATCAAGAGAAATCCCGGGGTTCTACACAAGAATCAACAACAATCCTAAACCTAGCCTTGAAGATATAATGCAGGCATTGAAGAATCTACAAAAAAGGGAGATAGACTCAAGGAATGGATGGTCAAGGTGAGAGAGGACACCAATATGAACCTGCGTAACCAAGATGTTGCGATTAAAAACCTCGAAACACAAATTGGGCAATGGCTAAAAACTTGAAGCAAGTAATGCTAAAGCTATTGCCGCAAGGCCATATTTCAAGATAAAGCAAAGAAAGAGCATGCACATCCTCTACTAATGATCTTCCGGGATTAACTACGAGAGAGGACGATAAATCAAGAGGCGAGGTCTGCCACAAGCAAACCTCCTTAAAACAGTTTCTTTTTCTTTACTATTGGTAATATTAAGATTCCCGTATTAGCTGATTTGGGGGGTTCTTCTTTCTTATTCTTAAGAAAGTCCCCGAGAGGGCTTAGCTGATCCAAGGGTAAACCTTATCTCTACCACTTTATTTAAAAAAATAAAACTTATCAATTTAAAGAAACAACTATTATGATAGAAATGGTGATTCCTCTAAAGCCGTACCAAGGGAATTGTGAATAATGTGCTTTTAAAAATTGGAAAGTTCTTTTTCCCAACTGATTTTGTGGTTATTGACATGGGGAAGCGGGAGGCTTACAACTTAGTTGTTGGAAGACCTTTTACGCCACTTGTAGGGCTCAAATTAAGGTTTTTGAAAAACAAATTTCTTTGGGAACAGAAAATGAACGAATAACTTTCGGTATAAAAGAGCATATAAAACCAAAAGTTGAAATTTCAAACAATGTCGATGTTGTTAATGTTCAATCACTAGATCCCGCTCTACGCTTTAACCCTATTACTAATGATAATGGAGAAAATGTTGATAAGTGGCAAGGTAAGCAGGAAAAGATTGCTGAGGCATTGAGGAAACCCGGTTCAAACAAACATTTCGACAACTTCGATGTTAACCAAGGATGACGAGCCGGTGACAAGATGGCCCCAAGTATACTCGTCCTCAAAATGTGAAAGAAAGCGAATGAATAGATATACCCTCACAAGGGTGAGAGACATGATATTGAATCAGCATTAGAAGATTGGTATAAAATAAGATTTGGAAACTCAAAAATTCATAAGGGATTGGTTAAGCATATAAGTACAATCATCACCGATACATACAAACGGCAAGATCTAGCATAAGTATTACTAGTAACTTTATTGTTGAAGATGATGACCAGGGAAAATCATGGTTTTCACATGAGTTTGCAAGTTCTACAGCACCAGAAAAGGGGTTTGAAAAATGGATGAATGAATACCAACGAGTTGTGGAAGTCGGCCAGATCCAACGGCCCCCATAGAAGCCCCGCGGCTCTGAGTCTAACTTAAAAACTCGTAAATAAAGAAAGGTGCTCTTTTCAAGAATTATCCCTTTCTTTTGTTTTCTTTCCATTTCTGTAAGGTTTTGTGTTTTCTAACCATTTTTGCGGGAAGCGAGGAAGTTATTGCTGCCGTTCTTTGACGACCCGAGGCTTAGTAACTCATCTATGTGATACGCCAGTAACCAACCTTTTAGCAGCATAATTCTTGACGCATTACGATTTGAGTAATACCATCTCGGTTACGCCAGTAACCACTCTCGCTGCAGCTTATGTCGGTTTTGCGATTCGGCGTAACTCCCTCAAAAGAGTTACGTAACCTTCCTCTCTGCTTAATTCTTTCATTTTAAAACACAATAACCTTGTATTAGTATTTTAAATGAACTTTGTGGGTGTGTTCCCTGTAAACCCTCACGAGACTTCACTCGTCCACTTGGGACACCAAGTGGTTTAAAAGGCTTGTTGCATATGCTAAATGAAACCGTGATTCCTACGAAAGTGAGTTAGGTTTGTTTTTCATTTTTCCTTTTTATTTTTTAGAATTATGCTTGTCGGTAGTGTGATTTCAGGGATTGAAGTTTATTCATGACGCTTATACGAGGCACGTCTCTTTTTCGTGGGCCTTCTTTCTTTATGGAGCAAATTTCAGGGAAGTTCTCGCTCTAATTCTACTTTTCTCTTCACCTTTATTTAATGCTTAGTACAAAAGGGACTTTGTACAATTCAAGTGGGGGGACGGGAGTAGAATTATCTCTTGAACAATATTTTGCCCTCGTTTTTCTAGTTTATTTTGAAAAATTATGCCATTTTTAAAATTTTGACATGCTTTTCTTAACCTAACTAGATTAGACCTTATCCGAGCACATACAACCTTTGATATTATATGGTGAGATCAGCCTTATCCGTTTCTAATATTTTACTCCAAATCCACCAAATTATGAGTGTGCCGGCAGCTTGTAAACTTTTGAACTTGGCCTTTGCATCATTTCAAGACCATAGACGAGGTATGTTGAGTTAACTCGATGTATTTGGACTTTTCAGTTTTAGAAGGCAATATTATAAGATTATCACCCAAACGACTTACCATTGTGTGTCATCGATTAGTCACCTCGACTTCTCGACCCCCATGTGAAACCCTTTTGTTGCACTCACCTTTAGTGCAAGATACCCATAGATAAACCCTTCTGAGCCATTCCTTTCATTTTGTCAACCCCATATATTGTTTCGTTACACCCATACACCTTAGCCTACCCTGTAGTCTTTATTTGTGATTGGGAAGTCATCATTTGCTTAAGTTCAAGGTTTGAGTGGAAAGGTTCGGAAATCACGCTTTCATCGACAACATTCCTGAAGATCATTGAAGACCCCCCGAATTCCCATTGTTCATCTTAAGTGGGGGGATATTATGTTATTATTGTTATGTTGAAAAAAAAAGTGATTCGAAAAAAAAAAAATAATAATAATAATAATAATAATAGTTGTTATGTTATTGTAAAGTGCGATGTTATAAGCACTATGTTATGAGCTTTATAGATTTAGTATCGAGGAGACCACCTCGGTCACATTTGAAGATTGGAGTTGGTAAATATGCCAACAGTTGGAGAAAAGGTAGTGTGCCCATAATGACGTCCTCTAATGACATCGCCTTACATTCATGATCCGGTTTCTTGACTTCAAAGCTTGAACTTGGAAGGACGGTAAGTGGTGATGACTTGGTTCTAGATATAACTACCGCTTGTTTTTATTTTACACCAATTATATATCCATGTCTTATCCTACCCTTTAGTCATGGCGTGTCTTGGTGATGCACGATGAGCAATCTTTGGTGCCTTGGCCATGGATTTGGTCATGTATCATTGATTTTGTCCACTTCGCCGTGACATGTTAGTAATGACGAGTCACCCCTTAACCTTTTGTCGTGTCTACCTATATTGCCTTCGAGAATTGTTTAGCCCTTAACTCTAGTGGTGGATATTTGTGTAACAGCCAAGCCATGATAGAATACATGCTATGGCTGTGCAATTGGTGATCACCCGAAATTGACACTTAGAATAGTTGAGAGATTTGAGTGTTTGTTCCCCTTTCGTGAGGTGTTCGGCTTTGTTTTATTCTAGCATAAGAGATTTATAAACTTATATTTTCCAGGTATTGGGATATATCTTTTTAGGAATCTTTCTAATAAGGTATACTTGAGGGCAAGTAGAGTTCAAGTGGGGGGATATTTGATACCATCAAATAGTCCTGATTATTAAGTGTCAATTTCCCCCGATAATGCTTGTAATTTATATCATTATATGGATTTATGCTTGTTTTCCACTTCGGGTAAATTACGAGCATTGGAGCTAGAGACGCGAATTGGAGAATTATCTAAAGATTTATCACAAGTATGCTATTTTGAAGAAGTTACAGTAACTTCTCTCCCATTGCCGTAAATTGTGTGACTCGAATACCAACTTATCAAGAGGTTCTTGGCGTAACTCTTCCCAAAGATTCACGACGTAACTACATTAGGTCAAATGAGGATCCACGCCACGATATACGCCGTAACTACTACATCAATTACGGCAGTAACCAAGTTTATTGAGACTACGGTAACCACTTATAAGGTTACGTCCGTAACTAGCGATCTAGTGCTAATTATGGAAGAATTGAAGGTTATGGCGTAACTCTTGTTATAGTTAATAGTAACCCGAATCCGCCCTATAAATACCCAGAATTCCGGCATTTCTAATCATCCCATTCCCACAACACTCGGGAGAATGTGGGAAAAACCTAAAGGAAGGTCGAGGAGCATCTGAGTGTTTTCAAGGGAGAAATCACTCCCCTACGATAAGCATTAGCATTCTATATTTATTTTACTTTCAATTCATGTATTTCATACCTTTGAATATTGAATTGGTTTGTATGATTAATATGAGCGGCTAAGCACCTCTTGTTGCTGGCCTAGTTATGATTCCTTAATTGTTTTGTCTGTGTTTATATTACTTCGCATAATTATTTCTAAGTGTATGCATGCATAGTTTATTGGTAGCCACCCTTGGTTTGGTAGTTTTGAATGGTGGTAGAGGCCAATTGCCTAGGAGATATGACCAACCTGACCCTAGGTGGCTGATTGAGGCGAGAAGGGTAAGATATGACCAACCGACCACTTTCTACTTCGCGATTTGACCAACGATCACCTATCGTTTGGATGAACTTAAGAATTAGGGGGTGCGTGTCTAAGTTCCTAACGGTTGGGCATTCACTATTATAAATCTAGCATGTAGCGGTACTTAATGACTTGCCTTAGGGACGGGAACAACGGGACTTATGAGGGACACGACTTCTCCTGTGGTGGCATCTTTGCTAATAGGTTAAGGCGAATTGACCAAATATTGTCCTCTCGACTTTGACCCCACCTGAAGTAATTGGAAGTAAGTAGACATAGACATAACTAGCTAGGAGGATTAACTAGGTTAGCACCACTTTCCTCTATTGATTTCCCTTTACCATTTATCTGCTTTTATTTGCCTTTATTCTACTTTAGTAGTTTAATTAATTAATTCCCTATCGAAACCATTATTAATCTATGACACTATACTTGATAGCAATCCAACACACATAGCTCTTGGGACGACCTCGGCTTTATCGATTACTACACTACACGCGACCGGGTACACTGCCCGTTAGTGCATTAGGATAGACCATAGGTATAACGAGTTAATATAAATATTAAAACCTGGTCAGTAAAACCTGCATCACAATACCTCTTATGTACTTTGGTGATTATGTTGTTCACCTGTTGGTTATTCGTGATAAATCTTTGTTATTCGGGAATAACATATTTGGGTCGTGCCTAATCTTTGTGCTTGCGCGTATTATGCACTTAATCAAAATGAAGTTATTTATAAAATAAAACAATGAAGGTATCTAATCTTCACTTTTTTATTCATTTGATGTCTTTCAAAATAAATTACAAAAATTTCAAAAACTTTAAATTCAAGTACATCTTTTCCATTGTCAATTGTTCTTACCCTTTTTATCCTGAGTCTTATAACTGGCGACGCTCTGTCCTTTCTGGAACTTTGTTGATGGCGGACATCACTCTTGAGAAGTTCTTTTGCAGGTGTGCTTCTCTTCGCTCTTGCGGAAATTTTGTTTTTAATAGTTGCCCGTGGCAGTTTGCCTTATGTATAATAGTTGTAATTTTTTTCTTGAAGAAATGTTCCTGCCCGATACGCTTTTGCTGACTTTGTCATTTTTCCCTGACATCCCTGGTGCGCGTATTTTCCTCTCTCTTATGAGTTTCGAATCCTCCTTCTTGTCTGCTATCCATTTCTTGAAGTAGTTCCGGTCCCCGCTTTCTCATGGGGCCGCTACATTCTCCTTGCGGGGTTCCCTGAGAAGTTTGTGGTCTTGAAACTGTTTCTTGAAAGGCCGTGATGCTTCCCCTTGCGTGATGAGCCTAGGCACTTTTTGTTTATAGTGCTGTAGGGTATACAACAAGTTTGATAAGCCTTTCAAGAGGTTTCGCCTCAACCACGCCTCTGCCGCGGTAGTGGAAGGGCTTTTAGTGAAGTTGCTTTTCCATCAGCATTTTGTTTTATCCCAGCGCCCACAAGCTGATCATTTGTTCCTTAAACCCAGTCTATCCAACCTGATATGGCTGGATTAGTAGACGTACGCTTGTTTAGGGGTCGGATTGTATAAACAGAGGAACGAAGGCATAATTTTCATCCTCTATTGTTTGTCTTTCCTAGGGAAGCTTCTTATTAATTAGGGGGCGTTTTTCGCATTGCGTTGTCCCCCACTTCCTTTGTTGTCCTTCCCCAGGGGCCAAACTCTTTGCACAATCTATCACTCCCTTCGACCCAGTTCTCGTGATATAGTTCCTTCTTCCGCTTGTGAACGTCGAGATTAGGAAGGAACTATTTGCACTACCAAAATCTCAAAGGGCTAATGAGAGTCTGCTTATTTAAACCTCCCACCTTTGGTATGCCCTATGGTCTCGGTATGCCCACAGAAACTTCAATGGACATGGGTTTTGGTAGAAGAAGTGTTGTGAGTGGTCGCGGAGTTTGGTTATTAGTCATCATTTTAGAACGACTAATTGTTATTAGTAGTCACTTTAGAACATGTTTCGGTTGGCTCGGCATCTACTTTTTCTCTTACGTTTCTCTTTTGGGGGGTAAATGTTCAGGTTATATATGAATTTTTTGGAAACAACCGTGCGTTGGCAAAGTGTTGTTGTTGATTGCTGATTGTATTCTTTTTCTGTCGTATACCGTCGTATTATTCTTCTAAATTACATCTTCAGCTCCTCTTTGATTTTTCTGTCGATTTTCCTTTGCCCGATGTTGTGTGCTAACCCTTTTTTAAAGAAGAAGTAGTTATTTTTTACTTTTTCTGCCCTTCCCCTTTCTTTACCTAGCATATTTATAGCAAGATTTTCTGTTCTTGCATGCGTTGGCATTAATTCTCATTTATTGTTTTGTTGATAGGCACGTGCCTAGGCTCGTAGCCTGAGCGTCTGTTGTTCCTGTTGGATTTGACACAATATTTCTTGGGAAGGAACGTGAATCTGTACTTGAAGATTTTCTCTCCTTTTTGAATATTTGGATAAGGTTTATCCTTTTGTTTCCGCCCTTGCTTCGCCTTCTATTCTGAGAAAAAATCCTTTCCTTAGTTTTCGTTATTTTTCATATCTGCCGTGACTCTTTGCATATTTCTATCGGATCATTATCCCTTTCGCCCGTAGTATTTAACCACAGATGCTTGTGCTTCTTATCCTCTAGGCACGATTTTTGAAGGGTTTTTTCGTTATTCGTAGTATGTTTCGGTGTTCTTCATCCTTTATTGTGGCTCCTTTTCGTGCGGCCATCCATGGTTTGGTTCGTTTTAAAGTGGCGAGATGTTTCTTTGGCGCTTGTATTTTATTTTTTGAGTCTGCTTGGTGGTTGACTCCTTTTATTGTATTTAACTACACGCTTCCTTGCTTTTGCGTTTCCGCTTGGACCCTTTGATTTTTTATTTGTTAGTGTCTATAGGGTCGGCTTTTTCCTGTTACTCTTCCACCCCTGTCATCGGTCCTTTCTTTCTGTCTTCCTTTGCCTTTTTAAATGTAGACATTCTTCCGTGGTATGTCTCGCCTTTCCATGAAATTCACAGAGCTTTCCATCGACTTTTCCTTTAATCGCGGTAATTGAGGACAGGTTTGGAGACCTTGTTCTTCTTGGTGTCGGTACATCTTTGGATGGCTTTCGTGGGTTGCGAAAACCCTGCTGCCTTTCTCTGATTCTTGATTTATTCTTAAATTCTTTTTTGAAACTTTGTTGATGCTCGATTGATGTTCTTTCCATTGGTTTTTGTACCCAGTACTTCTTTCTTTTACGACTTCCTGCGGCTATTTCCCCTCTTAGGAAGGAGGTAGTTATATTCGTTACTTCGCTCATCGACTTTGGGATTCTGTCGTGTAACCTCTTGATTAGCTCCGGATCAGTGATTGCATGCATGAAAATCCTGAGACTTTCATAATTTCTGGGGCTCCCTTTATGTCTCTGGTTTCTTCTTTGAACCTTCTTACAAAGTCTTCCGTTAGCTCTCCGTCACTTTGCTTGATATGGTGAAGTTCTATAGGATCTTTGATGCATCTCTTTTGCTGGAGGAAGTTAGTCAAGAAGACTTCCTTTAGTTCATCATAGTTGTCTATCGATTCGGGTGGAAGGTCGTCAAACCAGACACTGTCGGATCCGGTTAGTGTGGAGTTGAACATGTGACACCAGGTTGGCATGACCCATCGCTCCACCTTTGCCGCTGCCTGGAAGATTTTAAGATGATCTTCTGGGTCCCCACTCCCATCATATGTTTTTACGTTGGTTGGCATTCGCGTTTTCGTCGGCATCTCAAAGTAACGGATACGTGGAGTGAACAAATCAGTCTCCCTGCAGACCCAAGTTCTGGCCAGGCCATTGTCATTGTTGTCATGTGACTTCCGCTTTTTGACTTCATACCTTCGACATCCGCTTCCGTTAGGCCCATCACCTGGGCAGCTGTTCACTTTTCGCGGCAGAACTTTTTCGATTCCGTGCCTTCCCAATCCTGGTCTTACCGATTGTGATTGGGAGTCTTCGTGGTTGCCCTTCTCTTTTCTTTCGGTATCGTGGCGAACTTGCTGCCTGTGGTTTTTGGAGTACAAGGAAATATTTTCCTCCTTGTCTTCAAGCCGGTGAAACACACTCTTGCGTAGCCTTTTGAACACTGCTTCCTTTCCGTCTTCTTTCCCTTTGGGTGACCTAGATCGGGTGCGTCTTCTGCCACTACCTCTTTGGCGACCGCCGCCGCCTCGAGCTGTTTCCGTAAGTCTCTGCTTGGTATTTCCGCTTTATGGTGATGTGGGACTTCACGATAATTCTTCTGGATTTTTGCCGCTTTGGCTCTTTCTTCTAGTTTTTGAACTTTCTTCGTCACAATAGGCAAGATCTGGTCGAAGTATTTATCACATTACTTCCGGAGGACTACATCGGGTGCAGGTCCCTCCTGATCTGTCGAGGCCGTGTGGTTTTCTCTTTCCACCCTATTCCGCAATGTTGACACAAAGGCGGGAGTTGGTCCAAACCGAGTGCTCATGGTGAGTATTTTCTGGAACGCAGTTGTGTACTGGGTTCTACGGATGGCACCAACTTGTTAGTACAAAATGTGTGACGGGTTGTAATGGGTATGAATACAGCGTGTCGGACTGGGCCAACAAGCTTATAATGGGCTGATCTTGTACTAATCCAAGTAGTTTGAATGATTCCCCTGCACAAGAAGAGTAAACCGTTAGTCTTACCGTGGGGACGGACCCCCAATTAGACTGGTGATGAGTAAATACACATTCTGAGAGGAAATAAGAGTATGTGTGTGTAATTAGAGAGAAAGTTTTACCTTGTGGGGATTAGAACCTCTTATTAGGCGGGTTTACCGCTAGGGTTTCCTAGATTCTCGCATATAATGGTTAGTTGCCGGGCAGACCGACTTACGGTTCCGTAGTGTCCATCGCGGATGCGGACGTAAGATATCTTTAACAGTTGAAGGTTCTGCCCCGCGTGTATCTTACGCGTCTTCTTGAGGTCTCGACCATAGCCAATTTGTCCTTGGCCATTTGAGGCCTAGGGTTTATAGTTATCTTATAGTTATTGGGCCTGAGCCCAGCATGTGTATAGTGTGTATTGGGTATAGTGGGCCTGTTATACATACTATACGTCATCATATATATAAGTGCCCTCAATAGATAAACGATTAATCTTCATCGTGATAGTATGATTATTTTCGCGTAATGATTAACGGCCATGGATATTTAATTTTTTTTTTAAATGAAAGGCTTTTTTTTTTTTTTTTTTAAATAAAAAGATAGATGACTATAATTTGATTCATTGGGTCTTTAAAAATTATTTGGTCTACATTGAACTTATCTGTAATCTTTAATATTAATAAGTTATGTTTATTGTTGATGATATGTATCTTTGTTAAACACAAATGTAAATATGTACTCGATATTTTTCACCCATTATATTTATATAACAAGTTATATTTAATGTTAATTAATCTTTTTTGTCAAAAATGAAACATAACGGTAGAGGGTCTCGAGCGGGAAAAGCTCAAAAGATAGGTGACATGTCAGTGGGAGCTCATTGAAATTTATATCATGCATAGCAGGAGAACACATGAAACATTCTATCACGAGACTAGAGCCCCGATTGAAATAACAAAACAAGACAAAAACTTTTAGGAAAAAGAAATATTATTTTATCTTTTATGTGTGTATTGTGAATAGTATTTGTGTTTTAGAGGTATTTTTAAATGATAAAAATAATAATAAAAAAAAACTAATAGAATAGAAAGAAAGTGCTGCAATAATTGAGAAAAAAAGTTGAAGACATTTTTTCTAAAGAGAAAAAGATGATGTGGCAAGGGAAACCCATGATCACACCCAGCGCACTAAGTATCAACACAATCTCGATTTTTGTTTGGTTAACAGTGGGCCAGTTCTATTTTTGTCAACCAGTAATGTTTTGGGTTGGGCAATTTAGTCAAAATATAATTTTTGAACCATCAGTGATTTCGGCCTCAACACATTGACACGTGTTGTAAATAAAATTCATTTTGAAGTAGGGTTTTGGACAGTGATATTTTGCCAATAACCGGCAACAACTCTTTTATATTTCATTCACGACATGAACTCCTTGATTGCAAATTAAAAAGATAGAGTTTCACTTTGTGTTGCATTTTAATACTGTACTTGTTCTATGTTTTAACGTAATTTTTTAGTGGTTTGCTTATTCTGAAAGTTAAACTCACAAATTGTTGCCATTAGAGGTGTTTTAAGTTGCACTTTCTCAAATGTATATGTGATACTTTAAGAATGCCACACCATCTCTATATATTTTATGGCTTTGATATTGTTCCAACCTTAAACCAACCTATTAAAAAAACATAAAATTCGACAAATCAATCAAATTCTCAAAATTTATTTTAAAGGGTTAGTGCTCGATAATCTTCAGTAATCGGTTTCAACACAGATATTGCACACAGATATTGCCTTTAAAGAAAGTATACTGAAACTGAAACTCAACAAACACTGATTTGATCTTATATGACCAATGTATATTTCTGATTATTATGTATCAGGGGACCAAAGCATCACGAAGAGCATCTAAAGATTGATGTTGAGAGTCCTAAATATTGATTTTAACTACATATCATTCATATTACCTAATCGGATATACGTGAATATTTGACGCTTTATAAGAAAATGTTGATTTCGCGTTAAATGCACATACTGGATTTTATGCTTGTTCTTTAGTTACTCAATTTCGTATGATAATTATAATTTGTGTCTCAGTTCCTTTGAGTTAGCTCAGTAAGTTGTCAATGCTTTGATTACATGCCTCTAAGTTAACCCTAATTTTTATTTGTATTTTTCTCAAGAATTTGTTGAATCTTCATGATCGTAATAAGAATGAGTACTTGCAATCACATCCGGTAGACCATAATCACCATTTCAGTTCCTTGTCCGTTGAATGGTAAAGATCAAGTTGCAAACTATGCTAACGAGAGTGAGAATCAGGATCCACAATATATTAAGGAAGATAATACCATTCATAGGTTGACATCTAAATGTCTGGTGTTTTTTGTTTTTTGGTGTGTGAAGGGTGAAAATATATTATTTCATCAATCAAAAGTTACAAACAATTTAAGACAATTCAACATAGATATTGGACAAACCCAAATCAAAGAACACTAATATCTCTATACAAGACTGTCCCATATCAGGTAATACTAGACATAACTCAGATAAAAATATAAGATAAAAACATGCAGCAAATTCATCTACACACACTGCATCATTTCACAACAGCATTCCAATCCAATTAACCCAGTTTTGCACCAAAGACCATAACTCCATAGTTACATATGCTAACCAGCGTTTACAATAGATCAACCATCATCTACAATAATATAGGCAAGAAGAAGGCATGCGTCATTATGAGAGTTATTGTAACACCCCAAGCCGACAAGGGTCAAAATGTCACATCATGGTGTCAATCAAAACATAATAAACGCAAGCGGAAGTCTTAAGTAAATAAAGTACAAGTTATAATACAAACTTCTAAGGAAAATACAAAACTACACCAATTCTTAAACGAAAGAAACAAAACATAAATCAATCCAATTCAAGATGACAAGGAAAACTAAGGTTGAGTTGGTCCTCTAGAAGCTCCTACTCTCATCACTCAATCCCAGCATACCGCTTAATACTTGCCGCATAGAAAAGAAAACGCGGCTGAGCTAACACTTAGTGAACATATATAAATAATGAAAAACAATAAGTCAAAAATGTATAAACGAAACGAATCCAACGAAAACCTGCTGCACAAGATGTTAAAAAAGATAAGCACTGAATATGGGATAAAGAATAATCAAAAGGGTTACGAAGAAAATAATAAGAGAATTGTCAAGGAATGCCCAAGTGCCCAAACATGCTACATGAATAGACCAAAATAATCAAAACATATATTTCATATAATATCATATCACATTATATCAAATCATAACAAATGGAGTCGCGATTCTCCCAGACGTGTATGGCACACACATATATCATAACTGAGTACCTATGATGCATCTATATGCCCCATGTCAAATAAAACATCACGTCCCTAATACACCTTCTTTCGGCAAATATATAAGCGCGTGGAATTAGTCATATCATAATCAAATGCACACAAAAAGGGAACGTTGTGGACAAAATCACACCTTCACGGATAGCGTCATGCTACCGGTGCCTCAGTGACATGGTCATGGTACCTCCATGACTAGTTAGTACCTTGGGCAACGGATTAGGTCAAACAATACAAATAAATACAGGGTAATGATCAAAGGTTATTAATCAAAGATAATGAATAAATGGAATGAAACGAATAATCATCAATGGCATAACCAAACGAAACAAAATCAAAGATCAAGAGTCATGAGAAACCCTTACTGATAAAGGGCAGAATATCTGTACCTTAGCAAATAAAAGGAAATAAAACGAATGAATGAACACAAGAAAAACAATCCACGTCTTCTTCAATGAATCTACACTGATTACGGTTCGCATATCATTTATATATTCATATCATAAGTTATGCTTAGATTTATCGGCCATATACTTAATGTTATACTTGTATTACGTATTAGGTTTTAAGCCTAAATGTTGGACCAGTATTGGACAAAATTTCATAACTATCAAATTAACTCAAATAAAATTAGGAAAATTCCCAGGTGTTCCCTTATTAGCTAGGTTACTTCATGAATTTTTGAGGATTTTATTACTGAGCTTAAGTATGGATTGGAAAATCATCTTTCTAGACCTGTCCAGAAAGTACCCAGAAACAAAGACTCCAAAAGTTTGAACATAACACACCCATTTAAACAACTCCAAAAATCCAGCCAAAATTCCTAGGGGTCACAAACATCCTAAATATCAAAACTGGAAAAGGAAAGGTCAAAACTCCTTATGGTTTGTTCTAGATAAAAAAATTAATAACTACAACACAAAATTCAGATCAGCTTTCACAGATTTGACACTTAAACTTGGAAAATTCAAAAAGTACCCTTCCCGACCTGTATTTGCTATGAACCTTATATTTACAGAAAGTATATGGATTGAAATTATGTTTAGACCCAAACACCATTTAAAAATACATTGGTATCATTTATTTAATATAACCCGAATTCTGGACAACATAGGAAGGCGAGACAGAAAACGACCCAAACTTAACCAAACGTTTAACCAACCAATACCATGACTTATTTACCATTTATATCAGTTTATAGCATGTAAAACAACCTCATTTAACCACCTCATAACTCATGTACAACCACACTATTTTACAGCCAACATAACGACACCAAAACATTCAACGAGGCAAACAAACCCTACCATCAACCATATTCATATCCGACATAAATACACATTCATATAGGTTTAAAATGACGTAAGTACACATGTTTTCCAGCCCATCATAATCATACCCACAAAATACACACACACACACAAAATTTTACGAGCCAAATACCTCCTGAAATCACACCAAAACAAGCCTTAATTCACGTATTAAATGTGTACGCCCTTCCTCATAATTATTAGGGTTTTATTCATGTTCTTAGGTCATATAATTAGACATCATATAAGGGTCAAATAACCAGATCGAAGGTGTGCATACGAATCAGATTCGAATAGCAAAACAAAAGTGAAAGTCGACACACAAGTTATAAAGCTTCATGATTTTATGTGACGTTTACTTATGGTATTCATATTCAGAATTGACGTGTCCAAGTAGATGATACGAAAGCATGATTATATAGTTCTTTTAGTGTGTTTTATTATTGTATACATGCATTAACAGAGTATCGAATGGCTGGAAAACAAAAGGTGGTGATGAGTTACCTTATGCAGAAAATAACGAGACTAAGAGGGGATGAAAGAGACCCACGAATCAATACCACAAACACCCAAGAATACCACGATCACACAACCTTCAAACTCTTCTTCTTCTTGACCTTGAGGCTGAACAAAATGTTAATGGAGGCTGTTAGGGTTTTGAATGGAGAGAAGAGGGAATAATGAAGTTGTGACTTTGTGAAAGAGGTGAATGGGGGAAAGGTGTGTTATACTTAGAAGTACCGTAGGTTTTTGCTAAAAGTTAGGAAGACCAAATCTCTTTATTAAATTAGCATTATATGGTCTTGTGCTTATTATCTTCTCTTGGATGTATGATAAAAGGGAAAAGGGTCCAAAATTTCGTTTTAATGTAACACAAATAAAGGGTACCGAATTTTTAATAGGGACTTAGGTTTAGGATAGGTTTTATTTAGGTATTTAACTTATAATGTATAGTTTAAGTTTAATATTTTTCCAGTGTAATATCATATAGTTTAAATATCAATGACTTACTATCAAACCTAGGTTAAAATTTAAATTAGATGCAAAAATAGGAAACCAGAATTTAGGGTTTTACAATTACTAAAAGTGTGGTATTCTCTCTCATGATTGGCAAGGCGGCATACCCAACAATTGTAATTTTATTAAACATTTTAAATACTTTTTTATCCTTAGCCTTCGATAATTTCAATTTAAAACAATTTTTTGTTGTAGCAATTTGTCGTAAAATTAAAAAGTGTCTTGGTTGAATCTCAATGGCACTATTACAATTAAATCGATTTTTTTTGAACTTGTAACTCGTTGTTTCATTTTGCAATTTATCTTATTTACAACAAGTTCATATGTTATATAGTTGTTGTGAGATTACACATATGCATATGAAGTTGATAAAAGCCTTATTTCATATTAGAAAATTTAAAATAGATATACGTATATAGACTGGCCCATTAAACATTAGGGTTTACTAATATGGCTGTTCAGAATTTACGCCTCATTTTTTTTTTTATCATTCTTTCCTTCAGCAAAACTATGCACAATGTTTTTTCCTTACTATGCAGTTTCATTCCAATGTTAAATTGATTCATTTTTTTATTTCCTTTTTTTTTGCATCTTTAAAAATCTCATCACCTTCATTTTCTTTTTACACTACTGTAAGCGTGCACTTTCCATTCACACAGGGTTACATATACATGTAATTTATCAAGATAAAAAACATCACCCACAATCACGTCAAAAAACAAATCCAAACAAACATCACACACACCTTAGTTTACCAACAAAACATCCATCGAAACCACAAGATCTATTAAAATGGTGATGGGCCATCGAAACCACAAGATCCATTTTAATCAGTCGTTTGTTTCAGTTCATCATCGAAACCACTTGTACAACCACATCTATTCCAACCATAGGTTTCTACCACTCATACCACAAGATCTATTACCACAAAAACCAGATCTACAACTCAAACCACCGAATCTGCTATACAAACCACAAGATCTACCACCCAAACCAGACACAACTGAAACCAAACGATTGATTAAAATGGTGGCGGTGGAACTGGTGGAATTGTGGTATTCACAATTATTGTTTGTATTTTAAAAAAATGATTAGAGATGTTGTCTTTTTAGAGATATTACACAGGTTGTGTGTGTGTGTGGTTCTTTCTTTTTTGTTAATTTATTTGGGTGGCTTATATATCCCGTTGCTTTGGTTGTCTGAATCTAACCACGAAAACCACACACAACCGAAACCAAAATATCAAAATCACAAAATGGCGGCGAAGAAAGTGGTGATGGCACCAAGAGTTTGAATGCAGGGTTATGTGTTTTAGAGAGAGATTGTCGGATGAGATTGCTTTGTCTGTTAACATAGTTTCAGCGTATGAAGGTGCGGTTGTGAGATTGTTGTGTCGGGTTCGAATGTGTATTTTTGTGTTAAGTTTAGTCTTTTATATAAGTAGGATTTTGGCAGTTACGAGAATGGTTTATTGGTTTAAATAGGATGTTACAGAATTGTATGTATTGTATGACTGTTACAAATATAGATATAAAGACACTTCAATGTTTACTTGTAACTTTTAATTATATGTATGCTGGAAATTTAATGCTTGTCAATAGACCTTTCTTATTAAAGAAATGTTTTTGGTCTTAAACTTTTTAAGACTTCCTTATTTAGAAAGTTCTAAACCCTTTATAAAGTAGTATATATAACCATCATCACTCCACATAGGGGCTATACCATCAATCTAGCCTTTTTTTTATTCTTGATGATTTTTGGATTATTTAGTTGGATCCTGATTTATGTAACACATCTCAGTACATATGTATGGGAAGGAGATTTTGTTTATAGGATTCATTTGAAGACTAGCCAATATGGAACAAACTATTACGTGAAATCAAGGTTTGATAAGAAGTATCCGGTTGGAACTCCTGCACAAGCTGAACTTGAGAAAAGTTTCATAAAAAAATACCTAAACATAGAACAAAGTTATTGCCATAATGAACTTTGGTGGAAATGGCATACAAGATCCTAAGATGATTCAACTCCTCATTGTGACAAGCTTTAAAGCATAAATAAAGATAGCTCCACTCCATATGAAGGTTAGCTCAATTGTAGCATTGAGTTCTCGAGTTTTGAGCGAAGAAAAATGGAAAAAAATAAGAAAAGAAAAAAAATGAAAAGGAAAGAAAGTGTTAGTTGATATCTTCTTGAGATAGAAGAAAGGAAAAAGAAAGTAATCATAATTTATGTTCTTGAGTTGGAGGAAAAGAAAAATAACTTTTTAAAATTACATGTATGCTCTTTAGTTATTAGTGTCAAATATTTTAGAAAAAAAGTATATTAGTCTTTACACAACAATCATTTCTCATTCATTTCATTTTCCTCCCAAAAATGAGAGGAATATTTTATTAACAAAACTTCCTCCCATCTTCTTCTCCACTTCCCTTTCCTCTCTTTAAAAAAATTAAAGAAAAAAATATATATATATTCCGCTTCCTTTACTTTCCTCTCAAATTTTAACTTGAGAACTGAATGTAGGTGTTTCTGAAATATCTTAGTTTGTTTTTTCTTCTTAATTCTAGAAACCACGTTTTTTGGTTGATTAGGCTTAAGCTATTTCCATTGTTCTAATATTAGAATTCGTGTTTCATTTATTTTATGGGATTTATAATAGTGTTAGTTTTACATTTTAGAGTTTTAACCTCAGTGATTATGTACAAATGGTCCAAAAATATCGCCATTACTAGACATGTTTGTCATTGCCAAGCATGTTTGAGCACACATGCAATCTTGTATATAGGATAATCTTATGTGTGTAGTGGGTGACTATATATCCAAGAGAAGATGAATGATTTCTCTAAAAGCTATGAGTTGTCAGTTACAATATGTTTGTTGTGTATGTTTGTCATTTTCAGTTCGACTAATGTTCCTAGTGATGTTATTTACATTGTTGCAATTCTTGTTTAAATTGTGTATCTTATATAGATTGAGGAGAGGAGTTGAGATCCATATAGAAAGTATTTGTGCGTAGAGCCGATGGGTACGTCATGGCCATAGTTTTTATCTAAATCATTTTCTACTTTTTAAAACAACATATCTGCAAACGATAAATCTTCAAGTACAAAATACAGCGTCAATTCGAGAATTAAATTATCTTTTCTATAGATATCGTTGTTATATACTTTCGACGAAGTTTTTTTTTTTTAAAATTTGAGAAAAATGTGATTCGTAAAAAATCAAATCGCGTGTGATTTTCACATGTGATTTTAAAATCATGTGATTTTTACAAATCACATGTGATTCTTCTGAAATTAAAAAAATCCGTTCGAAGTATATAACAATCGTATCTATAAAAAATAATTTAATCTCGTCGAAATTATGATTTTTTTATTAACGATTAACGGTTTGTGAGATATTTAATTTTTTAAAAAATGGTGAATATATTTTAATAAAAGAAATGAGTGGTATGATTGGTTGATTAATTTCTATGACAATATAGTGGCTATGATTGGTAGAATATATTTCAATATAGGCTACGTATTTGTCATGAACCGTCCCGGCCGTCATATTTCCATTTTCTTTATTAAAATATATTACCATTTTTAAAATTAAATATTTATGAAGCCGATTGTCGTTAATTAAAAAATCATCACAAATGAGCGAGGATTAAATTATCTTTATATGGATATCGTTGTTATATACTTTCGACGAACTTTTTTAAAAATCAGTAAAATCACATGATTTGATTTTTACGAATCATCCTTGATTTTAAAATAAGCATGTGACTTTTAATCACGTTTTAACTAACTGATTTTAAAAAAAAAACTAGCGAAAGCGCTAACAATGCATATCTATAAAAAGATAATTTAATTCTCGTCACGATGGTGTATTTTTTGTAGCTTGAAGATTTACCGTTTGCAAGATATGTTGTTTTAAAAAAAAGATGGAAAATGATTTTTTATTAATTTGGATAAAAAATGGATGGCTATGATTGGTTCATCGGTTTTATGACAAATATGAGTTATATATGGATCACCGATATTTTACATCCAAACTTTCCATCTTAAGGAACATCTTGTGCCATTCATCCCAAAAAAATCAATGGGTGAGATTTAAAAGCATTTTATTATTTGGCCCATTTTTATAATTTAAATATCTCTTAAAGTTTATCGTTAAAGCGAAAATATTTACACCGTCAGCGGCGAAGCGTTTAATTATCTTTTTATAGGCGGTAGGCTTTGATATACTTTCGAAGAAAAAATCATTTTTTCACGTTTTTCGATCTTTTTTTCGTTTATTTCGTTCTTGAAATTTCGTGAAAAATCGTATATGATAAAACACTAAATTGAATATGCATGTGATATTAGTGTTAAATCATATATGATATGTGATATCACATGTGATATCATATGATTTACACTAATATCACATATGATATTACATATCATATATGATTTAACACTAATATCAAATTAGTGTTATATCGTATATGATTTTTAATCTGAAATTTCGATAACGTAAAAAAGCGATAAAAACTTAGCGTGAAAAATAGAAAAAATATTTGTGAAAGTATATCAAAGTGCCTATCTATAGAAAGATAATTAATGCCATTAAATGTGATTATATTTTTTTAGGCTCTGGATTAACGGTTTAAAAGATATTAATATTTAAAAAAAGGATGAAAGTTAGTTTTTTTTTTATATTATTGTTGGGATTAATCTCATCCATTAGATCAAATAAAAATGAATGGTGAAAGTAATCCGGAAATTCATCGCCAAATGATCTTATATCAAAAACTTAAGAGTTACTAAAAAGGTACTTTAAGATTTTTAGATTCTTAGTTAAAATTAAAAAGATAGAATAGAAACTTTGTGCATATTTTTTAGAGTAAATTACATATTAGTCCTTGTGGTTTCGGTTGTGCTTTGAGGTTTGTCGCACAAAAAGAAGTTGCAATTAGTCTTAGAATTATTGAAGCGTTATGTTAAAGATCCTTTGACCAAACGACGTTAAATTTGATCAGTTAAAACCCATCATGACTTGACACGTGAGGGTAAATTAATCATTCAACACCATAGAATACGGCGTTGTAGATATAGAGCATCACTTTTCCCATTTCCACTCATTTTCACTCATTCCTGCTTTAAAAATTTATATATATATCTCTCCTTATCCGGTCACAGAATTTTCTCGGTCACCATCTCTGCGACTATTAGCCGCGCCACCTTAAAATCTCACCACCACTTATAAAGTGGTAGATCGGGTCCTTGTGACTCCATTTTGCAACACACGCAGCTACAAATCATGACCAATTTGTGTGTAGTATTAGTCAGCAGTATCACTGTTTTAATATCAAAACTAGTACTACATGTTTTCAAATAAATACAACATTTAACTCGTACATAGTGTAAGCAAAAACAACTTGGATAACTAGTCAAAATACTACCAACAATTGTAATAGATAAACAAAGACTATATTAGAGGCTTTTATAAAAGTAATCATATTAGAAGGCTAATAAAATGTCAAACAAAAGAGCCTCTACTTTGCTTCCTGCGTTAACAAGTTTTACCCTCATGAACTCACAAGATTGAATGGAACACCAAGTTGCCTCTAAACCCAAACAACTTTCACGACCTTGTCTTCAAGCGACGATGACTTGCTTGATGGCGTGATGTCGGTAACAACAGGTCAGGGTACTCTCTCTTGGTACGTAATTAAAAGTCAGGTTTCTTGGAGAGCAGGGATCGTTTTCAGTAGAGCCATTTCCGGAGATGGCGGGTTCAGATCCGGATCCATAATGGGTATTTCACCATCAGCATCTGAATTTAAAAGGGGCATTTCACCATCAGCTCCATTTTTTTGGTGAGGGCCAGAAACCACGGTCAACCTTACCACCGAGGACGAGCGGTTGTAATTTACTCTTTTATGTATATGAGGAGAGTGTTTTACATTAAGAATTTTACCGCATCTGAGGAATTCATTTCCACCATCCATTTAAAAGAAATCAATTGATGAGATTAAAGCATTTTTATTATTCCACATATTTTTATAATTTAAATATCTTTAAACGTTAATGTCGTTAAGGAAAATATTTTACCGACGCTGACGAGTATCATTATCTTTCTATAGGCGGGCACTTTGATATACTTTTCGAAAAAGAAAAATTCGTTTTTTCACGTTTTTGCGTTTTTCGTTACTGATTTGCATGAAAAAATCGTATATAATAAAACCTAAATTAAATATCAAATGTGATATCGATGTTAAATCATATATGATATATAATATCATATGTGATATCATATGTATATCATATGTGATTTTACATTAATATCGCGTGTGATATACGTATCATATATGATTTACACTAATTAGTGTTTTATCATATATGATTTTTAATCTGCAAATTTCATAAGGTAAAAAAAAAGCGAAAAACTTAAAAACAAAGCGTGAAAATACGAATTTTTTTTGTCGAAAGTATATCAAAGTCTTTTCATATAGAAAGATAATTAAATGCTCAGTGCATAATGATATATTTTTTCAACTTAACGATTAACGGTTTTGAAAGTTATTAATATTTGAAAAAAATAATGAAAGTGGGTTTTTTAAATTGTTGAGAATAATCTCATCCATTAGATCAAATAAAAATAGAGGGTGAAGATTGATCCCTCGGTATGTAAAGAATCTTTTGTCCTCGAATGATCTTATATCTAAGTTTTTTTGTCAAAATTTTTTATTTTGTTTCGTGTTAATTTACATCTGTTTTGAAATCTTTTGATTAGTTAAAATCTACTTATAAGAACTATTGGTTTGTTGACCTTATTTTAATTTTTAGTTCTTTAGTATGACTTTAGTTTTTGCCATAAATAAAGTGTTTATCAACTACGTAGTATTTGGTAGGTTATGTTATGAAGTCTTCGTGAATTTGGTTTTCTTAATTTTAACCAAAACTAAACCGAATGCTAGTAAATTTGGTGTTTGAAATGTTTTGGTTTCATCAGTTGTAAAATTCGTTTGGTTTTGGTTTTGCCTATACAAATTTCTGAACCTATAAGCCCTGACTATACAACCCAAAACTTGAGAACCGAACACACGATCGAACACCCCTAGCCCTTTCACTTTTACACTTATTTACCCATCTCTAGCTACAAGGAGCAAACATACGACTCATTATCAATTTAATTAACTTAAATCGTACATATTTTATATAATAAAACAGAACCCAAAGTGAAGACTTTTACATTAAAAAAAAAAACTCAACCTTCCTTTAGTAAGTAACATTTTATTTATTTATTATTATTTTTATTTTAAAATATTTACTAAAAAAGCTCAAATATTTCGGATTTGGCAATAGTTAAAAAAAACGTTCTTATGTATGAAAAGAGAAATAAACATAAAGTTTAAGTGTGTCAAAAGTATAAAGAAAAAAATTTAGTAAAAAGCGGGAGTGATTTTAAAAATATTTGTTTCTAATGTAAAGAAATAAAAATCACCATACATACATACACTTTCCAACTATGTGTATATTTAAGATTAAAGTACCTTCACGTATTTACTCTTACACATCGAAAAAACCCTACCCTTAATTAATATAATTATAAGGTTTATATATCAACAATTTACAAATCTATATAAAATAAATAAATTAGTAACTGATTCTTAAAAAAACACAATATATAAAAACACGCTTGTGTGCGGGTATTATAACTAGCATGAGTTGAAATCATATAAGCTACGTATTTGTCATAAAGCAAATGAAGCAATCATGTAGCATAATTTATATCACAAATTAATAAAAATCATTTTGTAGATTTTTTTAAAGCAATATCTTGCAAGCGGTAAATATTCAAGCTACAAAATGACCATAAGTGACGAGAATTAAATTATCTTTCTATAGATATCATTTGTTATATACTTTTCGAAGTTTTTTTAAATTTCGGCAAAAATCGCGTGTGATTTGTAAAAATTACATGTGATTTTAAAATCACATGTGATTCGTAAAAATCATGTGATTCGTAAAAATCGAATCACATATGATTTTAACAAATCACATGTGATTTTTACAAATCACATGTGATTTTTAAGTGAGATTTTTTTTTAAAAGTTCGTTCGAAAAAGTATATTACAATGCATATCTATAGAAAGATAATTTAATTCTTGTCGAGATGGTGTGATTTTTTTGGCGTAACGATTAACGGTTTGTGAGATATTTAATTTTTAAAAAAAGAGTGAATATATTTTAATAAAAGAAATGAGTCGCTAGGATTGGTTGATTGGTTCTATGACAAAGGGTTATATAATGAACTTTTCTCTACCTAGCATTACATTATATTTCATCTAAACATGTTTATAGAATAAATGACGTTATAATAATTTGAATGCTTCAAAGTCCTTATCCTAATGTTGTAGGAGTGGATATGCACACCGATTATCTTTCAATTTGAATTAAGGTTGGATACTGTTACCTTGCCATGATATCGGCAAATAATCCTATATATATAAACACTTCATGAGTGCAAAGCAGTTTAAGAGATCGAGTTCAAGTTTTAGAGCTGCATATACACTTTAAGGTAATGCTACTTGTTTTTATCATAAAGTTTTTGGTTTTCTTTTTTGATTGTTATGCACATACTCAAAATTTGTTACCATTAATTAGAGGTGTTCCGACTTTCGCGTTGTCAAACGTTTATACGCTATGAATGTTACACCATGTCAAGATCCTAGCATTATAATGATACTGAAACACAATAAACATTGGCTTGAGGTTTGAATTAGCAATCGATAGTTCGACAGTCACATTCGTATTATGATTTTTACTCCACATATATGTTTACTTTGAGTTATCTCTATGAGTCAGGTTATTAGTTCGATATTTAATTAAGACCCTAACATACCTTTTCTTTTTTAATCTCAAGTATTTGTTGAATCATCATGGTTCGTAGTAAGAATCAGTACGTGCAATTACATCCGGTAAGCCATGATCGACATTTGAAGAATTCAAACGCGTCAAATAAAGATTTTGAGGTAACAATCCCCAGTCCGTTAAATGACAAAGATATAGTTGCAAGTGATGCCAAGCAGTCTGAAAGTAGGAATCGACGTTCAAATCGTGTTACGCAAGATGTGCTTGTGTGTTTGTTCCCCTTTGTGTTTATTATCCTGTTCATTTGTTTGATAATTTATGTAGCACATACGGATCCATCTTCACCTTATGGAGATTTCATTTATAAGCATCATTTGAAGACCGACAAATATGGAATAGACTATTATGTGAAATCAGGGTTTGATAAGAAATATCCCGTTGGATCTCCTGCACGAGCCGAATTTGAGAAGAGTGTCAACGACGATTACATAGATATGTTACAAAGTGGTTGTCATAATGAACTCTGGGAGAAATGGACTTCGTTGCACCCACGTGATTATTCAACTCCTAAATGCGACAAGCTTAAAAGCATGAGAATTGAAATAATTCCGTTTTCTTCAATGATTCCATGAAGTTTAACTCAATTCTAGGTTTTACTTAAACATGTTTAGTTTTCTATTTTTGGTTCTTTCAGTCTAGAAGCCAGTTGTTTCGATTGCTTTTTTTAGCAACAATTTTTTCGATTGCTTACATTTGGCATCTTATATAAGCTACATCTCTTTATTGTTTTGAATAATTGACATTGTGTTTCATTACTTTTTCAAGATTTGTGAGTATGTACAAATGGTTCAATAGTATCGCTAGAGCAAGACACGTTTGAGTATACATCTCATATATAAAAATCTTATGTAATAAATTGAAAGGGTAAACAATTTCTAGTTTCCAGGTCATGAACTGATGATGCTATTCAAAACGTTATTAAGCTAAATTGAATTAAGCTAAACGTTTGTCCATGTTTTGTGATAGTATCTATAGCTTAGTTATACAGATGTGTGATGGACCTTTGTTTGTTTGAAGGTATTTGCAAACATATACAACCCAGTTTTAAAAGAAGTTCAAAGCCTGTTATACAGCCTGTTAGTTATGCTTGCATGTGCACCTACTTTGGTCTAAAAATTAATATATTGATCGTGGGTCGGTTGTGGTTGGTTATATTCGCTTCTTACTTCTATTATCCTAATATATAACAGATACCGGTGCATGCAAATTGATTATGGGTGGAGCAGGTTGAATTGGATTGGAGATTTAGCGTTTTAAACCCTAACTCTTGAGTCAGGGTTTACTTTTATTTTTACTCTTTTTGGTTGTGCATGTTGCTGGTTCGGGTTTAGTTACTGTACGTGGGTTGTGAGAGAGATGGAAAAGGGATTTCTAAAGAATATTAGTGCTTCCAATGATTCGAAAACGGTTGGAAGTGGTGAATCGATTATGGAGTCCGTGGGATGTGACTGCCTCCGCGGCCAGTTTAATGCTATTTGTGAACCTCATGTGGAGCCGGTTCCACATAATTCACTGGGTGCTGATAAGGGTAATGGTGTTGGTAATGTTGATAACTTGCTTCAGTCTCCACAACTTTCTTCTCAAAATTTTGGAACAAGTTCTGATAAAACTCCTGGTAACAGTGGGAGTGAAGCTGAGCCAAGTCGTGATCCGGTTGTTTTGGCGTGCAACTAATTTTGAAGAGGCTATGCGTGGTGTTAATAAGCCGGTTTCATATGTGGGTGCTACGTCCAATGATGCTATAAAACAAGCCTAATTTTCGTAGGTTGGAATGTAGTAACAAGTCTACTGAGGTGGATCTCTCAGTTCCTATGAAAGTAGCGGAGGAGGTAAACTCTAAATTTGAGAATACCCTTTATGGTTATTTTCTTGGTAAACGTATTGCTTTTCCAGTCGTTGATTATTATGTTCGAATACGTGGGCCGTATGGGATTCAAAAAGTTATGATGAATGCGAAGGCTTTCTTTTCTTTAAGTTTTCCAATTTGTAAAGGTGTTGATGATGTTCTTGAAAATGGGCCGTGGATGATTAGGAATGTGCCAATTATTCTTAAAACTTGGACGTTGAATACTAATCAAAGAGGATTTGACTAACATTCCTGCGGGTTAAATTTCATGATGTTCCTCTTGCTATGTTTTCCGATGATGGTCTCACCCTTGCTAATCGATTGGTACTCCAAAAATGCTAGATTCTTACACTAGTCAAATGTGCTTGGATTCCCGGCCGTAGTAGTTTTGCTAGGTGCTTGATTGAAGTTTGTGCGGATAAGGCTCTTCGGGAAAGCCTCACTGTTGAGATACCCTACCGGATGGATCGGGTTCTACTATTGAAAAGATCCGGGTTGAATATGAATTGAAACCGCCAAGATGTGATAATGTAAACGGTTTGGGCATACGCTACTTGATTGTCCTAATCTGTTCCACCGCCTACTCACCCTAAACAGATCGTTGTCGATGGTTTCCAAACCGTAAGTTATAAAATAAGGGTAGGAATGGTGGTACAAATGTTCCGGTAAGGGAGGTTTTAATAAACCCGTGGGCCTAAGTTTCGGTATCAACCTAAAGCACCCCCTAATCCCGCAGTGGATAATTCTCAGGAAAGCCACTGGGTGGCTAGTATGGTGGGAAGACGATTTCTACATCTAACCCGTTTGATGCACTTAATATGATCGATACCGATGAATGTGGTACTTCTACCATGTAGTGGATTCTCGTTGTTCAATGGAAGCTAACGAGCCGCCATGCAGTGATTCAATGGAAGCTAACGAGGGTGACACTACCCCTATTGTTGAGAAAATTGGAGAGCTTGAAAATCTTCTTATGGATGGGAAAGCTACTCTTGTTGATGATGCTGGTAATCCTATTAAAAAGATTGATTATCCAGGTAAAAAGGATTTTCCGTCTACTTTTCTATTAAGAGGGTCAACCCATTTCTAAGGTGTGGAGAGATTGTGGTATCCGACAGTGATGATGAGGAGGCTGTGCAACCTTGATGAGTCGAGTAACTTATTTGGTGGTGGTCATGATCGAAGCCGACGTTGATGAATATGGTTATGATAACTATGTGGATCGGGTTTACGATCTTCCGTGTAATTTGGATGCCTACTACGACACTTATGGTATCAAGCTCCAAGGCCCTGGTAGGAAGTAAATGTTATCTTCATCGGAGTCTGATGTTATAATTTGAGTAGTGGTTTATTTTCTTCTTTAGAAAATAGGAAGTATCTTGTTATCTAAGCTACTTTATGTAACGGGTGAGATATGGGATTCACCCATATCCTTTGTACTTAAACGTTTTTTGGAGTAATATATTTACCGGGTCATTGACCTTTTACCCCAAAAAAAATACAGCCTGTTTGTTTGAATGGAATGAACGCATTACGATTATAATTATGTTTGGTTGTTATAATAAAGTATAATGTAATAGATAATAAAAAGATTAAAATAGCTTTGATGATATATTTTTTTGTTTGGTGGATAGTTAATAAAAGGCTTTTATGTAATTATGATTTCATTCAAAGATGTAATGAAAAAAAATTAAGGACCTCTAATGAATGGAAATAGTGGTTTTTGATGTAGTAGGTGATTCATGTAATGAGTTATTGCATTCTATAATTGTAAAACAAACATAATATTTTTCATTCTGTCGTAATGATTATACTCTAATTACGACGTACCAAACACTATGTAATACATTATTTTTTACTAGTTATAATATCCGTGCACGCACAATGTTTTTTCTAAGCTTTTAATTATGTAATTTTAAATACAATTTAACCATCAAGTAACTAAAAGGTAAGAAATTAAAATAATCAATTATCAGCTAATGACCTTGTAAGTATCTCCAAAATACTCCGTATCAAGTTGTTTTTATAGCTCTTTCAATTCATTGACCTGTAAGTGCACATACATGTATGAGTGATATGTAAATCATAAAGAAAATAAAAGCAACCATGTTTTTAAACTATATCCTGCTTATCATAATCATCCACTCTTATGAATCCCATGCATGCCCATCTTCAGACTCCTATAATAGAATAATTAGCACTACATACATAAAGGTCATTCAACATGTTTGAATGGGGGGCATTGACACCCCATTCAAAATATCTTCGGTTGAAATGAGTTTTTTTAGTAAGGGTCAACACATACGGGATCGCGGGTGTTGACCTTGGTGCATCACATTGTTTTAAGAATAATCTGAATTTTTGGGTAGAAAAAATTTAGTATGTTGTATGCATAACAACAGACTTTCGACAACATCGTGCATGTTTGGCTCATTCCCTTTTAGCAAAATTATTTTGATTTGACCCATTGGGGATAAAACACAATCCAGATCAAATAGTTCATAAGTTAACAGGTCGATTTATAACCTCTAAATATGAACAACTATATGTCACTACTCCTAAAATAGTTCTATGCAACCTGTTCAAGACCTCGTTCTACTAAGCTTAGGCGCCTAACTTTGTTATTTCCTACTTTCAAGATAACCTTAAATCCAACTATGGGTTTCTGAGCGTGTGCTTGTAAGCATGAGAAGAAGGTGATATCTTTTCTTTTGACAAACATTCAGCCGAGACAAAGATCACTCCTATCACTTACTAACGAAAACTTATAAATCACAAATATAAATCAGTTTTTGATTTTGTTATATCTGTGATGTGTCAAATTGGAAACTAAAATAACATGTCAAATTAGTAATACATAGAGAATGTGTATAAAGCAAGCTAATGCGACCAAAATTTCCCAAATACGGACCACACTAATCCTTTAACATTAACGGACATGTAAGACCAATAATTTATTGAAACTAAAAATCGTATGAAAAAAACAATACGCAAGTCAGCCATATGTGATGCACATTAAGATAATTACGTATTATTTTTAACTTACATATGCCATTTATCTGTTGGACTATGCCTATGTATCCCTAATTCAAGTACCCAAAATTGATCACCATAAACTATTCACACTTACAGAGTAAATTAAATAACTAACAACATATTACGTTCTGAATTCACATATAAACTTACATTATCTAAAGTTCAATGGCAAAAGATATAATCACTCATGTCTACTCACTAAACAATCAGCTAGATGTTTGTAATCAAGAATGAATATGATAAGATCCCAATATGTAATTTGACCATCCATATTTTATTATAACTTCCATGAAGCAGTTAGCAGAAGACACATGCAAAACAAATCCACAAAACATACTCGATATCGTTTTTAGAGGTCCTCAATGGCTTTCCTTAACATATCTTTTCTATAAACTGTTGGAAATGTATATATTTACAATACGTAAATGTCCGGATTCGAACTCGTGACCACGGGATTGCACACATTAGCGAATGAGAATTAAAGTTAAATAATTAATGTTATTGTTTACGATTAATTATTGTACATTAAGTCCGTTTAACGATCGTTAAGTATTTAACGGAAAAATGGCTAACCCGTTAAATGAAAGAAAGGACTAGTAATGGAAAATCTTGAAATGGAAAGTTTGGGTTTTCTCTTGGGCTTGTCCTATGGCCGGCCAAGGGTAATGGGTTTCAACCCAAGCCCTAACTTGTTCCCAAAGTTTCATATACACTATATAAACAAGGGTTAGGTTCTAGGGTTTTTCATGTGCATTGAATTAACCCTAGATCTCTCCTTTTCTCTTGCAATTTCGCCGAGCACCCATTGTTAGGAAGTTTGGTTTTGTTTTGCATAAAACAAGGACTTGTGTTAGATCTAGCAATCGCTTGATTCGTTGGTTAATTCGTGTGTACAAGAACGTGGTAGTAAGAAACTATTCTTACACCATATTGGTTTGAGTTGTAGAACGGTAAGGGACAACTCTTCAAACCACTTCTTTGTTTTGTTCAAGAGATCTGAGATTCGCTAGGTACGCTTATGCATACCTCGTTAATTATTTATTTGTTATGATCTTTAGTCTTCCGCTGTGTACTCTTGATGTCTACATGTTTTATTGTATATCATGTATTGAAAAATAAACAGTGGCATCACGAGCCTTGTATAACAAGTAATTAATTACCAAACAATAATTAAAATAAACATGATTGTGTTATTATTTGTATGCTGTAGATCTTGGTTTGCAAAACCTAAACCCTAATTTTGGGGGCGTTTTTTGGTGCCCTAATTAGGTTTTTGAACTAAAGTTTTAATTGGATTAGAAACCCTAAGATGCATGCAACTTTATGTGTATTGCGTAACTCTGTTTTAATTGCATTAATTGTTAAGTGTAATTTATGTCCATGATAATTATCTGCATGTTTTATCATGGATATGCTTTATTGTATGTCTTTCTTGTTTAAGTGATATACACTAAATTATGATAGATCTAAAATTGGGGAAGACTTCAATCATTATTAATTTAATCAATTATGTGCTATGTGGTATGTATTTAATTTGACTTGCGCAATCGATGAATCGATGCATGTGTTTCACCTTGTACATGATGAAAACGGTGAAAGTCTTAATTAAATATATGCATATTGACAGATCTAGAATTGATTATTAATAGGATTTATCAAAAGGTTTGCATGTGGCTATTTGATATGCATGACTTATTTTTGTTATGCATTCATTGTTTATTTGTTTATTTTTATAAATACTTGCTTGTTTGTTTTTTATAACAAGGGTATTTTTACAAGAAAAATAAACTGACCTAAACAATGGTGAAACTTGTATTTTTTTAAGAATAGTAATCATAATCGTTAATTGATTGACTTTGGTACAAATGGTCCGAACGGCTCATCCATTAGAATGAACTATAAAGGGTAATAAAGAAGTGCTATTCCACACTGAAAGGATGTCTAAGGTTATGCTTTGCGCTTTACCGTCCTCTCGCCTCTGTAAGTTCTAATGGAGCTACTTAGTAAGCCATTAAATGTGCAAGCTCACCTTAAGGGCGAATTAGTTTTAATTCCATGCGCCACTTTGGTGGTAATTACTCGAAACACTAAGTGTTTACACTTATGCAAAAGTACGGTATAATGGATGATAATTAACACTAAATTCCTTGATTGGTGAACCCAATACCTCAATTAAAGTTTGATGATGAAAAGCTTATACATTAAAACAAGATATAAATGTTTTAATAAAAATTATGCTACGAAGATGAATGCATGACATCTTTGTACATATTTGATTTGACATCAAAATTATTACCCTTTAATTTAAGTTATATGTCATCCAACGAAACGGAAACACCTAAGATTACCTTTTATTTGCGTGAGATCGTGACTTAGATCGTAATCAAAGGGTAAAATGTCCACGTGTATTGAGAACGGGCATGGACGATTTTGGCAGCTTAAGTTGGACAACTTAATTGAGTTTTGTAGTGAGAACTGGCAACTCAAGGCATAAGATGGGATAAAACATGTTTACATGGCAATTGAAATTGGCTATATGTAAATCCCATAAATCTAGGAATTGCAATTGAAATTGGCAATTGAGCAAAAGCTCTACCACTTTGTGTAAGGTTCATTACTAGCGATCAACTGATGCGGATGAGATTATGACAATTTGGATCCTAGTTTTCAGTGAAAATTAAATGGTTATATGTTTATGAACCATGGGTATTTAATTTTCTTGAAAAGGTTAATTATCTAAAATACTAAAATTGAATTTTGTAATTCTTTTGAATGTATAAATGCAACATTTAACCCGAACGAGGTTTTATTGTAAATTGATCCACTGCTTTCAAACAAATGTTTGATCGAGAATAATTTTATCGATAAGACAAACGAGTCTCTTTCCATGGGAGAAGCATGAGACTCAATCCTATTCCCTTTCATGAATGAGAAAGGTATAATAGGAACATTTGAATTGTCTAAATTCTAATGTAACTCTTAGCAATGAATTGCACATCTTATTTTCCATAAAGATTTCATTACCCTCATTTGGTGAATGAATCTTTTGTAACAACATGAATGTTGGTTAACTGGAAAACATGTATATGAGTTACTAGATTAGAAGCTAGACTAATTACCACAAAAATTGGTAAAAGGCAAACTAGCATATTTTTATCTAGTTGTTTTGCTTTAGCCTTTTAAGGTACTACATACCAAGATGGGATGGTAGGCTCAAGTATGAAGAAATTGCATACTAAATTTTTCGAGTTAATAACATTGATGGATATTCCATTATTCATATAGTAGAATACACCTTTTAGTACCCTAGTAATGATTACGTATGGTTCTTTAAAGGTGTAGGAAAGTAAAAAGCGAGCAAGTTGTTTTCATGGTTATGCAACACTTACAATGTTGTCGATTCAGGGGAGCATTTGTGTTGCATTATCAATAAGAAGTTGTTTTAATGATTTCTAATTCAATGGGAGCTACAAGCCTTATTTCCTGTGTAGTAACCCAGATTATCTTCAAAGATAATTACCTTCCAATTGTAGACACTTATGTTTTGGGATAGTCGTACGTTCCTTACTAAACAATATAGTTCTACATCTACTTGTTATATCTATGACACAAATCATATTAATCAAATAAACGAACGTGTATCGTGTTGTTTATATGCTACATGATGTTGTTCCATGCACAAGTGGGAGAAATCTTATTATGTGCAAGGTACAACACATATTAATATGATTTAAAAGGATTCTCTTGACTGAAAAGTAAGAGAATAACGTTCTAATAGGAAGTATACATTTATATATGTATGATTGCCCTATTAAGAACATGTGTCAAGATGATAACAAAGACTACTTTATTTTAAATATTTATGTCATTCAATATTTAAGAAACACTTGTAGTTACAATTTATGTTACGTGAGACCGTGAACTAGATTGTAGCCCAAGGTAAAATATCCACGTGCTGTGAGAACGAGCATGGATGATTTTGCAGTTTCTTACGTGGAACATTTCATGGAATGACATAATTAAATGAAGTAATCTAATACTACTTTGAATTTAAGTATTCGTTGAATGACTTAAATATATGTAGTAAATATTAACTTGAAATATTAATTGAAACCTGAGGTGGTGTTCATAATTACTTTAATTATAAATGTTTATGATTTTGTAAAGTCACAAACATGAAGTCTTTTAAAGACTTACAATATAAAGTAAGACGTCAACTTGATATGTTTTAAGACATATGCATGAAGTCAATGAGTTGATCAAATGACTTATAACGTATAGTGGGATTATAACTGATATGTCTTTTGACTTGCTAAAAAATACTTGTGTTATAATGCATGCAATTGACTTGGTAATTCTATTGTACCATTAAGTTTTACTTTATTGGTAAATATGATAAACCAAAGAATAGATGGTTATCTTAAATATTGTTAGATTAATCTTACAATATTAAATTCTAAGGAAATACCATAGTTTTATGGTATGTTCTGTTGGAAGAATCAAAGTCTATTATGTTGATTCAAGATAACTATAGTTTCTTCCAAAATTATCAAGGTTAGTAGATTTAGTATAGATTAAATATATTCAATAAGACTCCAACCTAGAAGATTGATAAGACACCATTTATTTATGGAATGTGATGAATCACATTAAGTCTTATAAATGAAGTTCTGAATTTGTTAAACTACTTATAGAGTGAGTTGTAACAAACTAATGTCAGGAACTGTCAATGTTTTTTGTAATATTCCAAAAGAGAACAATGTATTGTTGCTCTACTTGCTAAACTATTTAAAACTAATCTTTAAATTGTTAAAGGCGAGTGGGAGTTTTGTTTAGATCTTGAAAGATTGAATTACAAAATACATAATCTTCTAAAATGCACTAGCAAATATCATGATGAGGCTAAACATGCATATGATAGACCTCAATATGATGGAATTGTAATTCATAGATCCGCAAGGATATCTCAGATATTTAATATGTTGAGGAATATGAGTTACAGGATCATAGTAAGCCTGTTAATCATAATGATGAATTTACCAAATGTTGAATTGTGGTAAATCAATCATACTATGAATGTAGAGATGATGTCCATAAAGATAATCAACTTTAGATACTTGATTTATCTTAATAATGAAAAAGAGTTTCTTCAAAGGGTAAAACCTAGTGGTTTAAATCTTTGTGTAGAAATCATATGGACAATATTGTATACATATTTAATGCATGTCTAGTGATAATAATATTAATCATATTTAAGCAATTAACTATGATTGAATATTCTTTCTAGATACATTAAATAGAAGTATAAAGATTATAATTATCATACTTAGTTTCATTTATATGAAATTTTGACAATGAATGTCAAAACTCTTTGTTGTGGAATTACTTTGAGACGATAAGTAATACAAAGAAGTTTTATGAATTCAAATAATCTTGGATATGTACAAACTGCAAGAATCCATGAATGGATATATGCAAGCATCTAAGAGATGTTTCTTATGTTTAATATTAAATCCATGTTTGATTTAATAATTAAAATAAGATAGCTCATAAGTATTCCTAAAAGCTAGTGGGAGTATTATTTTTATTTTTAAAAAAATCTTATATGTTGTATGGGCAACTACATTCCACCTAAATTAAGTTTTAGTTGGGAATGAAACTGCGTTTGTAAGATTTGGAAATAATATATACAACCTTGGAATATATGTTTATTATTATAAACATATGCTGTAAATAAATGAGTCAAATAGAACATGATGAATACATATCTTTGACAAGATATATGAGATCTTAAAGTTTAACTTGAAGATTCATCATGAACATCATGTTGTGTATATGTTGTGTTCATGCTTGATTACAAGATGATTTGACAACATTGAAAGTTGTTAGTGTAATAAATATTTTAAAGGAATATGTTTGGATTTAGAATCACATTCCACTGAGATGCTCCTAGATTCTATGGATGATTATATGACAATTGTTTCATAATTGTCATTGCAAACTTGAGTTTTAGGCACCAAAACATTACTATAATTGTTCAAAAGTTTACGGATATTTAAAGAGCATATTGTTGTACACAATGATGCTAGTATAATTGAGATGGCACTCAATTCTAGTCAGTATCCTTGAGATGACCATGTTGACTAGTTATGCTCAACTAAGAGCATAGTTGCATTATACATTAAAGAATAAAGAATGCTTTAAACTTTAAAAGTTTTGAAAGATGATTGTCATATAAAGGTGGTTCAAGTTATCACGCACCTTATGGAATGATATGACAATATCAAGATATGTGTAAACACATACAAGAAATTCACTTATTGAATTTTTGAAATAAGTATTCTCAAAATTCCTATAGATCAAAGTTAGTTAAAATTATGCCTTGTCAAAGTATGAGATGCATGACTTGTGGCAAAATTCATTAACTAAGAATTATCATGCATTGATCTATTTAGTATTTGGATAAAAGGATATTCCAAACATTATTATTGAAATGAATTAAAGTATTTTGTTATGTTTATTATTCATTTATTATGATGTTATCCTATATTTGCATGTTTAAATCCTTGAATAACTTAAGTTATTCAAAATAGTCCGTTGTCATCAATGATATGATATTGAATTAAGACAAATCTGAGTATTAGTTAGAATATACTTGAAAGTATGTTGATGCGTAGCATGACTAATTTCAGATGATATTCAATTAATTGAGTATAGGACTTATCCCACCCACATGATGATACTTTATGGATCTTAGTCATTAAGTATATCATGGATATTTATCCTCGACTTTAGATACGGAGATATGTCATGGATGTAGTGCATTTTTGTGAAGCAATCTAACGCTATACGTAAATGGTAGTTATAAGGGTTGTTTTCAGAAGTGTTGCGAAATTTGTGAATCCTTCTTGTAGTCAAAATGGGATTTGTTTCCTTCAAATTCATTTTGAAGTATAATAACGCTGGCCCTCGTAGGGTTATTAAGATGTTTGTATGGCCATGCCCAAGGTCTTTGGAAATGTTCAAAGAATTGGTAATCTTAATCAATCACAAAAAGCGAGAAACGAATAGTTAATTAAGAAATGAGTGAGATCCATATTCTTATTAACATGGTATTAGAAACAAAGGATGAATATGATGATGAATCATCAAACTTGGTTTTTCTCCAGAAAACCATATACGAGTTGTACCGGGCATGGCGGTTGCTAGACGCTAACTAATGTCATTTCACGTTTTGTAAACATATCCAAGTGGGAGCTGTTGAAAATGTATATATTTACAATACGTAAATGTCCGGATTCGAACTCATGACCACGGGATTGCACACATTATTAATGAGAATTAAATTTAAATAATTAATGTTATTGTTTACGATTAATTATTGCACATTAAGTCCGTTTAACCATCGTTAAGTATTTAACGGAAAATGACTAACGACCGTTAAATGAAAAGAGAAAGGACTAGTAATGGAAAATCTTGAAATGGAAAGTTTGGGTTTTCTCTTGGGCTTGTCCTATGGCCGGCCAATGGTAATTTCAAACCCAAGCCCTAACTTGTTCCCAAAGTTTCCTATACACTATATAAACAAGGCTAGGTTCTAGGGTTTTCATAACTTTGTGCATTGAATTAACCCTAGATCTCTCTTCTCCTTTTCTTGCAACCTCGCCGAAAGCACCCCATTGTTATTGAGTTTGGTTTTGTTTTTGCATAAAACAAGGACTTGTGTTAGATCTAGCAATCGCTTGATTCTGGTTATTAATTACAAGAACGTGTAGTAAGACATTATTTACACCATATTGGTTTGAGTTGTAGAACGGTAAAGGACAACTCTTCAAACCACTTCTTTGTTTTGATCAAGAGATCTGACATTCGCAAGAGGTATGTTACGCATACTTTCAGTTAATTATTTATTTGTTATGATCTTTAGTCTTCCTCTGTGTACTCTTGATGTCTACATGTTTTATTGTATATCATGTATTGAAAAACAAATGATGGTATCACGAGCCTTGTATAACAAGTATTAATTATCAAACACATAATTGAAATAAACATGATTGTGTTATTATTTGTATGTAAGAGATCTAGGGTTTGCAAAACCTAAACCCTAATTTTAGGGGCGCTTGGTGCCCTAATTAGGGTTTTGTTAACTAAAGTTTTAATTGGATTAGAAACCCTAAGATGCATGCAACTTTATGTGTATTGCGTAACTCGCTTTTAATTGTATTAATTGTTAAGTGTAATTTTATGTCCATGATAATTATCTGCATGTTTTATCATGGATCTGCTTTTATTGTATGTCTTTCTTGTTTAAGTGATATACACTAAATTATGATAGATCTAAAATTGGGGAAGACCTCAATCATTATTAATTTAATCAATTATGTGATATGTGGTATGTATTTATTTTGACTTCATGCTAATCGATGAATCGATGCATGTGGCTCACCATGTACATAGATGAAAACTGGTGAAAGTCTTAATTAAATATATGCATATTGACAGATCTAGAATTGATTATTAATAGGATTTATCAAAAAGGTTTGCATGTGGCTATTTGATATGCATGACTTATTTTTGTTATGCATTCATTGTTTATTTGTTTATTTTTTCAAATACTTGCTTGTTTGTTATGTGTAACAAGGGTATTTTACAAGAAAAATAAACTGACCTAAACAATGGTGAAACATGTATTTTTAAGCATAGTAATCATAATCATTTAATTGATTGGTGACTTTGGTACAAATGGTCTGAACGGCTCACCCATTAGAATGAACTATAAGGGGTTAATAAAGAAGACAAGTAATAATGAAGGATATCTAAGGTTATGCTTTTGCGCTTACCTGGTCCTCATTGTAGTTCTAATGTAGCTACTTAGTAAGCCATTAAATGTAAGCTCACCTAAAGGGCGAATTAGTTTTAATTCCATGCTATTTTGGTGGTAATTATTCAAAACACTAAGTGTTTACACTTATGCAAAAGTACGGTATAATGGATGATATTTAACACTAAATTCCTTGATTGGTGAACCCAATACCTCAATTAAAGTTTGATGATGAAAAGCTTATACATTAAAACAAGATATAAATGTTTTAATAAAAATTATGCTACGAAGATGAATGCATGACATCTTTGTACATATTTGATTTGACATCAAAATTATTACCCTTTAATTTAAGTTAGATGTCATCCAACGAAACGGAAACACCTAAGATTACCTTTTATTTGCGTGAGATCGTGACTTAGATCGTAATCAAAGGGTAAAATGTCCACGTGTCGTGAGAACGGCATGGACGATTTTGCAGTTTCTTAAGTTGGACAACTTAATTGAGTTTTGTAGTGAGAACGGGCAACTCAAGGCATAAGATGGGATAAAACATGTTTACATGGCAATTGAAATTGGCTATATGTAAATCCCATAAATCTAGGAATTGCAATTGAAATTGGCAATTGAGCAAAAGCTCTACCACTTTGTGTAAGGTTCATTACTAGCGTATCAACCGATGTGATGAGATTATGACAATTTGGATCCTAGTTTTCAAGTGAAAATTAAATGGTTATATGTTTATGAATCATGGGTATTTAATTTTCTTGAAAAAGGTTAATTATCGAAAATACTAAAATTGAATTTTGTAATTCTTTTGAATGTATAAATGCAACATTTAACCGTAAACGAGGTTTAGTCTTTGATCGGTAAATTGATCCACTCTGCCAAACAAATGTTTGATCGAGAATAATTTATCGATAAGACAAACGAAGTCTCCTTTCCATGGGAGAAGCATGAGACTCAATCCTATTCCTTTTCATGAATGAGAAAGGTATAATAGGAACATTTGAATTGTCTAAATTCTAATGTTACTCTTAGCAATGAATACATCTTATTTTCCATAAAGATTTCATTACCCTCATTTGGTGAATGAATCTTTTGTAACAACATGAATGTTGGTTAACCGGAAAACATGTATATGAGTTACTAGATTAGAAGCTAGACTAATTACCTCAAAAATTGGTAAAAGGCAAACTAGCATATTTTTATCTAGTTGTTTTGTTTTAGCCTTTAAGGGTACTACATACCAAGATGGGATGGTAGGCCTGTTAGGAAGAAATTGCATACCAAAATTTTCGAGTTAATAACATTGATGGATATTCCATTATTCATAGAGTAGAATACACCTTTTAGTACCTTAGTAATGATTACGTATGGTTCTTTAAAGGTGTAGGAAAGTAATTAGCAAGCAAGTTGTTTCACGGGTTATGCAACACTACAATGTTGTCGATTCATGGGAGCATTTGTGTTGTATTACATGAATAAGTTGTTTTAATGATTTCTAATTCAAGGAGCTACAAGCCTTATTTCCTCGTAGTAACCCGTGATTATTCAAAGATAATTACTTCCAAATTGTAGACACTTATGTTTTTAAGGATAGTCGTGTACGCTTCCTTACTAAACAATATAGTTCTACATCTACTTGTTATATCTATGACACAAATCATATTAATCAAATAAACTAACGGTATCGTGGTTGTTTATATACATGATGTTGTTCCATGCACAAGTGGGAGAAATCTTATTGTGTGCAAGGTACAACACATATTAATATGATTTAAAAGGATTCTCTTGAATGTAAAGTAAGAGAATAACGTTCTAATAGGAAGTTTACATTTATATATGTATGATTGCCCTATTAAGAACATGTGTCAAGATGATAACAAAGACTACTTTATTTATGTCATTCAATATTTACACGTAGTTACAATTTATGTTACGTGAGACCGTGAACTAGATTGTAGCCCAAGGTAAAATATCCACGTGTCGTGAGAACGAGCATGGATGATTTTGCAGTTTCTTACGTTGACCATTTCATGGAATGACATAATTAAATGAAGTAATCTAATACTAATTTGAATTTAAGTATTCGCTGAATGACTTAAATATATGTAGTAAATATTAACTTGAAATATTAATTGAAACCCGAGGTGGTGTTCATAATTACTTTAATTATAAATGTTTATGATTTTGTAAAGTCACAAACATGAAGTCTTTTAAAGACTTACAATATAAAGTAAGACAAACTTGATATGTTTTAAGACATATGCATGAAGTCAATGAGTTGATCAAATGACTTATAACGTATAGTGGGATTATAACTGATATGTCTTTTGACTTGCTCAAAAATACTTGTGTTATAATGCATGCAATTGACTTGGTAATTCTATTGTACCATTAAGTTTTACTTTATTGGTAAATATGATAAACCAAAGAATAGATGGTTATCTTAAATATTGTTAGATTAATCTTACAATATTAAATTCTAAGGAAATACCATAGTTTTATGGTATGTTCAGTTAGAAGAATCAAAGTCTATTGGCCGTTTGATTCAAGATAACTATAGTTTCTTCCAAAATTATCAAGGTTAGTAGATTGAGTATAGATTAAATATATTCATAAGACTCCAACCTAGAAGATTGATAAGACACCATTTGTTTATGGAATGTGATGAATCACATTAAGTCTTATAAATGAAGTTCTCAATTTGTTAAACTACTTATAGAGTGAGTTGTAACAAACTAATGTCGAACTGCCAATGTTTTTTGTAATATCCCAAAAGAGAACAATGTATTGTTGCTCTACTTGCTAAACTATTTAAAGGTAATCTTTAAATTGTTAAAAGGCAAGTGGGAGTTTTGTTTAGATCTTGAAAGATTGAATTACAAAAATACATAATCTTCTAAAATGCACTAGCAAATATCATGATGAGGCTAAACATGTATATGATAGACCTCAATATGATAGAATTGTCATTCATATCCCTAAGGATCTCAGTATATTTAATATGTTGAGGAATATGAGTTACAAGATCATAGTAAGCCTGTTAATCATAATGATGAATTTACCAAATGTTGAATTGTGGTAAATCAATCATACTATGAATGTAGAGATGCTGTCCATAAAGATAATCAACTTTAGATACTTGATTTATCTTAATAATGAAAATGAGTTTCTTCAAAGGGTGGAAACCCTAGTGGTTTAAATCTTTGTGTAGAAATCATATGGACAATATTGTACACGTATTTAATGCATGGCTAGTGATAATAATATTAATCATATTTAAGCAATTAACTATGATTGAATATTCTTTCTAGATACATTAAATAGAAGTATAAAGATTATAATTATCATACTTAGTTTCATTGATATGAAATTTTGACAATGAATGTCAAAACTCTTTGTTGTGGAATTACTTTTGCGAGGACGATAAGTAATACAAAAAAGTTTTATGAATTCAAATAATCCTTGGATATGTACAAACTGAAGAATCCATGAATGGATATATGCAAGCATCTAAGAGATGTTTCTTATGTTTAATATTAAATCCATGTTTGATTTAATAATTAAAATAAGATAGCTCATAAGTATTCCTAAAAGCTAGTGGGAGTATTATTTTTATTTTTAAAAAAATCTTATATGTTGTATGGGCAACTACATTCCACCTAAATTAAGTTTTAGTTGGCAATGAACTTCGTTTGTAAGATTTGGAAATAAGATATATAACCTTGGAATATATGTTTATTATTATAAACATATGCGGTAAATAAATGAGTCAAATAGAACATGATGAATACATATCTTTGACAAGATATATGAGATCTTAAAGTTTAACTTGAAGATTTATCATGAACATCATGTTGTGTATAAAGTTGTTGTGTCATGCTTGATTACAAGATGATTTGACAACATTGAAAGTTGTTAGTGTAATAAATATTTTAAAGGAATATGTTTGGATTTAGAATCACATTCCACAAACTGGAGATGCTCCTAGATTCTATGGATGATTATATGACAATTGTTTCATAATTGTCATTGCCAACAAACTTGAGTTTTGGTAGGCACCAAAATTACACTAGAACTGTTCAAAAGTTTACTGGATATTTAAAGAGCATATTGTTGTACACAATGATGCTAGTATAATTGAGATGACACTCAATTCTAGTCACGGTATCCTTGAGGATGACCATGTTGACTAGTTATGCTCAACTAAGAGCATAGTTGCATTATACATTAAAGAATAAAGAATGCTTTAAACTTTAAAAGTTTTGAAAGATGATTGTCATATAAAGGTGGTTCAGTTGTCACGACCTTATGGAATGATATGACAATATCAAGATATGTGTAAACACATACAAGAAATTCACTTATTGAATTTTTGAAATAAGTATTCTCAAAATTCCTATAGATCAAAGTTAGTTGAAATTATGCCTTGTCGACAAGTATGAGATGCATGACTTGTGGCAAAATTCATTAACTAAGAATTATCATGCATTGATCTATTTAGTATTTGGATTAAAGGATATTGTAAACATTATTATTGAAATGAAATAAAGTATTTGTTATGTTTATTATTCATTTATTATGATGTTATCCTATATTTGCATGTTTAAATACTTGAATAACTTAAGTTATTCTAAATAGTCCGTTGTCAATCAATAACATGGGAATGATATTGAATTAAGACAAATCTGAGTATTAGTTAGAATATACTTGTAAGTATATTGATGCGTTAGCATGACTACTTTATGATATTCAAATTGAATATAGGACTTATCCCACCCACATGATGATACTTTATGGATCTTAGTCATTAAGTATATCATGGATATTTATCCTCCTACTTTAGATACAGGAGATATGTCATGGATGTAGTGCATTTGTGAAGAATCTAACGCTATAATGAACCTGGTAGTTATAAGGGTTGTTTTCTAGTGTTGCTGCAAATCTGTGAATCCTTCTTGTAGTCAAAATGGGATTTGTTTCCTTCAAATTTATTTTGAAGTATAATACCGAGCCCCTCGTAGGGTTATTAAGATGTTTGCATGGCCATGCCTGTCTTTGGAAATGTTCGTAAGAATTGGTAATCTTAATCAATCACAAAGCGAGAAACGAATAGTTAATTAAGAAATGAGTGAGATCCATATTCTTATTAACATGGTATTAGAAACAAAAGGATGAATATGATAATGAATCATCAAACTTGGTTTTCCTAGAAACCATACACGAGTTGTACCGGGGGCATTGGCGTGTTGCTAGACGCTAACCAATGTCATTTCACGTTTTTTGTAAACATATCCGTTGGGACGTTGGAAATGTATATATTTACAATACGTAAATGTCCGGATTCAACTCGTGACCACGGGATCAATATTCACATTAGCGAATGAGAATTAAAGTAATAATTAATGTTATTATTGTTTCATTAATTATTGCACATTAAGTCCGTTTAACGATCGTTAAGTATTTAAGGGAAAAAAATGACTAACGAATTAAAAAAAGAGAAAGGACTAGTATTCTAGTAATGGAAAATCTTGAAATGGAAAGTTTGGGTTTTCTCTTGGGCTTGTCCTATGGCCGGCCAAGGGTAATGGGTTTCAACCCAAGCCCTAACTTGTTCCCAAAGTTTCCTATACACTATATAAACAAGGCTAGGTTCTAGGGTTTTTCATATCTTGTGCATGAATTAACCCTAGCCTCTCTTCTCCTCTCTTGCAATTCTCGGCCGAGCACCCCATTGTTAGGGAGTTTGGTTTTGTTTTTGCATAAAACAAGGACTTGTGTTAGATCTAGCAATCGATTGATTCGCTGGTTAACGTGTGTACAAGAACGCGGGTAGTAAGACACTATTTTTACACCATATGGTTTGAGTTGTAGAACGGTAAGGGACAACTCTTCAAACCACTTCTTTGGTTTGCTCAAGAGATCCACATTCGCAAGAGGTACGTTACGCATACTTTCAGTTAATTATTTATTTGTTATGATCTTTAGTCTTCCGCTGTGTACTCTTGATGTCTACATGTTTTATTGTATATCATGTATTGAAAAATAAACATAAACCACCTCAAACCAAGAAATTTAATACGTAGTAATTTATAAAATATTAGCAATAGAGATGCTCAAGTCATATGTTTCAAATGGAAACTTGCTTTGAATTAGCATAGTGACATAGTGTATGTCCTTAACCTCTTTTAGTCGCTACGCAATTGAGTTCTCGCTTCATTATTGTCTCCTATATCGGCTACTGCTTTTGCTTCTTTGGCTAAACTTAGCATAAAATTTTTAAAAATATAATGCAATCAATTCATGATTCTAAAAAATAGTGGAAACTGGTAAATATGTATGTTCAAAGATGTTGATAATATGATGAATGGATCACGTACACCCAAGAATAAAGTTGTATCGTTATTATATTAATAAAAGATTGAATGCTAACCTTCTTCAAGAGTATAGAAAAACCATTAGGTGTGACTCTAACCACCAAGAGGATCACCAATTGTTGCTAAAGTAAAGGTTAAAACAGTAAACTCACACAAACCATGAAATAGAATCTATTCATCATGATCAATATTTGCAAGTAGCTGGCCTGCATCAAATCCTGTAATATAATCTGCATCGTCACTGACCATTCGCCCATGGAACATTATATTATACTTTAAGCCTGTTCCCTCACCCATCATCGTGTGTAGTCCGTCATCACCACCAAGATAAAAACTCTCATTCTCATGCTAGCTTGCATGTTTATAATGTATACGTACTAAATAAGCATAAGAGGTAACCGTGTGATTTTTACATATATCAATCATGTGTTTTACTTTTGAACGGAAAGGACAACACTCGGAGTCCTTCTAGAACATCTTTTGAGTAGCTTTACCGTGATGGACATCCCATTCAACAATCAGTATCTTTTTTACAAGCACACTCTAAATTATAAAAAGTTAACTTTGTTGATGATACATTATAGTTAGAATGCTAAATTCACAAAATGCAATTGTACAAACATCAAAAATATATAAGAACACATTTATAGACACTAAAAAAAGAATATAATGCTATGCTCCTTTTATATCTCACGTAAAGATTCGAGTTTGTTAGACATATGATATTCAATTTACCTTTGTCAGTGTTGATTTCATGAAGAACAGTGATTAACCAGAGATTTTGATTCACCCACGAGAATGTAAGTTGCAAGTTCTTCGACCAAGTACAAATGTCATCAATAAGAGCACCTAGGCTCCAAGGTGGGACAACTTCTGAGAAATTGCCGTTTGCGAGTCTGATTCCACAATAGCTCCACGCCACCCTTCAATTCATAAACACCCAAAATTTCAAACACAAGTTTCACTTAGGCATTTTTACAAACATATAATGTGCATATGAAAAAGATAATATTTAAAGTCTCAAGTTCCAAAAAACTATTGATATACAAAAAAAAAAATTAGAATGTCTAGATGATGGGACTCCGTGTTTTTGAAAAAAATATACGTTTTCAGTCTACAATTATCAAAGAATAACATGTAGATCCATGTGTATTTTCAACCTTTTAGTACATGTAAGTAAAAAACGTTTTTTTTTTTTTTTTAAATATTTTTTAGACAAATTATGAAATAATTAGTTTTAATTATTTTTCTTCATCTAAAAAATTATTTATCTTTAAAAAAAAATATTGCTAATTAAGGGAAGGTTGAGTTTTTTTGAAATGCAAAAGTCATCACTTGAGGTTTTGTTTTATCTTTTATTTATATAATAAAACAAAATCTCTAATGGGAATTTTGCATTTTAAAAAAATCAAACCATACCTTATTTGGTAATATTTTATTTATTTATTTATTTATTCTTTGATATTAAAAATAATTGATCCTAATTATTTTCTAATTTGTCAAAAAAAAGTTAAAAATTCGGTTTTACAAACATATGTAGAAAAAACTAAAAATGCATATGTACTTGAAGTTTAATAGACGATAGTTTTGGGTGCAAAGTGTAAAACTGAAAAAAAGCGGAAAATTAAATCCTCTCCAACTTTGCAAAAAGAAAAAGAAACATATAGCAAGATAAAAACACCCCTCACAAGATATGGTTCTTCATCTATCCATCCAAAGAGATGAATTTACCTCCTTTTTGTTCATCATAATCTAACACAAATTTGCTTAATTAAACTGATCACAATCGTCATTTATACTCAAATTCATCATCTTCGCTCAATTTATGAGCCCTGATTTTATTAATTTTGCTAATATGATGGTTACCTATAGTTTCCCTAATTCCGGAACTTTCTCAACAATGGTATCAATTATTCCTAATTTAATTTTGATGCAATTGTTAGTTTTGATGAATTATTGAGCTTTGTTAATATTGGTGTGAATTTATGACGTGTTTGTGTGTATGTTGTTGATTACTTTCTTTATTTTATGGTGTTATTAATAATTAAGATTATCTTATTCTAATAATAGTTTAATGTTTTGTTCTTCAATATTTAGGAGCAAGAAATCTTGAAGAAGCTGTAAGATGGGTCGAAGCCGTTTCGAAATATCTCTAAAGGTACAATTGCTTAACATCAAACACTTGAATAATAGAGGGTGTTTCGCATTGGGTATTAAAAGTGATAATTTGATTCGGGAGTTTTGAAATTGTAGATAGTAGGTTATTAGTGTTCAGTAATAGTAAAACTTGGTTTGATTAGTTTGTAGATAATAGGTTCTTAGTGTTTTACAGTTATGTATTTTTTAAGTATTTATGACACAGTAGTATATAATTTATTCTGTATTGAAAATCACCTGTTCTAATTGTAGAATGTAGATTGAAGAAACATGCGGCAAACAAAAGAATCATAATTAGTGTTTAAAAAAAGTATATTTATCATTGGTTTATTTCATTCCACTTCTATATTAACTCTATACAAGCCACTTACAAGTTAAGAGATCAGAATGGGTCAAGTTGGGTTTTGTTCACCAACAACATCTTTTGGCCAAACTTTTTAGAAATAGATAATATGCCAAATTTTATTATGATCATAGTATATCAATGATAGTCACATAGACAAGAATAAGTGAAATTTACCTTTGTAGCATAGTGTATTTGAAGTACCAATATCAAATTACATTGGCCACTTATCTTACACATTTCAATGTGTTTATATGCATGATATGCGGTTATAGTGTTCTTAGAATACATGAATTATGTACCTTTCTACAATTAGTTAAGAGGAGCACTATACTTGAATGATATAGATGTAACATAATGGGTCCATAAGTTCATACATTAATGTATATCAACATCCTAATGTGGTAACAGTCAAGACCACCTCATGGATGATTCGTTTTATTTGTAAGCCATATAAATATTTAACTACTACATTAAACATTATAATTGTCATTGTTGTGAAAAATCAGTTGAATGAATCACTACAGATATCTAATGGAAGAGTCACTAAACATTATATACCAAATGATTGTTTATGTTGATCAAGGATTATTGTACTTACTATAACTGCTATTATAGCATTTTTGTGTTGATAGAGTGTTAGTTAATAAGCTATTAGAAGAAATTTACTTACTTATTGTAGCTTATATGACGATGGTGACTTTGGTCAAAGAAGGTTCATAGATTTTTGTTGGGCTGCTAGATAAGTTTAAGGTATATGCATTAGTGATCAACACTACTATACATAGATGATATGTACATCCCCTTTAGCTTAGGATGGATTGAGCCTCATATTTATCCGACCAATAGGGTGACTTATGACCATAAATTTGGTGATTTTTTTGTATTGTGATGCGGTTAATTTATTAACTTAAGGTTTCCTTATAGTTTGTTACACATTCAAGTCAAGCTTTTAATATTCGCTTATTAAGGCATCGTTCAACAATTGGTATATTATGAGACCAAATTAATTAGGCGCACATACCAAACTAAAAGTATGAGCATGTTGTAGATAGCATTATCATTTGTGATGTTTTTTTCTCAACTGTATTATTTAGATTTTGTGTTGTCTCGGAATTAGGATTGGTGTAGTAGCATAACTTTTGGCTTAGATTTGTATGAATAAGGTTAGTTGGATGATATGTATTTTTCATTGCAATTGCTGATTTTGATCTCGAAAAGTACTGATGTTATATCGCGTAATCATGTTTGTTTTTAGTTTGGCTGCTTTCCTCTTTCAGTATCTATCACCTTCTATCGCTTTGGTCACCGAAAAAGATGTTGCAACTTATCTTTAGTATTAATATACTTGAAAACCGACATATGATATGACTATAAAGTATAAAAATAATATCACCGTTTAGTTTCAAGTTTATAGGGTGTTTGGAATTGCGTATCTTATATTGTTTTTATAAAGCATATCTATAGTAAGGAAAGAATAGCTATCCCAGGCTGACAACATCACTTGAAAGTTACCCACTTTGAACTAGACCATGCCCATTGTTATCATGCAATGCGAAAGAATGCTTATTTTGAATCGTCAAAAGACCTCTTGAATAGCGCGCCCAACTATTTCTCTTTGATCCACAGATTTCTATACAACAGGAGATTTCTATACAACAGGTTATGAAATCTACAAAACACAAGCCACATTGAATAATTTATAGCATTTGTCAGATTTTTAACTTATTACACAATTGTGTTATAGGAGATAATAATAAATAAGTAAATTAGGAGCTATGTTATTAAAAGATTGCTGATTTTATCACCATATTTAATTGAAGTTTTGACATCAAATTTCAAAAACTCATTGAACATAAAGTTATTCAACACACGCACAAAGAATATAAAATTGTGACAAATCTGCACCAAATATTGGTTTTTTAGTTTAGGTTTGTCTTTGTTATACGTGACTATTCAATCATAACCTGATGAAATATTCATATGTTTGGTGATCATTTCTGAGTATGCCTTGATTTTTACATGTTTGATGACCAGACACACATAAGTTGGTAAACGGGTCAAAATGTATGATTTCATAGATAAATGGGTTGGGTTGATCTTAACCTGTATTATCTAAAATAATGGTTGTTTTTTTACAAACAATGAGTGTAATAAATAGGGAAAATTGACCAAAGGTACCCAAATGATAAACTAATTACTTTTTCGAGTGATCGTCCAAAGTTCTTGAAAAGCATTTCACCATTCCATGTTTTCTTTTAATTGTAATCAGGTCAATCATCATCCTTTGCTTTAAACCGTTATTCACAGTCATCGTAATACATCTTGAAGACTTGAAGCAATATGTTTTTCTTCTTAAGCTAAAAATGTTACCTTTTTTTTGTTACATGATTTTGATTGAAAAAGAGAGTCCACAATAAGGTACATAGTACATACATTCTAAACATTGTTTTTAGGCTTTTAACTTTTGAGTGTCTAATGAACAAAATTTCTCTTCGAATGCATTTTTTTGTTTGTGAAATCTAGCTTTATATAGATGGTAAAGTGGTTCATTTTTGCAATGGAATTAAATATAAGGTAAATGTATTAAAAAATTAATCTGTCATATTGATATGTATAACACCACAAGTAAGTGTTCACTAGCTGCACATGTGAAATGCTTATCACATTGAAAATTACATATATTTTTAGTTTTTAAAACTAATCTGTAGTTACTCATATCAACATAAGGTTTAATCATCAACTATCCTCAATTTTGTTTACGTTTTAACCACTTTTGATTATTTGAAATGAAAGAAATACATAATAATTTGTCCCTTAGTTGCTTGAAACAGCCACATGTAAATTTCCGTTGTTCTAATTTATTTTATTCTTGACCTTAGATGTAGTTTTGAAAATACATGCATCATGTTCATTACCAGGGTTGAGATGTAAAAAACTACAGTTAAGATCTCGAAACATAGAATAGGAATCTAACTTCGATTACGCATTATATTTGTATTAGTATTAGGTTTTTCTATCTATTGATTTACTTCTTTTAGTTATGGCTTATGAATCGATACCATGAAATTATTTTCATTTTCATAAACATATACATAAATATATCAATCTGATGTATGTCTATCCAATTATAATTTATGCGTATTGATGATTTATATCATTTTTATGTGATTCTTCCAACTTTTTATGTTGTATACAGGAGCTTTTTGCACTTGGCGAACAGATTGGCAATTTCGGCTTGGGGTTGTCAAATGACTTCATTCTTCAACATCTCAAAACAAGAGTGTTTGCTACATCCAAATCTTCTGAATATGAACATGCGTTGTTTGTTGATCAAGAACTTAATTGCATGATTTGTCAGGTATTTCAAGATTCAACATAAAAATGAAGAGTCCAATTCACATATTGTTAGATATCAGTTACTTATTCATTTATCATTTTATCATTTTATCTGATTTGGCAAAATTGAATCTAATTTGGTCAAACTTTACAAAATTCCGTTATATAAAGCAAATTCATGTATAAAATGATATATGAAATGTATATTAACTCCAACTATACTAGATACAATGAAATTACAGAAAATGCAATCAGTGATATAGACTAAGAGGGAGTTTGGGATTGCATTTTTTCTAGCGTTTGTATGTAAAACAAAAACTACTACGTTGTGCTAAAATATTCACCGATGGAGCTACTAAAACTAAAAGATGTTAGTTTCAAAGATTAAAAGATTTAAAAATATTTTATAATATTAAGATGATTAAAAGGTAAAAGAGATGATGAATAAGAAAAATAAGTATTTCATGTTATACTAAAATTGGTTAAGCTCATCCCAAAGACCCAAACACACTCTCAAATTTTATTGCGGACTGAATTTTCTATAATTCCATTGTATCTGTAATAAGTTGGTGAACGTAAGTCAAATATTTGTGTCATAATAACCAAACAACCAAAACTGTGTATGTTTATGAGTTTATCTGCTGTAAGATTACTGTTTATTATATATTGTATTTATCTAAAACATAAGCATTAAAAATATTATTAAAAATTCTTATGCATATTAGTTTATCTGTTAGTATAATTATACATAAACTTGGTCGACCCTAAAGTCTATAAAACTCGAACAAATCATCAGTTTCTACAATTCCATTATAATTTTCTTTATTTTTTTACAGGTTTCATAGTGGCCATATCTCTTCTTAAAGAAGCCAATTCTCAAAAAGATAAATGGACTATCAAAGTGAAGGTTGTGTCTCTATGGAAACAATATTACATTAACAACAATCCACCAGCATTATCAAGCGTGGATATGATCTTTAAGGACGAATAGGTATTGATAAATTGACAATCCTCTTTAATTTTATCTTATAATTTAAAATGGCATACTATTATTATTTAAAATTGGGATACTTTTAAATCTTATTGTTACCATTCACGCTACAATAAGAGCTGGATTCATTTCAGATTTTGATAAACTTTGCAAGACAATGCTGATTTCTTGATTTCAAACTTTAATGTAAAAAAGAATGTTGATGGTACAAAGTTAACGCCACATCAATATAAGTTACACTTTTTGAAAAAAAGCCAATGTTCGACATTGCCAAGACTTTACCTGCGATAATTATAATGATGGTTTGCAACTTCTGTCTTTCCAAGACTTCAACAATACCACATTCGACACAGTTAATCGATAATAATATTAAGTAAAAAAGTTTTAAAACCGGCGTGCACGGGTATAATATAACTAGTTATATATAAAAGATTGGAAAGAATCTCTATCTTTTCTCTTGACAACTTTTGATTTATATAAGATGATAAAGTGAAGTTACATGTGTAGTATTTTAGGTGTCAATCATATTTAATTCTTTCATATGTGGCTTCAAGCTTTCAACTTCTAATGTACTTTAGTTCACCTTTTATTACTTGTTTGACTTCTAATGTACTTTATATTCCGTAGCCAAGACTTTGTAATATCTCACTGACTCGAATGTTATTTTGGGCTCGAATATTTTATTCGTTGATACCGCATCAGTGAGGTAAAATCTATCTTCAGATGGTCTTCCATATTCCTTAAACTAGTTGCTGATAGAGCTTTATAAAACACTAATTAATTCTTATCAGTGTATAAATTTAACTCATGGTATCTTATGTTTAAATACTATCAAAGACCATTGGGCAAATTCTTTTGCTCAATACTCCGTATATGTTACGAGAGCAAATATGTTTTATCAAAGAAACAAATCGGAAATAAATATTATAGTTGAAATACTAGTTAAGGTCTAAAGGGGTAAAAGCCATCCCTATCAAGGTAAATGTGCATGCTTGGAAAGTTCGGCTAGACTATTTACCGACGAGACTTAATATCTCTCGTCGTGGTATGGACATTAATTCCATTTCGCAACAAGAAGATTTTTGGATCAAAGATTTCTGCTATGGCATCTATTTTTGATGATGTGGTGTCTAGATCTTTTTTTTGGTGTCGGTTTAGATGTAAAGCGTCTTTTAGTTGGATTGATTAGCTTAAAAATCCCCATCTTGTTTCTTTGTAATCTCCAGCTCCTTGCTAGTTTCTTAATAAATTTCCCGTTAAAAAAAAAGGTCTAAAAGGGTAAATTTTAAGCACTTGTTACCATCCAATGTGGCTAAAATAGTTGATGATACCACTTTTAAGAAAAATTGTTTTCAACTTATTTTGTTTCAGAGGACAGCCCTTAATAGTTAAGGTAACAATTTTTTCAAATATTTACTATCATACATGAATCGCAAAAATATAAGTATAATTTACGTAATTTCAAAATTTTGTTCTGATATCATAGGTGTGTTTGCGTGTTCAATGGCGGAGCCTAAAATATGATCAAGAAGGGCATCGAGCAAAAAGTGGTTAACTTTTTTGCGGACAACAACTATGGCGTATCTTTAGCATAATTTGTAATAAATCGGGTCGGGTCTAATATAAAGCACCAAAAATTTTCTACTACGATGAAATTAATACTAATTACTTTAGGGGTTTATAGATAATATTTGATTGGTGATTTCTAATAAAATATTTTGAAATAAACTTACTTAGGCTTTATAATATTTACGAATTACTTAACAATTATTCTATGTATAAAGAGTGGTAAGATTTAAAAGGAAATCGTTTGTGGTTTGATGAGTTATTTAGGTAAAGGATAAATGATTATCACATTAGTATTATAAATAAGTATAAAAAAACCATTTGAGAAATCATTAAAAATCATGCTAATTATAATTCACAAGTTATTGTACCAAAAGACAATATGACTTTATCGAACCATAAAAAAAAAATTAAAAAAAAAATAAAACCGGTACATAAAGATAGACAATATTGAATGATACTACTACCTACGAGTAGTAAATAATAAATATATACCCACTAACCCAAACCCACTTTCTCACTTTCCCATTAAACCTCTCTTCCCCATTAAACATTCATTCCCCATTTTTTCCTATAGAAAACAACTTCAAAACCATCAGAAAATAGATTTTTGCACTAGAGAACAATTAAATCGTTGACAAAGTGAGAGACTGAGAGCAACGAGGGCAATCTGGTTTGTGAGTGAGTGCACCGGACTTTTCCCCCTCCAAATTGACTTTTTTCTTATATATTTTGTGTATCCACAATAACTTGGTTGGGGGCGTCGCCCCCCGCTACTATCAAGGTGGCTCCGCCCCGGGGTGTGTTATCGGGTACCGGCTAGGTTAAAAATAAATACTTTATTAATTTTTATTATATTTTGAGTAAACTGCAATTTTGAGACCTACATCACTATCAGAAATTATTGGCACCTTACATATTTCGTTAGCCAAACGTTTAGCATCATACATCTCCAAGGACGAACGGTGTAAATATTTTTTCGGTAACTATTAACGTGAGTCTAACTAAGGGTTGTTTTGGTCTTTTTACTTGTAAGAGGAATGTGTTTTCTGTTTTTTTTCCTATAGCTAGAGGAGTGGGGACTCATATAGTATCTCAGTTTCCCACGGATTTCTTGTAAATAAAATGTTTTTCTAATAAAGTGATGTTTATAATAATAATAATAATAATAATAATAATAATAATAAAGTAAACAGTAAAATACATCCCTCTTACAAGTAAAAAGACCAAAATAACCTTGTGTTAGACTCCCGTTAATAGTTAACGAAAACATATTTGCACCGTCCTTCTTCAGGTATGTATGATGATAAATGTTTGGCTAACGAAGGATGTAATGTGCAAATATTTTTTGACAGAGATGTAAAGTCTCAAAAATTGCAAACCACAAAAATGTATTTTACAATTTACTTTTATATTTTTGTTGCTGATATAGTGACCAATTTAATGTTTATGTATGTTAATATGAGGCACTTTATTTTGCTTACCAACAAATACATACTTACCAAAGGACAAATCCTCACCATTCATCTAGTTTGATCTAATGGTGAGGATTAACCTAAGATTTAAAAGGTAAACCTAAGTCCATGTTTTTTTTCTTGTCTTTTTTTCTTTTTTTTTATTCAAATATTTTTTTTTGTCTTTTATTTTTAATTCAATTTTTTTATTAATTTTTTTTGAATTCGTTTTTTTTAAATTCACGTTTTTTTAAATTCGCGTTTTTTTTATTTACATTTTTTTAATTCGCGTTTTTTTCTTCGCCTTCATACGTTTTCGTCTGTTTTCATACGTTTTCATCTGTTTTCATTCGTTTTTGTCCGTTTTCATACGTTTTCGCCCGTTTTCATACGTTTTCGTTCGTTTTCATACGTTTTCGTCCATTTCATCAGTTTTCTTTCATTTTCATACGTTTTTAGACGTGTTTTTACGCTTTCATACGCATTCTTCTGTTTTCTTATGTTTTCATTTGTTTACATTTAGATTAAACAACTTAAACAAGTTGATTTTGCTTTAAACACATAGTTATTTAGTGTACTTTTGTTTATTATTTAAGTTGTGATTGAATTTGTATATTTAATGGATACATTGTAAGTATTTCAATAGGTTTTAAAACGGGATTTGAAAATATCTATGGTTGATCAGTGAAGAAGCTTAAACAAAGCACAATATCTTCATAAACAAACTGAAGAAGCTCAAACACATGTTACATCACAGGTGATATCACGTGTGGTATCACAAATGATATCACCTGTGATTTCACAAGTGATATCATCTGTGATATCACACATGATTCAACAAAATAGAAGAAGCTGACATATCTGTGATGTCACGAGTGACATCAAATTCTCCTCCAAAAAGTTGAGCATCATGAGAATGAGATACACGAAAAATTAGCAATAAAAGTGTGGTAGTTAGTAGTTATTCAAAAAATCACAAGTGATATTCTGAATATCACAAAGTGATATTCAGAAAATCACAAGCTATATTCAAAATATCACAAAATGATATTATGAATATCACAGAATATCACTCGTGATATTCCGAAACATATGAAAACGTAAGAAAACGGATGAAAACGTAAAAGGATGAACGAATACATATGAAAACGGACGAAAACGTAAAAACACGTCTGAAAATGAACGAAAACGAAAGAAACCGGATGAAAACGGACGAAAACGTATGAAAACGGACGAAAATGAACGAAAACGTATGAATAATGGACGAAAACGTAAGAAAACAGACAAAAACGTATGAAAACGGACGAAAACGTATGAAAACGGACGAAAATAGATGAAAACAGACGAAAACGTATGAAAACAGACGAAAACGTATGAAAGCGAAGAAAAAAAACGCGAATTAAAAAAACGTTAAAAACGTGAAGAAAAAAAAAACTTTAGTAAATAAAAACGTGAATTAGAAAAAAAAAAGTGAAGAAAAATAGAAAGCCAAAAAAAAAGTGAAGAAAAGAAAAAGACAATAAAAAAAAACCTGGACTTAGGTTTATCAATTAAATATTAGGTTAATCTCCACTATTAAATCAAACTAGATGAATAGTGGAGATTTATCCCTTGGTAAGCATTAAAATAAGAGTAAGCAAAAGAAAACCCGTTAACATATTATTTGAAAAAGTATGATAACATAGTTGTATCGGGATAATTATTGCATGTGTCGATGTATGAAATTTCAACGTTTGAAAGATTACGTAGCTAGCGAAATTTGAACCTTAAGCTGATATAAAAAAGGGTTTTTCTAACATGTGCCCCGGGGGCACATGTTAAGCACACAAAAAGGACGGCGGGACCCACGAAAAAGGACGTCCGGACCCACAAAAAATACACTTTTCAAATAAAATATGTGGGTCCGGACGTACTTTCGTAGGCCCGCACGTCCTTTGTGTGCTAACATGCCCCGCACACTGTTAGAAAATCCTATAAAATAAGGATAATTAGTATTTACCCAATCTAACATGAAAATGTATATATACCCAAAATACAACTTTTGAATGCATGATGTACAATGCATTTAAAGCATGTTTTGGGTAAATATGGCATTATCATGTTTAAGTTGGGTAAATATGGAATTGCCCCAAAAAAATATAGGGTCGCAAATTGTTAATCGGTGGAGGTTGGCAAAACATACTGTTGAGGGACTGAATATGTAGTACAATGATACAAATTGATCAATTTGAAGTTGAGTTGGATTGTGTTCGCCAAATTCCTATATCTATATAAATCATTCACGAAGGAATTAAAAAATCAAATTCCTTGAAAGCCAACAAAAAGAACGACTTGCAGTTTAAGGTAACACTTGTTTTAGGTTTATGTTTTAGCATAAGTTTTTGCTTTTCTGTTTTGAATGTTAAGCTCACAAATAACACTTGTTTTAGGTTTATGTTTTAACATAAGTTTTTGCTTTTCTGTTTTGAATGTTAAGCTCACAAATTGTATCAGTTAAACTATTGGAAGTGTTTTAATTAAGTTGCATGCTGTTAGAATCTGTATCCATTGAGAATGATTTTTATTGAGAAAGCTTGATGTACTTTCGATTTCAATTTAATTTTTTCAAGTGTAAAATTCATGTTTATGTGATTCTAATTCAAAATGTATATAAAGAAAATCAAAGATGAAAATTTTGAGTGCTTTGTGACAAAAGTACAATTGTAAATCATACATGTAAATTTAATTAATTATTACTTTAAACAAGATCTTCTTATTTTTCTTCTCAATATAATTTTTTAAATTAAGTTTTCTTAATGGAACCGGATATTTTTCATATATGTTACAGGTTACTCTAGCATTAAAATCTTAATTACCATGTAACTTTTATGTACCTCCAAGTAATTTTTCTCTATACAGACTCGTATAAAAAAAAAGTTATAGTGCTAGCTTTAGCTATAGAGAGATAGATCATTATCATCTAAATCTATAAATATTTACTTCTAGGGTGTCTGAGGATTTTATACTTATTTGTTGGTTTAACCCATTCTATTAAGTACGTAGTATATAATATTATTATAAATTAATAATAAAATAAACCAAATTTTAAGATTCGCTGGTTTGGTAAACATATATTGTTATGATACTTTATAAACATTGTGTTGATGTTACATAAGCTAGTATTATCTGATTGTCACATTTTATGATCATAGTTATAATTATAGTTTTCATTCCATATGATAACATATATGTTGATTTCAACTAAGTGACAATATTTTTAGCCAAAGGTATATATGTGAAAATTTGACATTAAGCAATAATAGGGTTGCTTCCAAGTTAACTTTGTAATTTGTATCTTGTATTCAAATCGTGTTCTTTACTTGCCTATATAATTTGTTTCTCAATGACTTTGAGTTAGCTCTATGATTTTGAGTTGTTAGCTCAATATCAAATCAAGACACTAATATTTGCTTTTCTTTTGTAAGGATTTGTTGAATCATCATGGATCGTACAAACAACGCGTACTTGAAATCATACCCGACAAATAATAATCAACATCAGTTCAATAGCTTTACGGCAAAAAATCCGAGTTCGCTGAATGGTGAAGATCAAGTTGCAAGTTACGCCATTAAGAAAGACAATACCGATCCTAAGGCACCCACATGTTGTGAAATTTTGTTTGGGTGTTTGTTCGTGTGCGTGTTTGTTTGGCTTACGATTTATCTGACATGTAGCGGTCCGTCTTCATCTTCAAAAGATCCTTTCATTTATAAGCATCATTTGAAGACCCAACAACATGATATAGACTTCTACGTAAAATCGGGATTTAATAAGAAACATCCCGTTGGTAGTCCTGCACGAGTCAAATTGGAGAATAAAATCATCAAGGATTACAATGAAACTAAACAAAGTGAGTGCCATTATGAACTTTGGCAAAAATGGCTATTAGCCGAAACAAATTATCCAACTCCTGCCTGTCACGACCTTGAAAGGAAGGGATTAAGGGATCCGAAAGAAACAACTCCAATAAATCCATGAAGGTTACTCTAATTCTAGGTGTTTCAGAGACATCATCTTTGAAATTTTCCTTTGTAGTTAAATATTCTAGAAATCAATTGTTTTGGTTGCTTAGGTTTTATATACAAGTTATTTCTATTTAGGTTCTTCAATATTATGAGTTGTCTTTCATTTATTTTCAGAAAATTGTGATTGTGATAGTGTTATTTTTATGTTTTAGTCTTAATCTCATTCGTTATATACAAATGGTCCAACAATTATGTTTAGCACAAAATGTAGGAGGTGGATCAACGGATGTCTTAATTCGGCATATAGATCAGTTCTTGTCAATGGGTCACTTGCAAAGAATTCAAAATCCAAAAAGGTCTAAGGCAAAGAGACCCACTTTCACCCTTTCTTTTCACTATTGCGGTTGAGACCATTCATGTTGTGTTGTAAGACGCCGAGTCTAAAGGAATATTCAAAGGCGTTAAAGTAGGTACAAACGAAGTTGACATATCTCACCTCCAATTTGCGGATGATGAATTAATAATGGGGGGATGGTCTATTGAGAATGCCAAAAGTTTGTGTCGAATTTAAGATGTTTTCACTTCTCATCCTTGTTAAAAATCAACTTCTCATCCTTGTTAAAACTGTGATTTTGAGTAGTAGATTTAAAAGGATAGTTATATTGCTAGTGTATATATCTATTTTCCAAGTCATGGATGTGATACGGCGATTATGCGCCATTAAAAAACGTTTTCACGATTACTTAAAAGGTGTTTGATGGAGTAATTTTGTGCCATAGCTAAAAGTCACGTCAATTGAAATGCTCATATATATATGCCAATACTAAAAACAATTGATAAGATAATTTGAGTAATTTTGTATCTCAATAGTTCGAACTACAAGTAGCTTGAATTTAGAAGATACTTCACATACATGTTGATTTCAACTAATTATCAAATCAAATCACCCTAATGGTTATATATATGGGGGCAATTTTCGTTCGGGTGGCAACACTTCTAGGCACAAAGTTGGCGTATTCCTCAAATAAACTTTGAGACTTGCGACTTTTCTACTTTTAATCTTAGAGTGCCAAGTATCCCTCGACATTTGTGAACCCAATGATTATTTTCTGACTTTTACCAGCTATACTTTTAAAGCGACCTAGACTGAGCGACTTTTTAAGATTCTAGCAGAAATTCTTTTTTGTCCTTTAGTAAAAAAAGTCAAACTTCCTAAAATATTATTTTATACTTTTAGCAGTGTTGTAAATATCGGTCTTAGCGGCCGATATATCAGTGATATATCGCTTATCGGCGGTCCACCGATACGATATTTCACTTATCGGTCAAATTTATCGGTTGGTCAATATCGGTCAAATATCGGTCAATATCGGTTATATCGGTCATATCGGTCAAATATCGGTTAAATATCGGTTAAATATCGGTCAAATATCGGTCAAATATCGGTTATATCGGTCATATCGGTCAAATATCGGTTAAGAGTGGGAAATACATAACTAAATGCATATACAATGTAAAATTTGTAATATTTATATAAAATATATAATTAAAAATATTAAATATAACAATAAAACTAATAAATATTTATAAATATGTATATAAAATATATAAATACCTATAAAAAAATTAATTTCTTTATAATTTAGGGTCTCCGTTATATCACTGATATATCGCCGCCAAGACCGATATGGCGCTTGGCGGTGGTCGACCGCCGAGGGACCACCAAGAGATATTTACAACACTGCTTTTAGCGCATTCCCAATGTTGAGCGACTTAAGCGAAATAATGTTAGCGACTTTTTTTACTTTATACTTCTGTACATTTTTGTACTTTTTTACATAACTTTTCAAAATTATAATTTTAAACTTTTTTAAAATATTTACACACACACACAAACACACACACCAATACTCTACTACCCCAAAACACAAATCAAAAAGTGAAATCAAAATCCTAAACCTTTAATATACTCGAACCCTAACTGAAACCCTAATTAATTAGTCAATTAAAGTCCCAAATGGCAAACTTATTTGGATTCTTTGATGCTAAGGTAACGGTTCGTTCCCAGGTTAAGTTGCTTTCAAAGATTAAGTCTAAGTTGTTAAGCAATCCAGATCGAATGAGGTTGTTTAGAGCAACTGTTTTTGGGCCATGGTTAGATATTCCTAAACAAGGCAATGACAATCATTTGGTGAATTTTGTTTTACAACACCAGGTATGTATCCCTAAACCGCTTGATTCTTGTCCCCCCATTTTGTACAAAATTGGGAATAATTTATTGCAATTCGGTCGTGGAGAGTTTCTATTGATGACCGGATTTCGTTTTGGTCCTTTGCTTTCCACTGTAGAAATTGAGCGCAGTCCTTTTGGTTTGCGTGTCTTTCCTGAAAAGCAGTTTCTAAGAAAGGTTACTGTAAAAGGGAGTGAGCTTTACATTGTTTGAGAACGATACACTATTTTCAAAGTTATCAAATGAGGATGCGGCAAAAGTATGTCTGTTGATAGTCGTTGAGGTCGTGTTCATAGGTCGTGGACCTTGGTACATCGTTGACAATCATTTGTTGGAATTAGTTGAGGATTTTGGGTCATGGAATGCCTATCCATGGGGAGAGTTCTTGTGGAGACATTTTTACAAAAAATTAGCCAATGTGGTACCCCGGCATTACCACGCTTACTTCAAAGAGAAATCCGAAGAAAACCCTTCTAAAGCTGCAACATATAATATTTGTGGCTTTCTCTTGGCTTTTAAGGTTAGATTTGTAGACATTTTATGAGCATATCAGTTTTTGTTAACTATTTTTGGATACAAATTTGTTATACTGCTTTCATTGTACATTACTTTGATTGTTTTCATTCATTTTAGATATGGATTCTTGAGAGTTATCCCAATAGCAGTTCGTGGTGGACCAAAGACCCGACAAAGATACCACGTTGTCTTTCTTGGTCAAAGGGTAAAACATTCGCCAAACGTGATTATAGTAGACTTTTTGGTCCGGTAAGCATTTCCATTTGTTTGTATTTGTCAAATAAGTAACGACTTCTTTATATTTGTTTGTGACAGAGGGGGCTCAGAAGGGTGTGCAATAGGTGCCATCGCACAGGGCCGCAACTTAAAAAGGGCCACATTTTTATTAGTTTTGCATATAAATACGTATAATATTAAACATATATGAGTCATATAATTCAAGTTTATATACAATTTCTCTTTAATTTACAAGTGTATTAGGGCCTCTTTCTTGTTATTGCCTAGAGCCACGAAAAACCACGAGACGACCCTGTTTTTGACTTTATAATTATTTGTTTACTAGGGTTCGAATCCAGTAATGGATCTTGTTCCAACTAATGCAGAAAGGTTACAACCATGGTTTACACCTAGTAATGCTTATTTTAGAGAGTTGGATCATGTAGAAAGGTTACAACCATGGTTTTGCTCTTAAGCTGTGAAGTGCTAACGTTGGGAAAAGAAGCAACTATTCATGTATCAGTGGAAGGAAGCACATTAGTATCTTGTGGTTTGTCATTAGACGTTCTAGTTTTAATTTTAAGCATTCTAGGTGCAAGAACCTTCGTGTTACTAATCTTATCTTGTTCATACTTTCCTAGCTTTTCTTTCAACTCAACTATAGTATGTAACAAATCTTGATTTTCTGAGCGAATGTTTCCACTAACGTTTAAGACTTATTTAGTGTATGCAAGATGATGATCAAATTCTTGTGATGCCTCAGCACGAGTCTTTTTTAGCAAATCAAATATGACACCATATTCGGTTTTTACTTTGGCAATTTCTTGTTCATATTTTGAAATATGACATTTTAAAGACACATTTTCATCATCCAGTTGTTCAATTTTTGGATAAAAAGATTTTGAACACAACTGGTTGATCTTGTTTTGCAAAACAAGTTATCGAGTTTGACAATATTTTTGACACCATTGAAGACGAAGTTTTGCATTAGAAAGCTCATTTAACAATCGCTCATTTTCAATTTTTAAAGACTTGATTTGAGACACATTATCGTTATGCTCAACATTATCAACAGAGTCAACAGAATCAACAGCAATAAAATCAAAAGCATATGCAACATAATGTAATAACACAATATTTATGGTATCAACACAGATAACATCTTCCAAGAGTCAGTCAACATGATTTCTTAACATTTTCTTTTTCCGTTTAGTATTTGAAATCGATGTTTTTGTTTTATCGAAAACTGTTTTCATAAGTCCAATCTCTTTCTGAAGTTCCCCGTTCCCAATAAATTGCACACATTTTTAGATTTCAGACATGTAGTAAAAGTCCTTTCTGAAAAATATCCCTTTGTTTTCGCGCAAATGGCGATTGAAAATGTTCAGCTTTTATTTCAGAATTAACTTCAATTGCATGTTCCAAAAGTTTGATGTCAGACATAAAAGTGTCAAAATATTTTAGAACATGACATCATTCAGCTAATGGCTTTATTTCACTAAAAGAAGGTAAATGACCATTAATTTGAGCAATATTGGAGTGGGGACCATCATGAGAGGAGGACTCAGGAGTAGGTGTGATAACCCAAGGTGTGTTAGAAGTATCCTGTTGTGTGACAAAAGTTATGGATTTTGAATAGTTAAATGGTTTGTTATAAACAACATTTTCTATTTTTAACCGACTCTCGTCTTCTGCATCTAATTCCTCAAAACGATTATATTCAACAACACTCATAATTGAGTCATCAATTCTATGTTCTGCACTGTAAACTTGAGGATTTGGTTTGAATGCTTGATGAGTGTCTAAATACTCATCATTTTTGTACCGTTTAGAATGCCAAAAACATCTGAAAACACTCCGAAATGCATCAAAATGATAAAAATATCACAAATAAGTGTTTTATGTGTTTTAAATGCAAAATACCAAAATCAGATGAAAACGTATCAAGTTTGCATAATTGGCAGTTTTAGTCCCCCAAGTTTAAAAAGTTGTCAAATCTAGTCCCTGGAATCTAAAAATATGGAGTTTTATCATTCAAGGTCCCTGAAATATTCATAGTTGTCAAAAATGGTCCTTGAATGAATCTTTGGTCAAATGGCAGAAAAGGTCCCTCAACTTTACAAAAGTGTCAAAATTGGTCCTTGGATTTTTAAAAATGGAAAATAATCAAATGTGGTCCTTGTACTATTAAAGATTGGCAAATTTGGTCCTTTTGATAACTTTGGAAAAATTGCAGGATCAGCACATCAAAAATCCAGAAATTACAAATATGGTCCTTGTAGATCATAAACCAAATGGACCCCCTTTTTATTATTAAGCCCAGCCAAAACCCTTTGACCCCCTGCCATAACCCACTTGACCCCCCCTTTATTAATATCAAATGGTCAAAATAAGTCAAACCCGCCAAAACCCACCATCACTGTTTCACTCTCTCTCCCACTCCTGCAACCACGAAACCATGGTGGTTTCACCACTGTTTTCCCCACTCTCCACCTCACCACCTGCCTCTACACCTGTCTAACCACCCCCTTCCACCTCCACATCCACCAAATTACATTAAATGCAAATACCTGCTCAAACACCTTTTGCCGTCAAAAATTCCACATGGACGATTCTGATGATTTTGAAAGATTCAATGGTTGGATTGAGGTGGGATTTAATCTGATGTCGACAAGGAAGCTTTTGGATGCCTATTAAAAGGAAAAGAAGACAGAGAATTAGGTGTCGCATGTCTTAGACCAAATTCGTAGTGTAAAACTTTAAATTCTGTTGTGAACTTTTAAATTCAGTTTTATTTTCAAAGTTGTATCATGTTTCATGGTTAATGAAAGTTATTTCAATAGGTTCTCAGTTTCAATTCTCAAGTTTGAATTAAATCTTTAGCATTTTCAAGCAAAATTGACACTTTGCTTTAATCTTGTTAAATATTGTTGTTCTTGTTCATTTAATCTCATTTCAGTTACCTTTTAAGCTTTTTGAAGCTTTGCTATCACTTAGAGGACTTGTAACTTAGTTTACTTAAAAAAACATAAAAATCAAAGAAAATAGAAATAAAATAAAAATGAGTGTTCATGATGATGAAGGCTTGGAGCAGGGTTGCTCATGGATTGCCCTGGGTTAGATGCCTCAAGGGAGGCTATAGGATATGGTAATGGTTCTTGGATAACTTATTCTCAGTTTAGATCAATTTGTAAGCTTGGTATTATATGCTTATTTGGCCTTCTTAAGTTAATTTGTTGCTTTATATTATATGTTTTTTCATTGGGATATTTGTTTGTTCAGTTTTTCATTTTCAATGCCAATTTTAGCATAATCATGATCAATGAGTCTTTGTTGTTTAAAGTTGTGTTTCTGTATTTCATTAAGCTTATTATCCTATTTTAAGATCTTATGATTCAGTTTTATGGTTTAAAACGGTGATTTACTTTAAAAACCTCATTTTAAGTTATTTTAAGGAATGTTTGGTTCAGTGTAACTCACTGAGTTTCAGTGAGTTTTATTGGGTCCAAGTGCTTTAAACAAGTCATATTAAGTTCCTTTAGGTCATTTAAGAAATAAAAACCAGGTCTGTTTTGGAGAAAAGTCAAAATCATCTTGAATCCATCTTAACTGTTAATCTGATGAAGCAGTTAGTTCCATAATCTCCACATTAGCTTATTAGTTGTTAATCTAGCTTAATTACATCTCTTTTTAGCTTAATATAACATAGTTAATAAGTAGAATCAATTATAAGTTCATAAAAGTCAAAGTTTTAGTGTAACTTAAAAAGTCCAATTTTTCCTTGGTCAGTTTTTGAATTAAATTAAGAATTTTATTGTGTGTTTAATATTGAGATTTAGCCTATAACCTTTTGGGATAACTAAGTTTAGCTGCTTATCTTAATTAGAAAAATATTAGTTTATCTCTGCTTAGCTTATAAAGTGCTTATTTCTCAGCTTGTTTTAGATACCTTTTCTGAAAAGTGCCCTGTGCACAGATTTGCTAGCCTATTTCACAAGCTCTCACAGAGCTTATTAGTGAACCTTATCTTGTGTATTTTGTCTTTTTAGAAAGCCCACCTAGCTGTGTCTCTAGTTCAATGCTTATTTTCCATCTTTTAGCTTATTTAATAGGAATGCTTATTGTTTTTTGTTTTGTCCATTTAATCTAGTACAATGTTCATTCAGTGTTTTCAAGCTTTTGCATAAGCTCATTATAAGCTCATTAGTGGATACCACAGTGAGAATCTTAGCTTTTTAGAAAGCTTAATTGGTATACTAGTTAGTTCCATTGTTTGTTTTCATTTCCTAGCTTATTTAGGTGTTTAAAAATAAGCTAGAAAGTAGCTAGAAAACCAATTAGTGTCCTGTGCAAACAGTGAAAACTTGTGCTTATTTGGAAATTGTAGTGCTTATTTCTAATTCATTTTGCTTTTTCAGTTGTAATTCTAGCTTATTATTAGTTGCCTAGCTTATTTCCAGTTTACCTTAGCTTATTTTCTAGCTTATTAGCCATCTTAGCTTAATACTTGTGCTTATTTCCATTTCTTGCCACTGTTGAAATAATAAGCTCAAATCTGAGCTTATTAGTTGTTTTTATAAAAAGTTGTAGTTATAAAATTTGCTTATCTAATTGTGCTTAATCAGTTTCAAAAAGAAAAAGTCCAAAAAGAAAATAAAAAAAATCAAAAAGCAAGTTGCGGGATTCGAACCTGGCCCACCCAGCTCACCATACACACACCTTACCATTCGCCCTGGGTCTTTGACTGGTATATGTTTGCAAAGTTTAATATATAACCCCTTTTTGTTTCATTTAGCTTATTCGATTAAATTAGCTTATTTTCAGCTTATTTAAATAAGCTTTTACATCTTTTGTAATTTTCCTAGCTTTGTATTGTTAATAAGTATTTTATAAAAAAGTTTCAGATTTTTCCGAATAGTTTTAGTATTTTTAATCATTTAATTAGTGTAAAACAGTATTTAATTCATAATAAAAAATATAAAAGTCAAAAAAATATAAATCTTTTTTCTAAAATTTTCTTTTGTCATTTAGTAAGTAATAAAATTGTTTTTACACTCGTAGGACTTTTATTTTACAAATTTTACGTTTTTTTCTTGCGCACTCGCGTAATTTTTACATATAACGCACGTTTTCATTATAGGTCACGTTTTTAGATAATTTAGGTTTACGCTTTAATTAAAATAGTTTATTTAAGTTATTTTATTTTATAAATCAAGAAAAACATCATTTTAAAAATAGTGATAGCGTTTATTTAATATATTTTAGTTTTTTTTAATTTTCTTTAATTTGCATTTAAGCCCCTGTAATTTACAAACTTTATCTTTAGGTGTAATTATCATTCACAATCCTTACTGATCACTATCCTTAGTGATTATTCGACATCTGAAAGTGTTAAACACCATTAATCCTCCGTGGGACTTAACGACCTGTGGAAACACTAAACTCTCCTGGATCTAATTGTATTTGTTTCAGACTGTTTGGACTTTTTATTACGGTTGACCATTCACAAGTGGTTAGCTTGTGTGATAAAACCTGACTGTCTGGAGCGAATCAAATTTTGGCGCCGCTGCCGGGGAGGCTTTAGCGTGTTTTAAACATTTCCAGATCCATACTTGCACATATACCACCTTTTGTAAACAGTTTTTTTTTAAAAGTTATAAAAATCAAAAAGTTCATTAACGCTTTTCCTGAAGTGTTAACAACACCAAAAATATTTTCATTCTTTGTTTTTACAAAATGTTTTTCAAAAATACCAAAAATATTCCTCTTTACCCTCTTACCCTTTTGATTCTTTATCTCTTACCCTCTGGAACCATTTGATTCTTTCTATGTCTCATCCTCACCCTCTTGGTTGTCAACGGTGTGGTGGTCCTTATAATGGTGGCAATTGCCCCAGTTGTAGCATGGTGGAATCAGGAAACGGGTCTGTCTATAACCAGGATCCCTATTCCTACCATAACACAACTGATTTATTCCATCAGCTACCGCACTGTGAGACTCAGCAGTTTTACTGTTGTGAGTACTGTGGTGGTTCACACTACAGTTTTGATTGTCAATCGGGAAACACGCTTGTCTATGAGCAGGTTCCTGATAACAATTATGACTACAACACATATAACTCACAGCCACATCAGTTTTACTGTTGTGAGTATTGTGGAGGTCCTCACTCTAGCTCGGATTGTCAAAAAGGGAACCCATTTCCTTGCAACAATTACGACTATACATTTCAAGACCAACCTCCACAGTATCAAATGAATCAGGCACCACCTCAGCCTGATCCACTTCCTCAAAATCTTCTCCTTGATCTTTTGGATTTAGTGAAAGATTTGAAGGAATCCCAAGATAATCCAAATAAAAAATCAATGGAAGTTTTGTTAGAGCATAGAAGAACGGGCGCTAAATTAGATTCCCAGATTGCCTTTGAACAATCTATTAGGGAATCAATTGCAAAAGAAAAAACAGCCAATCTAGCTCTCAATTTCGTTTTATTCCTGATGACAGTGATGATGAGGATAACCTTGATATCCTTCAATTCTATAAAGATTCATCAAGTTCATCAGTTGAAATTCCTTCCATGAAAAATCAGGGAGAAAAGACTATGATGGAATTACTAGCAGAAGAACAAATGGAAAGTATAAAACATATGTATGCTAGTCCTTCTCAACTCCCTCAGTCTGTTGTTATCACACCCGATATTCCCACTCACTCTCTGAACATGGGGGATGAGCATCTTGACACTGTTCCTGAAAAGGAATCGGACGAATTCATAAAGTCTAGTGTTGAGAACCTTGTCCCAATCCCGGGAGAGTCACAGGGAACTTCTGATCATATGTGTGATTCTCCTTTCCCTCTTGAGTGTTCAAAAGATCATTTTGAAACTTTCTCCGATTTTAGCGATGATTGTAAATCTTATGGAGACATTGAGAATGTTGAGGCATCACTTTCACATTTTGATGTTGATCCTCTTCTTGAGGAGTTCACCGATGAACTCACTCACATCATTCCACTTTCATCGGAAAGTGATGATGATCTCTTTGATTTCAAAGCCAACCTAGGAGAAATTGAAAGTCTCCTTTGTAATGATCTTTCACTCACTTCTCACCCTAACAGTCCAATAGAGAATGTTAATCACTTTGTTCCTGAAGCGTTCAAAACAACTCTCACTAATCCTCTATTTGAATTCGACTCTGAATTCACTTTAATTTCTGAGAATCCACTCTTTGATACTCAGATTGAGGATAGTGATGAGTCTACAGTGGAACAAGAGTTCACAGACTTACATTACGTGAATGATTCTCTTTACGAGGAGTTCTCCTTTGAACTCACTCATATCATATCTCCACCTGAGTATGATAACTTCCACTTTGATCTAGACATAAATGATCTTTGTGTTCCGGAGGGAAATGTTCTCAGCCATGAGAACTTGCTTGATATCAAAATCCCATCCCTCCCACCCAGAATATGTCTTGATCAAATGAGCTTAAATGATGAGATTCATGATCCAGAAATCATGAATTCTCCTTTTGATAATGATGAGTTAGTCATGATTTTTATCATGATTTTCTTTCTTTTCTTCACCTATACGGTGACTTCTCCTGTTCTTCACTCCTTCGGGAATGAGGACACTATTTTTGATCCCGGCATTTTCATTTATCATTTTTGAGCCGGTTCTATGCATATCTCATCGGTGTGGAACTTTCACGTACTTCCATGTTTATACAAACATCTTGAATGAAAGTCCGATGGAGATTGTCTCTTCCACTTACTTCCCCATGAACAAATTAATTCGGGTCGAGTCAAGCTAGTGACTCGGTAATCAAAAACAGTAGCACACACCACATGGGTTTTCACCCGTGTGTACCACCTTAGTGTGGGGGAGATGCCCCACATGTTGTATATAGATTAAAAAAAAAAAAAAAAAAAAAAAAGAATAATTGTTGTGTTTCCACACTTGGCTAGTAATGTTATCTTTTTACGTTCAAGGATTCGGCATAATAGCCGGGACTTTGAATATTGATGACAATATTCATTTCTAAGTGTGGGGGGGGGAAATTCTGGCGAATTTGATCATAAATGTACCCTTTTAGTCCCTTTTTCCCTCAAAATGGCCAAATTTTAATTTTTTTTTATTTTAGTGGAAGTACTATGTACTAAACACAACAAATGGTAATCAGTCCACCATGTCTAACCCACATAAGGATTGGCTAATCCAGGAGCAA
>OU343217.1:273149110-273228779 GCA_910596185.1 Chrysanthemum makinoi
TAAGACCCAAGTCGCTGAACACAAGTCGCTAACGAACCAAATCGCTAAGCATACAAGTCGCTAAGCATAGAACGTGAAAAGATCAAAATATAATTGCAAACTGTTGTAACATGTGACAATTCAACTGTAACAAAAATTCTTACCATGTATCAAATGAAATATAAAAATATTTAGTGAGACTGAAAAAGAAAACTATAAACCCTTTTCCGACCAATTACTCGAGTCACAACAGTTGGGATGACAATGACATCATCCCACTTCCAGTTTATCAAGTTAGGATTGTAAAACGAATGATATGGAGCACAATTAGGAGGAGGAGGAGGATGAAGCTATAAAAAACAAAAAAGACTAAATCATAAAATAAGAAGACGATCGAACCAACCAACCTCGAATGTAAAGATACGCGAATGTGAAACGACCCTCAAGATGATCGTCAATATTCTTTTTCATTTTTCATTGCTATGTTTATTGTGAATGAAAGTAAACATGATGAAATTAATCAATACATTAGTGTTTTTTATATTGTCTCTTATTGACTTTTTCTGTATTTTTTTTACAACTTTGACCCTAAATATTTTTGTTTGTGTTATATAATACTTGATGCAAATTATATGAATGGATTGGGTTTTAAATGGATTTTCATTGGTATATTTTTTTTATCAACTATTGTATAACACAAACAAAAATATTTAATGGCAAAGTTAAAAAAAAGTCAATAAAGGACTATGATTTTGGGACGGAGGTAGTATAATGTTTGAAGTTTGAAGTTTAAATTGAAGAGATAAACACAAGAGATGAATCCATTTATGAATCTTTTCCTTCATTTAAACTCGCTCAGTCTTTAATATGTAGATACAAATCTACATATTGGGGAGTAATATGCTCTTTGTCTTGGTGCAATATTTTGTTGTACTGTTTGCAGTATAATTAGTTCGTTTCGCCGTTTAAAATTGATGTTACTGATATCTAATAAGAACTCGATTTTAATCAATTGAGATAATTCAAGGTGTTGTTTGTTTGTTAAGAGGCTCTGAGTCTGAATCTGATTCGCACATCTGAATCTAAATGTGTGATTGAAAAATCTGAATCTGATTCCAACTTAATATGAATAAGTGATAGAGAAATCTGAATCTGACTGATATAAAAGTATTTGTTTTTAATAAAATTATTTGAAGGTGTTAGACATTAAGAGATGTTAAGACACCCCTCAACATCTAGTTCAATAAGATGTTTTTACCTCTTAGCGCCTCTTAATGATCATAAAAAAACAAACACTCTTAATCTTGATTGTCTCTTATTGCCTCTTAATGACAGGAAAAAAGCAAACACACTTTTTTGTCTAAACATCTGATTACGTCTGACTGAATTAGATTAAGATGTTATTAAGAGGTTTTTCAGAAAAACAAACACAACCTAAGTCTAGGACCCCAAAACCATAGTGTCCCTGTCCATATAACTATATATTCTTAACTCTTGTCCCAAGCATTCACGACGTTTTTGTACTGTTATGACCCTTGCCAATGGGGATGAGCACGGTACCATTTTGGTATCGTACCGACATCGTTTCCGAGAAACCGTATTTTTTCCCGACCAAAAAGTGTAGTCCCGATCCCGGAACCAAGGGGTATACCGGTACGGTACCGAAATGAGTACCGTTTTTCTATATGAATCTACCACATACCTTGATCTCTATATGATGTTTATTTGTTATAGAGTAAATTGCAAAAATCGTCCTTGTGGTATGGCCAAATTGCACGTTTCGTCCTTGTGGTTCATTAAGTACAAAAATGGTCGGTTGGTTGCAGCATGTACGTGTGCTTTTGGTCCTTTGACTTAGCTGTTAAATGGACTCGTTAGTAGTTACACTTTAGCCCTTTTGACTAACCACCGTTCTTTGACACCCATCCTTCAAACCACAAGGACGATTTTTGCAATTTTTTGAATTAAAAACCCTACTTTTTTTTAAAATTTTTTGAATATTTTTTTTTCGAAAATGTTTTTATATTAAAATGTTTTTATATAAAGCGTTTTATAAAAAGTTATATAAAGCGTTTTTATATAAAGCTTTTTACATAAAAATTTTTATATTAAATATTAAAAAGTTTCTTATATAAGCGTTTCATATAACAACATTTTTAAAGAAATATATAAAAACATTTCGTAAAAAATCCTTGTGGTTACTTGACGATAAAAACTTTAATCAAGTTTGAATCGAACAAAAACGGATGAAAACGGAGAAAAACGTAATTTTTTTCCCGTTTTTATCCATTTTGTTCATTTTTGTCCGTTTTCATCCGATTTTATCTGTTTTCATCCATTTTGTTTGTTTTCTTTTACTTTTTATCCTTTTTTCTTACGATTTTGTTTGTTTTTGTCCGTTTTGGTTTGTTTTGTTCGTTTTCTTACGGCTCTATATTTATATAAAAGTGTTTTATATTAAAATGTTTTATAAAAAAGTTTTTATATAAAAATGTTGTTTTATATGAAACGTTTTTATAAAAAAAACGTTTTGTATAAAATTTTTTATATATATTTTATATATAAAATTTTTATGAAAAAGTTTTTATATAAAAAAGTTATATATAAAAACATTTTATAAAAACTTTTTTTATTTTTTTATATAAAAACATTTTTATATAAAAAAGCTTTATATAAAAACTTTTTATATAAAAAAGCATTTTCATAAAAAAATATTTTTATAAAACGTTTTTATAAAAAACATTTTCGAAAAAAGATATGCAAAAAAAATTCGAATAACTTTTTTTTCTTCAAGTAACTTTTTTTTTGAAAATGTTTTTTATATGAAACTTTATTATATAAAAATGTTTTTTTAAAAGAGTTTTAATATAAAAATGTTGTTTTATATGAAACGTTTTTATATAAAAAACTTTTTTTAATTTTTTAATATCAAAACATTGTTATATAAAAAAGCTTTATATAAAAACTTTTTATATAAAAATTTTTTATATAAAAACTTTTTTATAAAACGTTTTTATATAAAACATTATTATATAAAAAACATTTTTGAAAAAAAAAATATTCAAAAAAAATTAAGAAAAACGTGCAATTTGGCCATACCACAAGGACGATTTTTGCAATTTACTCTTTGTTATACGTATAAGTAATCATAACCCATTCTAGCAGCAGCACCATTTCATTTTGACCACAAACAAGGGCGAAACTGTGCAAATTTTTTGAGATGATCTTCAAATGAATTAGAATCAACACTTGATTACTTTTATTTGCCACCAAGTCGTGGACCAATATCTATAAAATGGGAAAATCTCAATAGTCAAAACCAGAACTCAAAATGCAGTCGCACACTTCTGTTTGGGTTCTACATGGCCTCTATAAGATGTTTATAATTAACATTTAAGTTTAACAAACAAGTTGACCAAAAAATTGTCTATTATCTTAAATTTAGCTGCTAAGCCAAATACAAAGTAATAAAAACCAAAACAAAGAAGTGCATTTGAATACTCAAAAGGGTTATTACACTCGAGGGTCATTGTACTTTTTAAAAATGTTCAATTAGGTCATTATACAACTTTTTTGTTTATTAAGGTTACTATATTAAAATTTTTTATACTTTGAAGTCATTATACTATTAAAAATATTTATTTAAGGCACCGTATAATTTTATGTTTACTTAATTTAATAAACATTTTAAAATATGTTATTAAGTAATCAAAATTGTTATAATATACTATTAAAATAAGCTTGTTTTTAGATTTTTAATGTATTTCAATTATTTTTTATCATTAATTACAATGGACACATATTTTATCATCTGTTTGGAATCTTAATACATATTTGTAATTTAGAACATTACACTTTTTAATACAACCATGAATAATGAACACGTAAATACAAGATATACAGAAAATAATTTTGATAATCTAAGTAACATGTCCTAAAAAGTTTAATGACTTATATAAATATAAAAGTAGTGCAGTAACCCAAATAAACATTTTTGAGTAATATAATGGTCTTTTTGAATAAAACTATTAAAACAATGATCTTAATAAACAAAAAAATTGTATAATGACTCAAACGAACATTTTTCAAAAGTACAATGACCCTTAAGTGCAATAACCCTACTCAAAACAGTTTAATCCATATACTCGTATATAATTAGATAAAATAAATTGAAGCCCATAGAAGTGCCTTGTACAGGGAATTAGTTGAATAAGTCCGCTTACAAACAATGCTTTATAAGCAATCTGATAACACCCCAAAACATATAAAAAAAAAAAAAAAAAAAAAAAAAAAAAAAACTTACAAACGTTAGTTATGCATGGAACGTAGAAGTGATTAGATCATGAGTTTAGTAAAAAAAAAGGTTAAGCCTCTTTTTATTCGGTATTAAAATCGGGATTTCCCGTTTTGGTACCGTGTCGATTTTGATTTACCGATAAAATTTTTTTTTTGAAAGAATTTTATGTGCCGTGCCTGGGATAGTGAGAACCGGTACCGTGCCGTTTTTCCTGTACCAATGCTCATCCCTACTTGCCAGTAAGAAGATACAAACAAGAGAGGTGTCGTTTTCGCTGGAATTGATCGATCAATGATCTTCGTCCACAAATCACATAAACATTAAATAGGAAACAATAAAGATCGTACAGTTTTGGTAAATCATTCTATTTGCGAAATGCCATGCTGTGCCTTATGCGCAACCTTGTTCATTTTCCTTCATTATAACTAATATAAGAAATGTATAACAAACCCGGCGAAAATTATTGACAAAAGCTTAAAAGTGAACCAACAACCTTTCCGGCAAGTCGGCTGTTGTTTTTTCCGGCGAGTGAAAACACTTGGTGGATTAGATCTAAAAAAATAAGAAAGTTGATATCTATTAAAAAAAACACTTGATATATATTTAACATAGATCTACACTATAAAAAATGCAACAAACTTAGATCTACACTTGACAGCAACATTTCCGGCAACTCACGGCGACAAGCCGACAACGGCTGTGACAAAGAAAAGGTTAATAAATGTTATAAAAACCTAGATCTACAACAAAAAAAAAAAAGCAACTACAAATCTAAAAAATAATATAAATATACACAAATAACTGAAATAAGTTTACAAAAATTCTTTAATTTATAGATCTTTAAAAAATCACCAAAACCACATCATTACCTGAAGAGCCTTTCGGTTATGGCGATGGAGTTCTAAAAGTGGTGGTGGCTTGGACATGGTGGTGGCTATGAAGTGTTGGAGGCTGCGACATTGTGTGTGTTTTTTTAAGAACAGAGATTTGATTAGTTTTAGGTGAGAGAGGATATGGATAAGAATGTTAATGTATTTTTCTCTCACATTTGACTTTTCAATAATTTCACTTTTTCACTTTTTCACTTTGACTGTTTTTCCATTTTATGTAATATAAATATAGATGTGTGGCTCAAATTTCTTCTCATTCTTTTTATTTCAATTCCTCTTCTCACTAGATCTTTTCCCAAACAAAGTTATACCTTGCAATAAAAAAATTAAAATGTCTAGAATGATTTGGCATTAAAGCTTTACAAAACTATATAAATCTGATGATAACAAGTTGTCATTATAAATAGTGATATTCATCATGGAGATGACATGACATGTTCTTACTTAGTCACAAAATAAGTGACGGATTGATGACTAAAAGTAACGTTGTGCATTTGATTGAAACTAATAAAGACTCGTAACACAAAAATTTGAAAAACATGTGGATTTTTATATAAAACGACATGGTGGTTTATGGACTAAATCTGTGAAACCAGGCTAACCACAAGGACCGTTTTTGTATTTAAAAAATAAGCAATGTCATCATTTAAAAGATTCAGTAACTTATATAACCAGATATCAAATTTTACTAACCTATTTGTAACGTTTTAAACATTAGTGACTTATATGAGCATTTTGACAAACTTTAATAACATATTTGTCTATTTTCGCAAAATATTATAAACAATAGTTTTAAATCCTTATTTTAATTCTAAACTCACATAACAAATAATTACTTTGACTATGTATTCTCTTGTTTTAAAAGTAGTCAGAAAACGCACTTTAAAGTGTGTTTCATATAGGGGAATGAAAATGAGGGAATGACAATGATTGTGATAGCAGATGTTTGGTTGAGGTGTATGACTTTCAAATGTTAGATTCACACGAAAGTATTAGCTATATTCTATACCACCCATGTGAGATGACTTTCACATTTCTTTCATGATTCTCATCTCCACTAACTAAAACTAAACAATAAATTTAGAATTATAAACTTATTCTTACTCTAACTTATTTTGAAATTAATACCCATTGTGATTTCATGACTCAAACTAAACGCACCCTAATATTTGGTACTTCAAAGATGATTGTTAAGTTAGTATTTAGATAAAATCAAATCCAATGTGTCATGCTTTCGTTATAATCATCTTTGGTGTACATAGATATCAAAAGCATCTAATATCATACCCCCTTCTTTTATAGGAGGATTTTCTAATCATTGCAAGTATTGAATGATTATTTATGTGCATCGCACTGTTATACTATGTATTTCACGGTTTGTACGATTGACTAATAAAATAAAGTTTGTATAACGCAAGAATGATGGAGCGTGGAGGGGTCTTGGATACATCAAGTTGCACATTATTTACCCACTTGAATCTTTCTAAAAACATAAAACATTTTTGGAAAGAATCTTTCATAAAAGTACGTTTTTAACAATTTTATATATACTACATATACAGAGTGTATGGTCAAATTTTGAAAAATGAAATCTTAAAACACACATAGTGTAATAAATATTCTAATTAAAACACCTAATTACTTAAAAATACAATTATTTATTCACATTGTACAACCAATTAAAAACATATATACCAAATTAAAAACAACCAATTAAAACACATTTTATTAAAAAGTACAATAAAATTTTCACAAAGTACAATTTAAACAAACAACAACATAATTCAAAATATAAAATATATTAACACACTAATTAATAGTATTATTTTAAAACATCCTAAAATGAAAAGTATTTGTTATTATACACATTATACATATTGATAAAGAGTTGAGATCCTTTGCAAAGTGAAAAAAAATAAAAAGGCTAGAAAGCCTATCATTGATTGTCATTGTCCTCCATTACTCACTCCCTTTTTTCTTATTAATTTGGTTATAGGGCGTTTTGGTCGTTTTAATTCATGTTTTTTATTTCACCCCAAAACTTCAAAACGTAAATAACTTTCAAAGACAAACTTTATAAAAAAAACCGATTTCACCATAATTTTTTAAATTTGATTCTCTTTAATTTGGTATACATTTTGATATATAAATCATAACTTTTTTTTTCAACTTTTGAAGTGAGTGTTGATTTTCTTGAAATTTTTGGTATTTTCTGCTCTAATTTTGACTAGTTTAAAAGCCGAAGTTTACAAAACTTAAAACATGAAAATTGTAGGCTTTTGACCATTCTTTACTCAGAAATTTGAATCACTCAAATCCGATATGATATGAGTGAGATATTGCATGTTAATGATGGCGTCTTAGTATATTAGTGATACAAAGTGTTTGATAAAATGCCTAAAAGATATTTTCTTATAAAAGTACATTCAAATGCACTAATTGGTATACCAAAATACATCTTTTATTATTTTTGTTATTTTTGTTTTTAAGCGATGAACAACGAAATGATAAAGTGATGAACATTGTGACCATGCTGATGAGCATTATGATTTTTTAGACAATTGATGAGCATTATGACTTTTTGAATCTGATAAGCTGATGAACAAAATTTAAAAGAATTGATGAATATCTTTTTTATTGGTGAACAATAATGGCGATGAACAAGACTAATTGATGGCGATGAACAAGCGGCAGATGAACATTGCGATTTCTTTTTAGACAAGCTGATGAACAATATAAAAAGACTGATGAGCGTTATTTTTTAGCTGTGAACAATATAAAAACAGCTGATGACCGTTATAAAAAATAGGTGATCAATATCAAATAAAGCGATGAACAAAGTTAAATAGAAGCTGATGAACAACCGTTTTATTGATGAAATAAAACTGATGAACAACTCATTTTATTGATGAAATAAAGCGATGAACAAAGTTAAATAGAGCCGATGAACAATAAAAGCTGATGAACAACTCCGTTTATTGATGAAATAAAACGATGAACAACTCATTTTATTGATGAAATAAAGCGATGAAGAAAGTTAAATAAAGCTGATGAACAATAAAAGCTGATGAACAACTTCTTTTTATTGATGAGCAATAAAATTGATGAGCAACTCATTTTATTGATGAAATAAGCGATGAACAAAGTTAAATAGAAGCGATGAATAACTCGTTTTATTGATGAAATAAGCGATGAGCGTTATCAAAATAGGCGATGAGCAATATCAAAAACACGATGAACATTATTTTTAGAAAGCTGCTGAACATTATAAAAAATAAGCTGATGAGCGTTATCAAAAAATGATGAACAATATAAAAAGTGGCTGATGAGCGTTAAAATTAATGAACAAGCGCAATAATTTAAATGGTACAAATGATTCACTCAGTTTCTAACAAAACAATCATCAATCTTAACCTACAACCTACATCCAATTCGTATTAACAATCAAAGTAATATAAATAAAAACCTTTATTATTAAATAATAAAGTAAAACCTTACAAGTAAAAAACTACTTTATTAATAAAGTAAAAACCTTTTATTGGCTAATCATGTTCTCTCGGTCGGCACTTCGTCTCCTTCATAGCACTTTGTTCATTTTTATTTCTCGTAAAGCGCAAACCTCTCGACCACTCAATCATCCAAAACTAAAACCAAAGACATTGGACCTTGCACTTTTTCATTTACGTTGACCCAAGTCAACACATAACATCTTCTTTGTAGAAACCCGCTCGCCTCTCGCCCTTGCATACACTATTTACAGAAAACATAAACTCCTTTCTCTCTCTCTCCCAAAAGAATCACCAATGTCGGTCCACGGTGGTCGAACCACCGCACCCTTCGATCGCATGCGGGTGGCGAGCTTGATAAAATGTCGTTGGTGCCAGCTCCGTCGCCATCCGTTGATGGTCGCTGGTGCCATGTGCGGCGAAGAAGATGAAGCCGTCGAGGAGTGGGTATGGTTCGGTTTGAGAAAAGATTTGGTTGATATGTATTACTGAATAAGATGGCGGTGATTTGAGGTTGGATCTAAGATGTTGGTAGATGAGTGGTGATTTAAGATTGGATCTGAGAAGTTGGTTATTTATTGGAATGACCATCATGCCCCTATGTGTAGATTTCCCTCTTTTGTAATCTTGACAAATCCAACGGTTGATATTACTTTTTAGACTTTGCAAACATTACTCCCTTTTTATTAGATCCGCTTTCCATTGATAAAACACACAAAGTTTCATACAAGCTAACAAGTTGATAGTATATATAGTTTTGAAAACCGGACCGGACTAAAAGATTCAATCAGGAACCGGTGTTGCCACCGGTTCGGCTAACCAATAAAAGTCATCCGAAAACGAATCAGAGAGGACCCGTTGAAACCGATACAAACTTGTAGAATTAGGTCCTATCGGATATATTTATCCAGTTAATCGTTAAGGGTAGCGAAGTCGTAGAAGCGTCTTTGACCCTGCTATAATATATATAAAGAAAAAATTAAAAAGTAAAAGTGAAAAGTTGAAGCTAAAAAATGTTGAAAACATATATTTGAAAAAGCTATTAATACACATCGAAAACCGGTTGACGAGGCGTTTCACACGATCGGTTGACCGGTTTAATTTCGACGAAAGCGGTTCAACCGGTTAAACACCGGTCGAACAGGGTTTTAACATTATGTATAATCTCCAAAATCTTCAAATTTCTATTATTTTTCGTTTATAACCAATGAACCTTTTTTAATCTCTAAACAATTTCTCGCTATAAAACCTTCCGTACTCGTCTAGTCTTTTCAAAAAGTAAATACGGTAACCATTCAATACGTGTCATTTCACTTTTTATTAACTTTGTTGTAGATGTTTCCCGAGTGACTTATTGCATTTTTATGACGCTTTCACTATACACAATTGAATCACCACCATTTTGTAGCAAGTTGGTGAATGACGTGATACTTTAGACAAAATTAGATTATTTGACAAATGAGAACATTTAAATAGCTATACTTACTTTTTACCACCGTAAAGAGCATGACCAAATCCTCGTTTTATACATATCATGTATTATAGTACGGAGTATATGTTATCCCAATTGCTTTTTCATACTTTATTGTCAAAGAAAAACTGTTCGCAACTTTCTGTCATAAAACAATTGTACAGTTTTAACAAATTAAATAAGAGTATTTCTTTGTGGGTTTGCTACATATAATGATGCCAGTTAGGTTTAATCTTTTTTTATCAGTTTTACAAGAACGTGATAGAAGCACATGAACCAAACATTTTATACTGCAGTAACATATTAGACATTTGGTCAACACAATGAAAAACAATATAATAGATGCGTCACAACAAGATTTCCAAACAATTCCACATTGTATACACAATAGTACTGATACAGATACAAATACAGGATCGATATATCATGTTACAAATTAAATACAACATAACCGAGTAGATATTGAATATGATTTTGACTACACCAAACTTATTTCTATTTATTTCCATAGCATCTTTATTAAATCATCGATCTCACGCCAAAGAAGAAGAGCAGATAAAGACCTGGGAGTGTTTTGTCTTGTAATAACATCCTCAGCTTCTTACGGCACTCGATGCATCTCGATGATAACATCCTCAGCTTCTTTAAACTGAGGCTATAAATTACTTCTATTTTACCTTCTTTACAAAGTTATAAAGATTTTATTAATCTAATTTATCTTCTTTACAAAGAAATACATTAAACAGGGAACCATGGTCGAAAAACATGAAACCGGAATCACTAGAATCATCTTTAAGATTCCATCAAACAGATCCAATGGAAAAAACAGCACCATATGTAAACAAAACCAACAAATACCTTTTATTAATACCAGTAATTTATAATAAAGTAGCAAAATATGTGAAAGGAAAAAGAAAAGAGAAAAGATGATTCTGGAGCTAAGCTACATGACGGCACCTAAATCGGTGTATGCTGCACAAGCGGCTAATGGTACTTTATATAGGGGCTAAGCTAGGGTTAACCATTTAGGGTTGCATCTTATTGAAATTACGATAGTAACCTTGATAGGAATTTTTTTGCTAATTAATTTTTTTTTTTTTGAAACGCTACTATAAAAAAGTAAAAGTCTGTTATTTATGTGACCATCATACATGTCAACTTTTCGATAATAGAAGCTACTCGTATACATCACTTAAAAAAAAAAAAGTGTCCATGTGGGTGAATGTGTATAACTCAAGAAGTGTGCTAATGTTATTTGTCAATTTATCAAATGTAAGTCGTAATTTGGTACGGCAAAGACGAGTGTTAAGTCTTAACCATATTTAGTATCGCCCAGTGTTTCTTGCTTCCGAAATAATCATCATTATTAGGGAAGAGCATTTTAACCCCAATCTCAGTACCGCAACGGTACCTATCGTATCGATATCGGATCCCACTCGACGGTATGATAGATGCCCGGACTATGAAATTAGGTGGGGAAAATTTTAATACCTTGAAAAACGGTACGAAATACAAACGTGAAGTCCCGATTTTGGTATCGGATTATAAAATGGGCTGTTTTTTGAATAAATTTTTAAACCCATACAATCCTATTTTTCTCCGTCATACATACTACACTTTCAAAAGACCACTACATATACAAACACTAAGTTATAAAAAAAGGATAGAGATCCTCTGATGTTCATTTGAACATGAGAGTTAATGTTATGCTTCTTGTGATTGTACTTTTAAATTAAAATAAATAAATGTGTTACAATAATGACAATGTATAATCACAAAAAACATAACATTATCTCTCATATTCAAATTAACATGAGTGAATCCCTATCCTAAAAAAAAACACATTTTTCTATGAAAACCGTTGACCTTTTACAAAGTCTCCTAACGAAAAAAAATCATGACCCATTATAATCAGTGAAATCATCAATTTTACAACCATAAACTATACCAATCATCATCCATCATATTTCTGTAATATTAATAACTGTTGATACTCACATCATTTTATTTGATAGTTACACAATTTTTACAAACGGTATAGTTCGCCATACAACACTGTAATTCACAGATTGTGATGAAAATATAAAAAATTATGATAAGAGTATCAACACTCAATATTAATGATTCATTTTAATGGGTAATATTTATTTTTAATAATATGTATATTTGTTAAATATAGATGTGAATATATACTCGATATTATTTACCCACAATATTCATGTAATGAGTTATGCTTATTATTAATTAATTTTTTTGCCCAAGAAACATAAATAACAATATATATCTTCGTCTTTGGTTTGTTTATTTTAGATTAAAAAACAGAAAAACCTGATTATAGAACCGTTATCGGTATCAGAATCTCGTTCGCTATATCACTATGTACACATGTTTATGCTCGAGAAAGATTCGGTATCACCAATTCGATACTAGTTTGGTACGAGATTGATATGAAGCTCATACCTAATCTTTTGGTATACATACGGGATCTATGATATTAAAAGCATCCAATCTCGTGTAATAAAAGGATGATTTTATTCACTTTTGCAACTCAGGACGCTTCAATTGGTCTTGGATGAGGCTTATATAAGTGAAATATGCCGTGAATAATAAACATAGCTTTAAGTTTGTTACATTAAAACCAAAAAAATGTTTGCAATGTGAGTTCAATATGGCCTACCCACTTTCTTTACGTAATTTTTTTTTTTTTTCTTTTTTCTTTTTCTTTAGCCATTTGCAAAGTTCTATCCAAGGCTGCCCACAATCATGACCTGGATCATCGCTTGCCACATCAGTTTTTTTTCTCCGGAGACCGGACACGTTCAAGTTGCCACAATAAATAACCGTTTTTTTTTTTTTTTTTTTTTTAATTAAAATATTTTTAACAACAAAATTAAACTTTATTACGTAAATTATTACAATACTAAATTCAAATAAAAATATTGTAATAAAAATGAAAAACATGAAAAACATTACGTAAATTATTCAAATAACATTAAAAACATTACAAAAATTCTTCATCGGTCTTCCTCATAGTCATTGTACCGCAGTCTTCATTTCTTGATTGACTTGATTTCTACGATTTCTCCAAATGTGTTCGATCAAATCATATTTTAAGTGTAGATGAGTTGATGAGTTCATTAGCTCCTAAGTAATTACTAACGATTCTTCATGAGATCTTAAGGGGTCGTGATCACGATGGCACTAATTTTTGAACCGTGTAGGACATATCGCCCGCTGCTTGTGTCGAATGATCATATCATGTAATATGATACATGTATATACAATATCTTAGGAGATCCCGTTTATACAACCCTCGAGCAGGAACTTTAAGCATTTTATACTTCTTCTTCAACACACCAAAAGCCCGTTCCACATCTTTCCTTGCTGCTTCGTGCTTCCTCTTGTACAATATTATTTTTCATCCACGTGTGGAGGATTTGAAATGGACTTAATAAGAGCGGACCATTGTGGATATATCCGTAAGTAAGAAGATATATCCCTTTTATAAGGTACATCGTTAGTCTCGATTCAAAGTCTGGTGCTCTCGAGATTGATATCATTGAAACAGGGGACGATGTAAAATGTTTAAGTCGTTATTCATTCCGGAGACACCAAAGAACTATGCCAATCCATAAATCTTGGGAGGCGACCGCTTCCAATAAAATGAATGGATGTGGCCCGTGAGCACCCCTAGCATGTTGACCTCTCAAACTATTTGGACAATTTTCCCACTCCCAACTTGTACAATCAATGCTTCACATCATCCCACGAAATCCATGCTTATGCTCGTGATGAGCATATAATCTTTCAAGGTCCGAATCGTGGGTTTTCAAATACTCGGCACCATATAACTCGATAATCGTGCAAAACTTACGAGGCGTTCCGTGATGTTTTCAAGGCAAATGTGATTCTCGTCAAGAGATCAGGAGCGGCGCGTATTCAATTGGCGAATGACCGCGGTACACTTGACCAATGGTTTAATACGGGTATGCCCCTAGCATCAAGAATTTGTTGAAAATAAGGAGAATGATCAGTTACCTCTCGAACAATTTGTTTGAATAGTTCTCGGCTCATTCGGAACCGCCGACAAAATGTTCTTTCGTCGAACTGCGGGTTTTTGGAGAAGTATACCGCCACTAAACGATTATGAGCACCCTCATGATCCCTACGTATGTTCCTTCGTGGAACTTTTGGCTGTGATGTTTGGTAAACATTCCAAGCAAACTCCACAAACTCACTAAAAACTTCATCATCGTCGGAAGACGAGGAACCAAATAATAGATCGTACGACATATTAAAAAATGTGTTTGAAGGTATTGATAGAAATGTTGTTTGAAATTGTGTGTTTTAGAAGTGTGTTTGAGGATGGTATTTATAGGATGTAAAGTAGTAAAACATTTTTTTTTTAAGTTTTTTTTTTTTAATTAAATGTCAAACGGTAAGAATTTTTGAATGAAGTATATATTAAAAATCGGTTGATTTTAGGACCGATATTCGACCCTCGTTCCAGACTCGCCACGACCGACTTGAAAGTCGGTCGACATACACGACCGACCGATATTTTACGTTCGACTGTGAAAAGCCTAAAGTGACAAAAATCATTACATAAATTTTGGATTATATTTAGGATAGTACTATTGGTATTCTCTACTCTCTAAAATACATCTAATGCCTCATTAATACTCATTTTATTAACAGGATAAGACATTTTTTATGTTTTTTTTTTGTTTCATAGTTTTTGTTTTTTACTGTACTGTTTTTGACTTGTCAACCTTTATAGGATCGATTGAATATTTTCTTCCCTTATATTTAATATTGGATATATAGATGAATATTTTCTTCCTAGATAATTTTTTTTTAATATAGCGGGTGACGCGGACCAACTATTTTTTTTATTGCCGTAAATGGGCTCTATCATTGGGCTTATTTTGCTCCAGTTGTCATTTGTTTCATTGGCACGTCACTTTCTCTTTGCGTTTCTTTTAGTTATAATAAATTTAAAGTGTTTGCCGACTTCATCATTCTCCTACAAGATTTCCAGATATTCCCTACCTCAGACCGACAATCAAACCTGAATCAAAAATTGCAAGAAACTGATCAACCAAAATTGTACGACTATTTTTTTTATCTGCGTTTTAGGATGTGTGTTCCTTAGTTTTGGGGTCTCAACTTTTCTAGATCCAATTGTATGTTCTGAAAATCATTTCATGTTTTTTAAGTGTGCAATTTCATTTTGTATGTTGGTTTATAATTCTGTTTTTTTAATTTGTGATTTTAGGAATCTTCTATTTCAAGTTTGGGTCGTGATTGAAGGGATGGTTGTGGCTGATGCTTTAGTGGATATAAAGATGAATAACCTTTTGTGGTAATTTTACTTAAATTTGCCTAATTTCCTTTTCTTTTTTACAGGTATAGGAATTGATACATCAATGATTTTGGTGAATAAATTTTAAATATTTGATTTAATTTTGTTGTTTGTGGTTAGTACAGGAAATACTCATTTGAGACACAAAATTGGAAGAAGGTGATCTTATCATTGTTCCTCCATTCTTTGCAGCAACACTGATTAAAGATGTGGATGGGATGGAGCTTCTTTGAGTCGTAACCTCTTCAATGTGAGTAACGATCAAATTAAAAGTTAAATTTGTTAACATACACTACAAAGGATCAACTAAGTCTAGCATAATTCCAAATTTCATTTTCGGTGTAGGAGTCGGCTTATTATTAAGTATGATGATAATGAGAGTTGGGCACATGTGTATGATTTCAAGTGGTCAGGTTTTATTTTTTCTGTTGTTTTTGTTTTTTGTTTTTGAGTTTTGGGTTTTTTTCGTTCCTGTGAATTTGGGACTGATTTGATGTCTTTGTGTTTCAGTTATCGTGTTTGCTTCTTTATCGAATGTGGGGGGACTGAAAAGGTTGGCCTGAATTGCTGCAATCGAGGTAAGTATAATTAGGTTGATTTGTTATCCAAACACCTAATGTGTCAAAACTAATTTCCGAATTTTTTTATCACTTGTGCAGCAAAGATGAGGAGAAAAATTGCTACCGCGAAATTTACGGTATTTGTTTCTTCAATATTTCTATGACAAACAACCTAAATTGGCCTACCTTAGCTCACCCACAACAGCAAAGATCAAGAGAATCAGATCTTCTTGATTGGTAAAGGGTACATTTTCAAGTCGTTTGTACTATTTAATTCCACTTTTAAATGGCTGTTGTTGTTTTTATGTGATTAATTTATGTTTTAACATATGGTAGAATATATTTTCAGAAAGACAATATCAGAAACCAGAGGGAGCATTTCATCCTGCACCTCACTCATCCTCAAGGAAAGCTTATGCCTAAGCCTGATCTTGCTGGATTCGTGTGTAATACTTACATTCATTTTTTTGGAACTTCTTACGTCTTGCAGCCACTGGTGACACTGATACATGTCAAAATGAAGGGCGGCCAAATAAATGGCCTTTAAAGCGATCGCATCTTCAAATATTTGGTAGGTTATGTTATGAAGTCATCATGAATTTGGTTTTCTTAGTTTTAACCAAAACCAAACCGGATGCTAGTTAATTTGTTGTTTGAATTAGTTTGGTTTTGGTTTTGGTTTTGCCTTTAAAATGTTTTAAACCGATAAACCCCACCTATACAACCCAAAACTCAAGAACCAAACATGAACACCCCTAGTTTCACTTTTACACTTATTTACCCATTGATAACGCTACACGCGTCGTTCGAGGTCAAAGGAACTTCCTTTTCGTCGAGCAAGTTTTTCAACACCCTAGGCAGTGAACCTAATCGTTGTAGTGTAGTATTAGGGTAAGCCACGGGAATTGATATCGTTCTCTATGGGAATAGGAATTCTAGTGAGAAGTTACTACGCTAAGGTTGGGGTTGAGGAAGATTATTTTTTATCTTTTTATATTTTTTAGGAAAGGAAAGGTACGAATCTCGGGGTTTGGATTTGGGGGTTGGTATTTCTACCGATTACTCTACTTATCTAATTATCTAATCTAAGGTGTATGTAGTCTATGTCTAATTATTGTGTGCTCGTATGATGGTTTAAAGATGTGTTTACTTAGGTTGTATTACTCCTTAATTATCTCCTATTGATGGTTGAATTGTCACGTCCTTATTCTTAATTGAGTTGTGTGTCTAAAGTGTAGGTATCGCGTTTGTCCCTAAATCTTTGAAACTACCAAAGTCCCGTCTACAAAACCTCTAGGAATTATAAACTCTAACTCTAAGGCACTCTTTGGATGATTTAGCCTACAACTGCTCTAAGTGTTATAGTCCAGGTTCACAAAGATTAATCAAGCATTAACTACACAACGAATGACCTATCGCATTACTAGATCATTAACAATTAAGATAAGAGACAACCAATCAATATTCAATAATTAAGTTCATATTCCCTAAGCAAACACACAAATAAATTAGCCGGACATGGAGAACATGCAAGCATACACACAAATAATTGAAGACATAATTGAATTAATGAAGTAAAACACTTATCTTGATGTAAGATAGGGTTTGGAACCCTATAATACTTCACAGAGGCGACCTTGGTTAGGTTTAGGTTTTACTCCAAAAGACTACACACTAAAATTGAAAAATTTGGATTCTATATATAATTACAATGTGACGGCGTCACCTTATGATTTGTAACGCCGTCGGTCGCGTCATTAGGGTTTCGTCTTGGCGCGTTAGTCTTGCGACGGCGTCACCTTTGTGCTTGTACGCCGTCCCCCGTCAGTATCGGCGCCGTCGGATCAAATCTAGGCCGTCGGAGTTGCGATGGCCACTTTTGTAAAGCGACACGACAGTCGAAATAAGCAATTTGGCTATTGAGACCGTCACAGAATGCTCCTACGGCGTCGCAGTTAAGCATTGGCCGTCCCCCCTTGTATTCGCAGCTTGAGTGTCTCGATTCTTGACTTTGGCCATTTTCTTCTTATATCCGCGCCTTTTCATCCAAATAAGCGCCATTCCAGCAATTTGCCTTCTAGAGGCCTAAAAAGTGAAAAGGAACGATATTAAGTAATAACGGATACAAAAGTGGCCAAATAAGGGCTTAAACGACCCCTCAAAAAGGTACATTTTAAAACCTTATCAAATATCCCTACACTTGGTATTTGCTTGTCCTCAAGCAAATGTGCTTTTAGTCAATTAATTTATAAGTTAGGGGTCATGAAGCATTGGTTTAAAACAGTCCACAACACATATAAGCCCCGCAAAAGTCATAACAACCACCGAAATTACATACTAGCACCTCACATGGGGTGTTTAGATACTCTCATCTCTCGGGTGTATATGAAATATAACAAGTTGGAAATGGAAGATAAACACTCATTAACCGGTCCTAGTACATAGATTACCATAGGCTTTAGAATAGATCAAACCTCCATCGCTTTGGCGTAAGCACCTAGGAAAGACTATCAAAGAGGTCTTTAAAGGGTTGTAACGTTAGGTTTACGGTAGGGAAACAAAGGGTTTGGTGGGATAGGCTATTTAGTGGTGGCAAGTCAAAAATATTTATGTCACAAGCATACGAAGAATGGCGTTGCTAAGCCAAGACTCGACATTCTAAACTCTAGATAACTGAAACAAACAAACATAAATTTAAAGGATAGATGTAGGATGGTAGCCCGTATGTTTTGTTTTGTTTTTTTTGTTTTTAACACTCTATTTTTGTCTTTTTCTTTTTCTATTTTTTTTTTCATACACTTTTACTCTACCATCCTCTACGGTAACATCAAAATGATAGGGATTTATAGGCACATCCCTACACTTGAGTTTTATTACTCACAACACTAATTTGACCCGAATTGAAAAGATCAAAACACTTGGAGTACATTATTATGCAAATAAAGGGAATTTAACGTTCCTTCCGGTCATTTTCATAAACTTTAATTTTTCATATGAGTCCCAATCGTCCCAAAACTGTATACAAAAGATATGACTCGACTTAGCAACTTATGCAAGCAACTAGATAATTGAACTAAGGGTTTAGGGTGGTAACAATAATGCACTAAAAGTGAGTGCATACAGGGTAGGCTAAGGCGATTTGGGTGTACATTTGGGGGTGGGGTGTAAACAATGCTCTTCGTTGATATTCCGTAAAAAACCGAAACATCACGAGAACCGCGATAAGGATAGGCTCTGAGGGGTTAACTAGGGGTATCGTGTACTAAACATGAGTACAACGCAAAGGTGTGGGGGAATTACTCAACCGATGTGGAAGAAGTAATTATATTACGGGTATCAAACAAGGGTTATCCTAATGCCTCTTATCATTTAGTTATTCCTAACTACACAAGTGTGGTCTTACTAGCGATCTCGGAATGCATCACAAAACAAGTTCTAGAATCTAATATACTACCGGTTCACACTCTAAGCATTAAAGATGAATGCTTTAATTCCTACTAATCTAAGGCGATCCTCACATTTTGGGTGGAATTTAGGTGGTAAAGGGTTTTTGTGCTAGTCAGGCAACTTCCTATCCAGGTGAACGCTTTTGTTAAGACTAATGGCCCACTCCTATATGTCATGAAAAATTTTAAATTTGGTGCCAAAATTACCTTAACCGACATTTTCTCATGGTTTATTACACAAATACAATTGGACAAATCAAATAATCAAGGATAAGCATAGTTTCAAAGTTCCCGTTTTATTTTTCCTCTCTACACTTAAACTGAACATTGTCCCCAATGTTCCCCGAAAGTATCAAAGTTATGATAATAGAAGGTAGTGAAAAACGAAAGAAACTAATACTCCCCTGATTAGCTCGGTAGGATCCGTGTGTGAAGTAGTGGTTAAATCCTTTTCAAGAAGAATGTATGCGTGAAAAGCTCCATCCAATCTTATGTAACTTCTTCTTGATAAATTAAACCTGCACACTTGAAGAAAACAAACGAAACCTTCGCGTAAAATCGACGGTAATAATATATATAAGACTCGACTAAACTAGGATATAATGCTTGTGGAATGGATGTTTACAAAATTTCTGGAAAATTAAGACCTGGAAAATTCCAAAAATTTATAAGTAGCTCAGAAAACGAGAAAAAGTAATCATTGTTTTACTCCTTCGGCCTACGCCGTCAGGTTGTGATCTATTTGTCGGGTTATCTGACAAAAAGGTGCGATTTTTTCGGAAAATTTACATCTTTAGAATCTGGACAAATTTCTGCAAAACATCCATTATGACTTGATACAATCATTTGACTCGAACAAACACACATATATATCTTTCAAATAATTGTTATTCTCATGTTTACGTTTCTTTGAAAATGTGTGTAATCCTCCCTACACTTATCCTTTATGTAAAATACCTTTATATGCAATTAAGACGAGGTTAAAAACAAAATAAAGCATTTTTACAAATTTAAACATGAGAATAAGCGATCACTAAAAGATATATGACACACAAACAAGCAAACAATTAAGCATGGGTTGCCTCCCACGAATCGCTTTTCTTTCTTTATGAGTCATGTAGCTAGACTCGTAGTCGTGCCCTTACGTTGTCTCGTTTTGCATTCTCAATGAGAATTCTATCATGTTGACAAAATTTTCATCGACTCTATATCTAGGCCCTAGGGTCAAACAGTCCTTATAATAAGGCCTCCTTCTTTCCCACATAAATTTATAACCTTTTTCAACATCGTCCTTGCTTTTGTCCTCAAAAGCTTTGATGTTGTCTCGTTCAAAAATGGGTAGATGGCCATATTCATTTGTTTTCCAAGGCATCCTATAAGTGATCTCATCAGTTCCTTCCTTAAACCTAACCGCTCCATCATACTTGTTATGGCTCATCTTAGATGTTTCAACAAACGGTTTTCCGAGCACTACTTGGGATAAGCTATAGTCAATGACGCATCCTATATCTTCTAGGACCACAAAATCAACTAGGTAGGTGAAATTTCCTATAAAGACATGTACATCCTTGACTCTTCCCACAAAGTTGCAAACTCCACCTGGATACTTAGGGTCTCTCCTAATATTAAGTCACTCATTCATAATGTCATTGTAGACAGCAGATGACATCACATTAATGGGAGATTCCGCATCTATATAAGCGTGGTCAACACTCCTATATCCGATCATACAAGGGATTTTTAGGTTCCAAGGATTTCCTCTCCTAATCTTTGGGCATATCCTAATGATAGGTGATCGGGGGATATCGATTATGTATCGATGGTAAGCAACCTCTTCCTTAGTGGGGTAAAGATTGAAATAAGCACTATCCTCTTCATTTACGTCTATCCTATGCAACTCACTAGGATCTTTGATTTCATCAATGATTTGGTTGTGAAGAGAGTTGAAGGACTGATGGTCAAGTGGTTGACTTGGGCTAGGTGAGCAAAACTTAGCAAGAAAACGGGTAGTGAGATCTTCCCAACTTGAAATAGATACCGTGGGAAGATGAAAAAGCCATTTACTAGCTTGTTTTCTTAAAGAGAATTGGAAGAGACGCAGACGCGTGGTCTCCCGAGTGGTAGCATCAAGGTCGATGGAATCGACAATTTTAAGAAATCCTTAGATGCTGATTAGGATCTTCGGAACGAAGTCCATGGAATGCACATCCGTTTTGCACCAACCGGAAGGTGTCGGATCGCAGTTAAGTAGTTTGGGCTTGGTCGGGAAGCTCAATGGTGTTCCTATAGCCTAGTTGGCTTGGTCTCGAGTATTCACCAAGAGTACGGGCTCTTGGCGGGTCATTTGGTGGTGGGTTGATGAGTGGTGGTTGGTTATCAAATTCCATGATGAAAAGTGATGAGGTTACGAACAAAGGTCACGAAGAAGGGGAATAGACTACGAGAAAGCTAAAAAATAAGAAAAATTTACTTGATAGGAATCAAGCAAAGAAACCTAAACGAGGTAGACTACTAACTAGCTATTCTATTCCCCGGCAGCGGCGCCAAAAACTTGATAACGCTACACGCATCGTTCGGGGTCAAAGGAACTTCCTTTTTTTCGAACAAGTTTTTCAACACCCTAGGCAGTGAACCTAATCGTTGTAGTGTAGTATTAGGGAAAGCCACGGGAATTGATATCGTTCTCTAGGGGAATAGGAATGCTAGTGAGAAGTTACTACGCTAAGGTTGGGGTTGAGGAAGATTATTTTTTATCTTTTTATATTTTTTTAGGAAAGGAAAGGTACGAATCTCGGGGTTTTGGATTTGGGGGTTGGTATTTCTACCGATTACTCTACTTATCTAATTATCTAATCTAAGGTGTATGTAGTCTATGTCTAATTATTGTGTGCTCGTATGATGGTTTAAAGATGTGTTTACTTAGGTTGTATTACTCCTTAATTATCTCCTATTGATGGTTGAATTGTCACGTCCTTATTCTTAATCACATTGTGTGTCTAAAGTCGTAGGGTATGCGTTTGCCCCTAACTCTTTGAAACTACCAAAGGGTCTCGTCTACAAAAACCTCTAGGAATTATAAACTCTAACTCTAAGGCACTCTTTGGATGATTTAGCCTACAACTGCTCTAAGTGTTATAGTCCAAGGTTCACAAAGATTAGTCAAGCATTAATTACACAACGAATGACCTATCGCATTACTAGATCATTAACAATTAAGATAAGAGACAACCAATCAATATTCAATAATTAAGTTTCATATTCCCTAAGCAAACACACAAGTAAATTAGCCGGACATGGAGAACATCCAAGCATACACACAAATAATTGAAGACATGATTGAATTAATGAAGTAAAACACTTATCTTGATGTAAGATAGGGTTTGGAACCCTAAAATACTGTTAGGATTTAGTAAATCCAGTTATTGAAGAGTCGGTCACCTCAAGTATATGTAATCGTTAGAAAGCTCGTAGTCGTAGATTATTATAAGTTAAGTAGTATTTAGTTTAAGTAACACCGTGGAGGACGGACGGGTCTTTACCCACTGTATGCCTGATCCACAGCCCGTCAGGTGGCGTTTTATTGTAAGAACTATAAATACTCTCTACCTCCCAAGGTAGAGAGTTGGAGCTCATAATAAGATTTTTCTTTCTCTCACTAAAGTTCTCAACCTCTAACTTTCTCTCTCTAAAACATCATTTGTACGCCAACTTGTGCTTATGGTTTAGTGTGTTTGTGAAATCCAATATGTTACAAATGGTATCAGAGCGCCATGGTTTGATCATCTCTTACATATCCTTGGATTTCTAGTGATTTTTAGATGGTTTTAGAGTTTGAAAAAGTTTAGTGGTTTTTGCATCATTTGGATCATTTCTAGTGTTAAAGTTTGAATCTTGGGTGTAGTTTTGTGTTTAGAATCATTGTATGTGCTTGGGTTTTGATTTGGTAAGCTTGAATCATCGTGGTTGGGTTGTTTTTGGATTGAAAAGTGGTGTTTGTGTGATTTTCTAGTTAGCGACTTGAGCCACGGATAGTTAGTCTTGTTAGCTACTTGCTTTGTAAGCTGGTAGCGAGTTGTAGTTGAAGTTCTTAGCGAGTTGAGCTTAGCGACTTGTCTATTGAGACAAGCCGACAAACAGTACACTTAGTGGATTCTCCACTACGGGTAGCTACTTGGTGAAAGTTAGCGACTTGTACTTAAGTTTGTTAGCGACTTGGTGTTAGCGATTTGGTGCTTAGCGAGTTGCTATTTAGCGACTTGACAACTTAGCGACTTGGTGCTTAGTGAGTTGCTATTTAGCGACTTGACAACTTAACGACTTTGTGCTTAGCGACTTGCTGCCAAAATTTGCTAGCGACTTGGATCTTAGCGAGTTGTTATTTAGCGACTTGACTGTGTCTTAGCAACTTGGCATTATAGCGCCTTGGTTCAAGGTTTCTTAGCGACTTGGTTGATTTTTGTCTGTAATACGATTTTCTCTTGATTTAGTAAAATCCCGTGAAAGAATCTATTTCCCGGTTTAATCATAGAGTTATAAAATCCCGTTTAATCTGTTAACATGTCTACCAACGTACCTACAATCATCTCCACTGTTTCCGAGGATGTTCAAGCAACTGGTTCAGATACTCGTCCACCCATGCTTGACAGAACTGACTATGACTCTTGGGCTCAACGAATCAGATTGTACTGTCTTGGAAAGGAAAATGGGGTCAACATTCTCAAATCCATTGATGAAGGACCTTATCGGGTTGAGACTACTAGAGACATAATTGATACAGCTGAAGATGGAACAATGATCTATGGAATAAACAGACCAAAGACGTATGATGAGCTCAATGATAAGGAGAAGAAGAGATTCGATGCAGATATCAGGGCTTCTAACATTATACTGCAAGGTCTTCCAAAAGACATCTACAAGCTTATCAATCACAACACTGAAGCAAAGGCTGTATGGGATAATGTCAAGATGCTTCTCTCAGGTTCTGAATTAACTGTTGAAGATAGAGAATCACAACTATATGATGAATTTGAGCATTTCAAGATGAAACCAGATGAGAGTGTCTATGAGTACTACGTGAGATTCCATAAGCTTGTGAATGACATGAGGAACATCAGAATGACCATGCCTAACATTCAGCTGAACTCAAAGTTTGTAAACAACATGAATCCCGAATGGCACAAGTTTGTCACTTCTGTGAAGCTCACTAAAGGATTGAAGAATACAAATTATGAGCAACTGTATGTCTTACTTCTCCAGAATGAAACACATGCTATGTTTGAAAAAAGGATTCTGGAACAGTTCAAAACCAATCAGGGAGAAACAAGTTCATCTAATGACTCAACTGCTTTCTACACCAACGTAGGAATTACCACCAAGGGTTCTAAAGTCGTTCCCACGGGAGATGGTAATCACAAACTCATTCCTGATCCAAGGTTCAAGCAACCGGATGCTGATGTTGTCATGGGACATTTCATCAATCAACTGGCTCTCATGGTTAAACAGAACTTGACCCTTTCACCTCATACTAACAGTCTTCACACCAACAATGAAATCAGAACTGCATCCAATCTTCACAATCATGCTTTGATCAGAGATGGGAAGGTTATGGGGCAACCAGTTCAAGAAAGGCAGTATGATCAGAGAAGGGGTGGAGTAGGTGGAGGCTATGGTGGAAATCAAAATCGAAGAAGGATTGGAAATCAAGGACAAACAAAGCCTATCAAATGCTACAACTGTGGTGGTGAGGGACACATTGCAAGGAACTGCATATCCAAAACGTCCACAGAATGTCGAGTACTTCAGGGATAAGATGTTGCTAGTGCAAGCTCAGGACAATGGAGCAGCTTTGGATGAAGAGGAGTTATTGTTTCTTGCTGAAGGGAATGCCAAGACTTATGATGCTGATGTTGATGAACAGCCAATTCAGGAGATAGGTCATAATCACCAAAATGCCTTTCAAGTAGCTGATTGTGATGCATTTGATTCTGATGTAGATGATGAACCTACTGCTCAAACAATCTTCATGGCTAGCATCTCTCCTATGGTTTCTCCAAAGGTCTCTCCTCCACAACAAACTGGTCCATCCAAAGACAAAATCATTTCAGAGGTATTAAAACTATATGATGATGTTGATGAGCGAAAGATGCATAATGAAGTAAAATCTCTTGAGACTTATGAATCAGATATTGAAATATGGGTAATAGCAATGTTGTCCCATATGATCAATATGTGAAGCAAAGTGAAAGTGAGACTGTACCAAGTAATGCATCTTCTGCAGTCAATAATGACTATGTCTTTGATGAATTCACCGCATGTACCCCCGATGATTCTCCCGTTATCTCAACTGAATGCCTATAAAGAACGTGTTGCTATTTATGAACAACGTGCTAAATTTGAGTTGACCACCCGTGAGCAGGGAATGGATGACCAAATGCGTACAATTATTAGAAAAAGTAATTTTAGAGAAGAAGTATTAAAACAAGAGTTAAGTTCCTTACAAGAAAAACTTTCTAAAACTGCTAAGCAAAAACAAGAACTTCAAGAAAATGTGAAAATGCTTAAGCATGAATTCAATGCTAAGGAATCAAAACTTTTGAATGATTTTTCTAATCTGAAAACTTTGAAAAACAAGCTTGAAAATAAGTTGTACGTACAAGGGAACACCATTCAGACTGCTCACATGATCACTAAGCATAGAGTCTTAAGCGATAAGCATAGCATTCCCCTTGTTGAGGAACCAAATCCAGAGGTCATTAAAAAGGCTAGAAGTGCTCATAAGGTTATTTATGATGGTAATGAAATCCTTAAGCCTAGACAGAAACCTAGTTGTGCTGAGTGCACTGAGGAAGATAAAAAAATCAGATGAAATCACTAGGGAGAAGATGAACAAGAAACTAGATGATCCTAAATGTAAAGAGAAGAAAATAATTATCACACCCCATGATTACAAAAAGGAGAATTGGATTTCCCTGAACAAGTTTAAGCCTCAGACGTTATTAATGCCCGAACAAGTGTTCTGGAAAAAGGATTTAGATAAGCAAAAAGCAGAAAATCTTGTTGTAACAAACCCCCTTTAGGAAAATGCCTTCAGCGACTGTGTATCCTCCCAATACACCAATGCATTTAGTCCCTATAACTATTGCCACTAAAAGCACCTATAACTATTGCCACTAAAAGCAAGACCTTAATCAGTCAATATATTATCTTTCAACTATTTGTTGATTTTGAGAAAACTTGTAAGAAAAGGATCACACCCACTGGTATAACTGAAGGGGAAAGGGGTTTTGAGCAAACTAAAGAATGTTATTTAACATAAGTCATGCCTTTCTTTAAACAACTAAAAGATCAATTTGAAAGTCTTAAAAAGGGAATGAATTCAGATATTAAAGAAATGGAAAAGGAATTTGATGCAATGATTGTTGAGGTTAATGACTATGAGCTTGAATTAAAATATAATGAGATTGAGAGGAAGAACTTGCATACACTGAATGAGAATCTGATTTCTGAATGTATTGCTCAAGATGTGTTTTTCACTGCTACAAATTGTTCCATTAATGCTTCTCAATTTCATGAATTATCTGTTGCTCTGAAAGTCTCCCATGATCGTGTCATTGAGCTTGAAAAGATTAATTCTAAACTAAATGAGAAAATTGATCTGGATGATCACGACAATTTGGTAAAACATCTTTCTAAACTAGAAGTTGAGCATTTTAATTTAGGATTATTATACAAAGAAGTCACTAAAGTTTACACGAAATTTGTCCTAAGTCACTAAAGTTTCAAAGTTGTCATTCATGTTCCTAAATTTATGAAAGTTGTCATCCATGTTACTAAACTTATGAAAGTTGTCATTCACGTTACTGAACTTATAAAGATATGACATTTATGTTACTTAACATATCAAAAGAATATACGTAAAAATCACTGAAATTATAGACGTGTTTGCTTTTTATAGTTTAGTAACCTGGATGACAACTTTAAAACTTTAGTGACTTAGGACAAATTTCGCGCAAACTTTAGTGACTTCTTTGTATAATAACCCTTTAATTTACAACTAAAATATCAACATCTTAAAGAAAATGTCAAAACCTCAAATATCAAGACATCCTCAAATATTCCAGAGTTTGATGCGCTTTGATAAACAAACGTGACGCACAGATTCAAGCTCATTGTAACACGATCAGAAAGTTGAAAGCCCAAATCTCTCAATTAAAGGGTGAAAGAACAATGTGACTGGCTCCCAAATGCCTCCTCCTTAGATTCTCAGATTCTCAAACGTTTCATCTTCAAAACTTAGTAAATGCATTACAAAAGGAAAACGAAAGTGTTCTAGAAGAAAATGAAAAGGTTAAACCACTTTTAAAGAGTTATATGATTCAATAAAAGTCACTCGTGACAAAAACAACGAAAAAATAACTTCTTTACAAAAAGAAATTAAGAATCCAAGGAGTCAGGAAAAATGGAAACTGCCACTTGTTTTCAATGAGAATATTGTCTCAAAATCATCATCTGACTTCAAATATTCTGTGACTGTTAAATACATTCCTCCGCATCTTAGGAATAATGAACTTGTGTTTCACAAATAATGTGCTTAACTTAAGGATAGTCTAGAATGTCTTCGTGAGATTGTGGAAGAGGATTTCATTAAAAAGCCTCTTGACAGAGAAATTAGGTTTGCTTGCATATGTGCCAAACGATCTCAGGAGCTGCTAGAATGTTTAATTGCAGCATGTCCTAAATCCTTAGGTGCAGAAAGGTAAAGGAATGCCTTGCTCTATGCCTAGTGCCAAGCATACAAACCATTCCATGCCCAGATTTAAGAAAGTGAACACTAATGTGCCTTCTAGTAGTTCACCTCACATCTAGTTCAGAATGCAAAAAGTAGATCAACCAACTAATGTTCCGTAATTCCTCTCTGAGTAATCATGACATTAAAGCAAGCAGGTCAAAGCCTCTAGGCAATACCAAGCAAGATAGGACCTCGCAAGCTAAGAATGTGCATTGGAAGAGAGTAGAAGACAAACCTAGGAACTTTAAATTTGTGTTGAATAAAACGAATCGTGTTGATACATGTTGGATAGGTTATCAATGGATACATGTTGGCCATAAGGTTAATCAGACAATGCCCACTAGGAAATGGATGCCTACTGGTAGAACTATTCCCTTAAGAAGTGAACATACTTTGAATAGGGCAAATACGGACACTAGTAATGCATCTATTCATAATGATTCCATTGCTTCTATTTCTGATATGGATGTTTCTATTTCTGATGTGGGTGTTCCAATCACTGTTACTAACCAATGGAACCCATTCTTGCATGGGGATCCCAATTATCCAGTTATCCATTCTTGTCTGTGTTCAACTGCAGATCGCTCAAATCGTTCTCCGTACACGGACTCGTGCCGTACATTTCCAAGCATATGACTCGAGACCGTCATGCTCATGAACTTTGAGTAAATTCATCGGACAGTTAGATTCGAACCGATCATTTTGGAGCTATTATGGGTTATGGAGATTATGTGGTTGGTAAAGTGTAATTTCCGTGGTATATTATGTGGAAGGTCTTGGTCATAATTTGTTATCTGTTGGTCAATTCTGTGATTCTGATCTAGAAGTGGATTTTAGAAAACATACTTGTTTCGTTAGAGAACTTGATGGTGTGGAATTATTAAGAGGTACTCGAGGTTCAAACCTATACACCATCTCTATTCTCCAATCTGCTTGCTGTCAAAGGCTTCTAAAACAAAGTCTTGGTTTTGGCATCGTCGTCTCAATCACTTGAACTTCGGCACCATAAACAATCTTTCCAGAAAGTATCTTGTCAGAGGCTTACCCAGATTAAAATATGAAAAAGATCATCTTTGTTCAGCTTGCCAATTAGGAAAAAACACTAAATATGCCCACAAACCAAAACCCACAAACTCTGTAATGGAAGTTCTTCATACCCTTCATATGGATCTGTGCGGCCCAATGAGAGTGCAATCTATTAATGGGAAGAGATATGTGTTAGTAGTGGTTGATGACTACTCCCGATTCACTTGGGTTAAGTTTCTGAGGACAAAGGATGAAACTCCATATGTCATCATTAAACTCATTAAACAACTTCAGATCCGACTCAACAAAACAGTTCGAATCGTTCGTACTAACAATGGAACTGAGTTTGTTAATAAAGAACTCAATGAATTTTATGGAAATGTTGGAATCAGTCCTCAAAGAAGTGTTCCTCGAACTCCTCAACAGAACGGTGTAGTTGAAAGACGTAATCGAACTCTTGTGGAAGCTGCAAGAACAATGCTGATTTACTCAAAGGTTCCAATGTTTCTATGGGTGGGCTATTGCCACCGTGCATGTTACACTCAAAATCGATCTCTGATTCACACTTCTCATGGAAAGACTCCATATGAACTTGTCCACAATAGAAAACCTGATCTATCATACCTTCGTATGTTCGGTGCTTTATGTTATCCAACTAATGATGGTCAAGATTTAGGTAAACTTAAAGCTAAAGCGGACATTGGAGTATTTGTAGGATATGCACCAAACAGAAAAGGTTACCGAATCTACAACAAGAGAACCTGAAATATCATGGAAACAATTCACGCTACGTTTGATGAGCTGACCGGTCAAATGGCTCCTGGACAATCCAGTTCGGACCGACTTCAAAACAGTCCCATTGGTTTATCCCTTGTACCAAACTTCTCTCCAAAGAACTCCATATGTACCTCCATCTGAAGATGATTTAAAGAAACTGTTTGATCCAATGTTTGATGAACATTATGAGCCAAGTACCAATGATATGTCAATTCCATCAACAGAGGCTGCTCCTATCCATGAGAATGAAGTCAACTCGTCAGTCTCAATATCATTAAGTCAAGAAGCGCCTGCTGCTGATCACTCTGTCTCATCAACAAATCATCAATCTTCAATTGTACATCATGGAATTGTTTCTGGCATCAATGATGAAGTTAATCCATTTGCTACTCCCGAAGATGCTCAATTTGAAAACATATTTGCTCCTGAATCATCAACAGAACCATCTTCGTCAGGAGATATCGACACCGCTACTTCAGTTCCTCAACAACAGCCACATGAACACCTCAGAAAATGGACACATGATCATCCATTGGACAATATCATTGGAAACCCTCTCGCCCAGATCCATACGGAAACAACTTGCAACCGATGCCTTATGGTGCTTCTTCAACTCCGCATCTCTAAGATCGAACCAAAAGATGTTAAAACCGCCATGAATGAAGACAGTTGGTTCAATGCCATGCAAGAAGAAATTCATGAGTTTGATCGACTTGATGTATGGGAATTAGTACCTGCTCCAGATTGTGCTATGATCATTGCTCTAAAATGGATCTTCAAAGTGAAACTTGATGAGCATGGTGATGTTCTAAAGAACAAGGCTCGATTGGTGGCTAAAGTATACCGTCAAGAGGAGGGTATTGACTTTGAAGAATCATTTGATCATGTTGCTCGTATCGAGGCAATCAGAATCTTCTTGGCTAATGCTGCAAGTAAGAACATGGTAGTATATCAGATGGATGTAAAGACGGCGTTTCTTAACGGAGATCTTAAAGAAGTTTTCTACGTCAGCCAACCTGAAGGATTTGTGAATCCAGAGCATCCAACTCACGTTTATTGTTTGAAGAAGGCTCTCCACGGTTTAAAGCAAGCTCCAAAGGCATGGTATGATACACTATCAAAGTTTCTTCTATCTACTGGATTTAGCAAAGGAGCAGTTGATCCGACATTGTTCACCAGGAAGTCAGGCAAACATTTAATTCACGTTCAAATATATGTTGATGATATCATCTTTGCCTCGACTGACCGCAATGAGTGTGACCGCTTTTTCAAACTGAAATGGGTTCTAAATTTCAAATGTCAATGATGGGACAAATGTCATTTTCTTGGGATTACAAATTTCACAAAGTTCCGGAGGCATTTTTATAAATCAATCTAAATATGCTAATGAGATTTTAAAGAAATTTGGATTCGATTCTAGTGACCTTGTTGACACTCCCATGATTGAACGTACTAAACTAGATGAGGACCACTTAGGGATCATGGTAGACCAAACGAAATATCGTAGTATGATCAGATCCCTGATGTACCTCCTCAGCCTAGTAGACCGCATATCTTGTTCGCTGTTTGCATGTGTGCTAGATACCAGGCTAAGCCTACTAAAAGGCACCTTGAAGAGGTTAAATGGGTCTTTCGGTATCTCCTAGGAACCATTGTTAGCCTTAATAGTTTTTATTAGAAGTGATGGTCATTCACATTTAGGAACTTTGTAACGTGTGTTAGATATCGTGATAGAATAGTCAACGGGCTCGTGGATTGGACTAAGCTAAATGGCTAGGCGTTATGATTATGCTAGCCGTTTGAAGCTTAAGTATCATAAGCCCAATCCATGTCCAACCCATGAAAAGCCCAAGCAAAGCCTTTTAGGGTTTTAAGTTACTTGTACTATAAATACCCCTCAAATGGTCATTTGAGGGTGTGCTTGAAAGTGTGTGTGTGTGTGTATTTTCTCTCTCAAGGAATATACAACTTATTGTGTTTATCTTTATCCTCTACACATACACGGTTTTGTTTAAAACATCAAGTCACCATCTTTCTCATCTTATTTCTAAGCTTTGTTTGTGTTTGTGTTTCACGTTTATAATGCCTTAACTTGGGTTACGTGTTGGGTTTGCTTGGTAAAGTGATAAGGTTGATATATCTTAGGTCCTAACAATTGGTATCAATCGCCTAACAATGGTTTAGGAGTGTTTTGGTTGAAGTTTGTTTGTGTAGATTTACACGTAGTTTCGTTTCTCAAACGTCACGATAAAGCTTTAATTTTTGCACTTAAAATTCAAGATTCTTGTGGTTTAAGGTTTATTTGGTGCTAAAGTTTCAGTTTTTTGCAAAAGTTCGAAGCTTTACGTGTTTTTCTTCAAGTTTGAACTCGTGTTTTGAAGGTGGTCATTTCTACTCGTAACTTTTATAAGCACTTTGGGTGAAAAAGGTCAAAAGATTTGTGTTATTGGAGTGTTTTTAAGGCTATCTGTGCAAGAGAAATCGTTTGAATCATTGGAAATTTTTACGAGTAGGTCAAAACCCTAGTTCTACTCGTAAGAAAGTCAACTACGCATAAGGTCCTACTTATAACTTTTTGGTGCAGATTCTTCAAGCTTTAACGGTTACTCTGCTTCCCTCACTTGGATAAGTGTGTGGAACACTTCGACTTGTGGATATCCCTTACTGCGGATGTGTAAAGGATTTTTGGTTTTTAACCTAAGTTTACGTATAAGCATAAACTCTTACGAGTAGAACTCTACGCATAAGATCACACTTTACGCTAGGTTTTACTGACTAAGTTTTTGTTCACGCATAAGCCTAAAGTTACGCGTAAGATACTTTCTACACATAAGAATCCTACGCCTAAGATCCTACGCATAAAGATCCTACGCATAAAGATCCTACGCATAAGATCCTACGCCTAAGCACCAATTCTACTCGTAACTCCAATTCTACTCGTAACTCCTTTTTGGCGGGAAAACTTGAGTAAAATTTAAATTTTTGAGGAGACTAAACGTTCAATTTTTACGCGAGATTAAAATTTTGGTTTAACTGTGAAAATTTTGGTCAAAAATTCAAATTTTTGGGCCTAAATTCAAAATTTTCGGGTCAAATTTGGCGTCAAAATTGTCATAACTCAAAATTTTCATACGACCTTAGAATTGATTTTTATAGTGAATTTCAAATTTTGGGCTAAAATTTTTTAGAACCAAGGTTACGAGTACGACTTTTTCGTAATTACCTCAACCAAGCTTAATCTTCATCAACCACAACTCCTTTATCGTTGAATCGATCCTACATCAACTTTATCGGATCATACCTTCATCAATGGCAACTCAACAAGACATTCATGCTGCCAGGCTTAAAAACCGACCTCCTATGTTGGCAAAAGGTGGTTATCTTCAATGGACAAGTCGAATGCTCCGCTACATCAAGACCAAACCTAATGGGAAACTCATGATTAAATCCATTTAGGATGGACCCTTCCATTCCGACAAGTTCATGTACTGAAATGTGATGCAACACCTCCCATCCCACCATCCTCTCATCTTCAAACTGAATCGTAATACATCAAGAGGATCGTAAACAAGTCGATGCGCATGACATGGCAATTCATATTGTCCAACCGGGTTTACAAATAGACATTTTTGTCAAGCTATAGGACAGTTGTGAAACCGCTTTCGATATGTGGGAACGTGTTAGACGGCTATGTTATGGAACAGAAATTGGTAAACAAGACATGGAGAACAAGTTGCTAACTGAATGGGAGAAGTTTACATCTACACCTGGAGAATCCATTGAATCCTACTATGGAAGGTTTTGCACTTTGATGAATGAGCTTATCAGAAACAAGTTGGCACCCTGAACAATCGTTCAAAACATCAAGTTCCCTGAATAATCTTCCGTAAGAATGGGGACGATATGTTACTATTGTCAACCAAACAAAAGACCTTCATCCGGTGAACTTTGATCAATCAATGATTTTCAAACAAAAAACCAAAATTTGAAGTGAATGAAGTCAGGAAAGAAAGATTGGCATAGAATCATGATCCATTGGCACTTATTGCAAAGACTCAACCTTCAGTGAATACACAACAACAAGCTTCATCATCTTCCAACAACAACAACTTGAAGCAATACATTCCACAACCACAACAACAATTCTATCCAGATCAACAATACCAGAACTAGAATCATTCGATCCTGAAATCCACCCGTAGTTTACCTTACAAATGTATATACTCTTTATTGGGTAACGACTAAAAGTCGCTATTCCACACCAACTAACAACAACCAAAGGATTTCGTCAAACACTTCGCAACAGCAAATTGTAATGTACCGGGTGTGAATATGGGTAATCAAGGTCAAATGGTTGGAGTTATTGGGAATTTGCAGGGATATGCTACCGGATATCGCAAGGGTAATCAGCGGTTCCGTGATCGTGGTAATCATTGGGTAATGTTGGAAATCGATTGGACGTAATGTTGGGAATAGAAGCGGTAATCGAATGGGAATGTTGCGTACCGTCGTTGGGAATTATGGAAATGTGAATCAGTGGTAATCGTTAAGTGTTATAACCTTGTCTAAGGAATGGGTCACATGGCAGAAATTGTCCCACTAAGCCGCACAAGAAGAATGAGTTTCTTCGAAAGCTATATCAAGAAGTAGCACGTAAGCAAGAAGCGGTGGATATTGAGGCCGAGGAAAATGATTTTTCGCTATTGTGGATGATTTGGAAGACCTCGAGGAAATCAATGTGAACTGCATCTTCATGGCTACTTCTTGGGGAGACTAAGTACGCATAATCGACTCGGCGACCTCCTGCCTATGACGCCAACGCAGATTCTCGAGGTACCAATCATTGATCCATGCTATAACAATGTCATGTGTGATGTTTTTACTCATGACGAACAACATTCCGCGGACGCCAAGCAACTACTTATGATACATACATGGACAATCCGAGTTGTAGCAATACTAACTCTGAAACTCCATGTGGATCCTAGTGGAGGCCGTGTGGCACAAAAATAATCTGAGACCTGATGAGGAAACACGTGCTTATTTTGAATTATTAATCAATAATCGTGGCATTGAAATTGAGAAAGTTAGTAAGGTCAATCATGCAGGTTAAGGCCGAATAAGAAATTGACCCTGAAGCTTGAGAGTTACAAGGAGCACGCCAAAGCCTATGAATTTCATACAAACAAAATGTCTAAATTAGAAATTGGTTATCGAGATTACTTTTAAGAGAAAAGAATTGCAAATCAAGTATAACACACTTGATGTGAATTCGAACTTGAAAATAAAATCTTTAAAAGGAAATTTTCGATCTTCAAAACCAACTTTCTAAACAACAAGCAACTTATTCTGATCTTGAAAAAGAGAAGAAGCAGTTGATTGCTGATTTTTCAAAATGAGAAGATTCTCTTCTTGATGAAATTCTGGATAAAAATATGCACATCGAGGGTAGAGTTTGCACTTTTTGAATTGATCGGCTTATGATAGACAATTTCACGAGACATTCCTACGTTGCCTAGTTAAAGAGTTCCATTGTCAGTTTTTAGGTGACAACTAGCTCTAATAACTAACTTGAAGTTGTAAACACTCCTTGAAAAGGAGGTTAAACCCATGAAGGTGCATATCTATCACAAGTTTCTCGAGATGGTACATTTATTGACTTAGATTCCCACAATTCATTGGTTCCGTCTGAGTCGAGCTCATTTTGAGATTCAAACAACGATCATTAAAACTTTTTGATCACATTTTAATCACGTCTCCTCCCCCTTTTAACACATTTTAATCACATTTTAACGATCATTAAAACTTTTTGAAACAAAACCAAAATGAAGTGAATGAAGTCAGGCAAGAAAGATTAGCAAAGAATCATGATCCATTGGCACTCATTGCAAAGACTCAAACTCCAGTGAATACACAACAACAAGCTTCATCATCTTCCACTAACAACAACTTGCAGCAATACATCCCTCAACAACAAGACTATCCACCTGAACAACAACATTACCAGGAACAAGGAATCACTGATCTTGAAATGGAACCAGAAGAAGCTTTGTCACAAGCATTTGTATTCTTGGGTAAAGCATTCAGAGGTCGCTATTCCACACCAACTAACAACAACCAAAGGATTTCATCAAACACTCACAACAGGCAAATTGCACGTAGCGGTGTGAACATGGGCAATCAAGGTCAAATGGTTGGAGTTATTGGGAATCAGCAGGTATATGCTACTGGATTTCGCATGGGTAATCAGCGGTTCGAATCGGGTAATCAAATGGGTCAATGTTGGAAATAGAACAGTGGGTAATCGAATGGGAATGTTGCAGCTCCAGTCGTTGGGAATTATGGAAATGTGAATCACGGTAATCAGGTTAAGTGTTATAACTGTCAAGGATTGGGTCACATGGCAAGGAATTGTCCAACTAAGCCGAAAAAGAAGGATCTTGCGTATCTTCAGAAAGCTATTCTGTTGGCACAAAAGGAACAATCTGGACTTCAATTGAGTGCTGAGGAACATGACTTCATGGCTATTATGGATGATTTGGAAGACCTCGAAGAACTCAATGCAAACTGCATCTTCATGGCAAATCTTCAGGAGACTAAGTACGACACCGATTCCGACGCACCTCCCTGCCTATGACGCCAACGCAAGATCCGAGGTACCAATCACTGATCCATGCTATAACAATGTCATATTTGATGTGTTTACTCATGACGAACAACATTCTGTGACACCAGCACCTACTTATGATACATACATGGACAATCCAAGTTGTAGCAATACTAACTCTGAAACTCCAAATGTGGATCCTAGTGGAGGCTGTGTGGCACAAAATACTGAGACTGATGAGGAAACTCGAGCTTATTTTGAATCATTAATCAACAACTGTGGCATTGAAATTGAGAAAGTTAAAAAGGTCAATCGCGATGTTAAGGCCGCGAATGCCAAATTGACCGCTGAGCTTGAGAGTTACAAGGAGAACGCAAAAGCCTTTGAATTTCATAAAAACAAAGAATCCGAATTAGAAATTGGTTATCGAAATTTGGTTTCTAAAGAAAAAGAATTGCAAATCAAGTATAACACACTTGATGTGAATTCGAACTTGAAAATTAAATCTTTAAACAAGGAAATTTCTGATTTAAATAACCAACTTTCCAAACAAACAGACATGTTTTCTAATCTTGAAAAAGAGAAGAAGCAATTGATTACCGATTTTTCAAAACGAGAAGATTCTCTTCTTGATGAAATTCTTGATAAGAATGAAAAGATAAATACTTTGGAAAATTTGTTTCTTACAACGGGTCATTCTGCTCAAACAATCAAGATGCTTTCTAATCAAGTAAATCCGCGTTTTCATACTAATAATAGAATGGCAGTTGGTAACAACCCTTCTTCATTCCTCAAGAAAGCTCGAAATCTCGAATGTGTTAAACAATGGAAATGTTTTGCATGAACCCATAATTGTTCGTGATTCTCTTGAAACGTTAGAACTATCTGAGGAGAGTAGATCAAAAATGAAACAAAAGAATCAGAAATCAAACCTATTGATTATAACAAATGGAACAAAATTAACGGAATTACTTTTGTTAATCAAAAAGAAAAGTCAAAGTTCTCAATCACACCAAGTGTTTCACACAAAGAGTCAACACTGCTTCAAAATCCTGCTTCAAAACCAGCTTGTTGTCTCCAATCTCTTTCGAACATTGAACAAATGTCTTCAAACAATCCTTTTAACACAAGTGATGCGAGAAGTATTTTAGAAAATGTTAAAACTAGAATTGTGGATCTTCAAGACACTGTTAAAACTAAAACCACTATTACACCTAACAACCGGTTCTCTAGTTTTGACATCGAACAAAGAAAGTTTTTTGAAACTCAAATTGCCCTCACCGAATGCCATCGCGCAAGGGTAATTCATTTTGAACAAGCCTTTTTGAAAGAAACAAATGACTTTGTCAAGGACCATAAATCCCTGGTAAAGCAAGCTAATGACTGTGTTGAACAAATCAAAGTTTTGGAAACTGTAAATGACTCTCTCTTCAAGATGTTCGACTACTTGATATTATGTCCATCATTTTGCAAACATATTCTGTTGAAGATCATGAAAGACTCCAGTCCGAGACCTCCGAAATTGTTTCAAAATATGAAAAAGCTCTTGAAAAACTTGAAAAGAAAATGTGTCATATTTTAAACAACTTGATCGAAAAACTGAGGAATGAAAATATGACAAATTGTCGTATGAGCGTGCCTACAATGACATGAAAGCGAAAAATTATCTTTTGAGGGCTCACTGAAAGTCAAAAAGGAAAGGCAAGTGGATATTGTGATTAAAAACCATTGATCGGAGAAAGCAAATGTTCCCAAACCGGTTTTAAAACCAAAATGTCTGTTTCTATGCCTCCTCCAAAAGTCAATGAGAAAAATGTTTCATCAAAACCAAGTAACTCCACCGCCTTGCCTAAACAAAATGTTGATAAGGGAAAAGCGGTTATCGAGAAACCAAAAGTTTTAGCTCCGGCCTTTTTAAGATGAGTACCACTAATGCGTCTGCCTCCACATCTAAAACATATGGAACAAACGACATAAGTTTAGAAAAGCACTCTAAAGAGACTAGGAAAGTTGAAACCACTTCTCTAGATAAGATTGTGAATCCTAATGAGTGTGCCTTACCTTCTACAAGACTAGGAAGCACCTCTAGGAGCAGCAGACTAAAGCCTAAGAGCAATACAAGGAACAATAGAGTCTCACTGGCCTCTAAGAGTAGTCGCTTGAATAAAGAGAAGAAAGTAGAAGAACACCCTAGGAATTTACCGCTTTGTAATAAGAAAGACATTTCATCTGAATGTAATGAACCTATGAAATCTGCTAAGTTTAATGAATCTGTTGAATCTATTTGTTTAACTTGCAAGAAATCTTTATCTAATGTTCATGATGATTGTGTTTCTAAGAATGAGATTGTTAAGCCTGTTATGAAGAATATTCCCAAAAGAACTTATGCTAAACGAATAGGAAGACTAGTTGCGAGATTTAGGCTTTACACTACTGATAGGGAGCATAATGTTTACTTTAGGGATGACATTTGGAAACCCACAGGTAGAACTTTCACACTCCGAATGGTACAATGAGTGACCAACCGAATACCCAGTTGAAAACTTCTTTGAGTGTGATCCGGATTTTACCTCTAACCCAAAGGAACCAAAATCAAAACGGTTTCCAAAAAAATCTTCTTCTTCGTTATTGGCGTGTTATCGAAATATGTCTTTGGATCGTCGACTTCGGTTGCTCCAAGCACATGACCGAATCAAGTCACGATCAATTTCGTCGGAAATTCATGGAACCGACGCTTCGAAATGATCATGTAGCAGCTATCATGGGTTATGGAGATCTACCTTTTGGAAATTATTTGATCACTCGGGTTTACTATGTCCAAGGGTTGGGACACAATTTTTTCTCAGTCGGGCAGTTCGTGATGCGATTTAGAGGTTGCTTTTAGGAAAAATGCTTGCTTCGTTAGAAACTTGGATGGCACTGATCTCTTAACTGCGAATCGTGATACAAACTTGTATGCTATCGACATCAATCAAATGGCCTCTTCATCACCAATATGTCTTATGACACGAGCTTCTGGAACACAGTCCTCGGTTGTGGCATGACGGTTATCCCATCTCAATTTCGACACCATCAACAAAATTGCCAAAGACAACATCGTCAACGGACTTCCAAAGTTCAAATACACCAAGGATCACTTATGTCCATCATGCGAACAAGGAAAAGCAAAAGAGCATCATATAAACCCAAAACCGCATCTAGTTCGAAGCAAAGTTGCATATGTTGCACATGGACTTATGTGGCCCAATGAGAGTTGAAAGCATTAATGGGAAAAAGTATATTCTTGTCATTGTCGATGATTATTCAAGATATACATGGGTTAAGTTCCTGAGATCAAAAGACGAAGCACCATGCATCATCATCACCTTCAAACGAATTCAAGTACTTCTTCAAACTCCGAAGGGTTGTAAGAACAGCACAACGCACGAATTCACTAATCGAGTTAAGAGCTTATTTTGAAGATGTTGGAATCACACATCGACATCGTTGTTAGAACTCCACAGCAGAATGGGGTAGTTGAAAGAAGAAATAGAACTCTTGTGGAAGCCGCTCGCACAATGCTAATCTATTCTAGTGCACCGTTATTTCTATGGGTCGATGTTGCTAACGCTTGTTTCACTCGAACCATCCCTCATCCATCCAAGATTCAATAAAACCCCATATGAGCTTGTGAACAATAGAAAACCGGATATCTCTTACTTTCACGAGTTTGGCGCTTTGTGCTATCCTACGAATGACAGAGAAGATCTTGGAAAGCGAAAGCAAAAGGTGATATTGGAATCTTCATTGGATATTCAGATAACTCGAGGGCATTCAGGGTGTATAACAGGAGAACTAGGAGGATCATGGAGACGATGAATGTGAAGTTTGACGAATTTTCACATATGGCTTCGAGAGACTCGCCTAGAACCCGCACTAAACCAAAGCAGACTTCCGACACATCGTTCAGGACTCGTACCTCAAAGAGCTCAATCAACTTCGATTGACAATCCTAAAGAACAAGAATGGGAGAATTTCTTTGAGTTAATGTTCGATGAATACTATGGTGGAACTTCGACAAATGTATCAAACCATCATTCCAGCACCCGCCAATATCATCCTCCACCACCAACAAAAGATGCATCTACAACGGTCGAAACCAATGCACCAACTCCATCTACATCATCTACATCTACTACAGTTATTGCACCCGTTCTACCGCAGCTTGATGAGCAAAACCAAAACCAAAACGATGCAACGTTAGATGAAGACTTATTTGAAAACCCGCTTGCTACGAATCAACCGAATCATCTTCAAGCTTACGAGAACCATCTAACTCGCATACGTATAACCAACGGTATCCTTCTACTCCGAAGTGGACTAAAGACCATCCGATTGAACAAGTTATTGGTGAACCTTCAAGGCCAATTCCGACGAGACGCCAACTTGCCACCGATTGCGACTTATGCATTTACCTTTGCTCCATTAGCAATATAGAGCCAAAGAACATTCGCGAGGCAATGGCAGAACCCGCATGGATAGAAGCGATGCAAGAGGAACTTCTCCAATACCGTCTACATGACTCTTGGGATATGGTTCCAAGACCAATTGACATTCGGGTCATTGATCTCAAATGGTTATGGAAGAACAAAAGGGATGAAGAGATGACTGTAATTCGCAACAAAGCTCGCCTTGTGGCCAAAGGATACAGACAAGAGGAAGGGATAGACTTTGAAGAGTCATTCGCGCCCGTAGCTAGACTAGAAGCAGTCAGGATTTTCTTAGCCTATGCCGCCACAAAAACATCACGGTTTATCGATGGACATTAAGACCGCGTTCTTGAATGGAACTCGAAAGAAGAAGTGTACGTGAGTCGCCGTAAGGCTTCATAGACATGGAACATCCCACTACGCCTACAAACTCAAAAAGGCAATCTATGGATTGAAACAAGCTCCGAGAGCGTGGTATGACGAATTGTCCTCTTTCCTTATCCAAAACAATTTCACCAAAGGAACAGTTGATCCTACCTTGTTTACACAAAAATGCAAAACGACATTTTGATTGTTCAGATTTATGTGGACGACATCATCTTTGGGTCCACTAATCCGAATCTTTCAAAACATTTTGAAAATCTCATGAAAAGTAAATTTGAAATGTCCATGATGGGGAACTAAAATTCTTTCTTGGTTTACAAATACATCAATCCCCTCGTGGAATTTTTATAAATCAAGCTAAATACACAACCGAGATTTTGAAAAATCATGGTATGGATAATTGTGACTCGGTCGGAACACCAATGGTAACTTCACCAAAAATTGGAGCCGATTTGTTTGGGAAACCTATTGATCCAAAGAAATATTGGAGCATGATTGGTTCTCTCATGTATCTTACGCTAGTCGCACGGATATTCATTTTGTTGTTTGCTTATTAGCACGGTTTCAAGCAAAGCCTACCGAACTGCACCTCAAAGAGGTTAAACGGATCTTTCGGTACCTGAAGACATCCATTCACATTGGACTTTGGTATCCGAAGGAATCCAGATTTGATCTAATTGCCTTTTCGATGACCACGCAGGTGATCAAGTTACAACAAAAGTACATCCGAGGAGCACAATTTTTGGGTGAAAAGTTAGTAAGTTGGTCTTCAAAGAAACAAGATTGTATTGCACTTTCAACCGCCGAAGTATGTGTCTCTATCTGCGTGTTGTGCTCAAGTTCTATGGATGAGAACACAACTCACAGATTATGGCTTTACTTTCGATAAAATACCTATGTATTGTGACTCGAAAAGTGCCATAGCCATATCATGCAATCCTGTTCATCACTCAAAGACTAAGCATATCCGTGTCCGCTATCACTTCATCAAAGAGTACGTCGAAAATGGTATTGTTGAATTATTCTTCGTGAAGACAGATTACCAACTCGCCGATCTATTAACTAAAGCCCTTCCAAAAGAAAGGTTTGACTATTTAGTTCGACGAATTGGAATGCGAAGCCTAACCCCCGAGGAGTTAGAACGTCTTCTCGAATCTTCTTGAAAATGATTTTCCAAAAGCTTCACATTTGTAAATATTTTTGAAAAACAAAATACAAAATTTGAAAACCAACAAAAGCAAAATATAAAAATATAAAACTTTCAAAAATACAAAAACAATATAAAATCAAAATCCAAAAATATTCTTCTCACGACATGTCTCTCGTATAATCGATATTCAGACGTTTCTAGAAATGTCATTCAACAATGATACGGGTATGTACAGATGCTTGAGCGAGAGTTCTTTAATGTTTTCTAAAACATGTCGTTTCTCAAAATTTCTTCAAATGATGGCTTTCGTATACTTCAAGATTTAAACCGGACTAAAATGATGACTTTTGATTATTTTTCAAATCAAAACTCGTGCTTTTATAGAAAAATCAAGTGTACGCTTCACTGCACTACATTTAAAAATGGTGAGAAATCATCATCATCTTGAGCACCTTTTCAAGATTGTTCAAAAGATTTTCAAAATCTTTCAAAATACTTTGTGCTCAAGATAACTCCTCTAAAACCCTTTAATTGATTATGCTTTATTAAAGGGGAGTATAAAACTAAAATGTTCCATATTCATGCTTAAATCAAATCCCTTTGTCTCCCCAAAAGATTCTAAAATGTTGTTTAATCCGTTGATATCAAAAATATCACGAATATGCTATTTTTGAGGGGAGGAGACGTGATTAAAATGTGATCAAAAAGTTTTAATGATCGTTGTTTGAATCTCAAAATGAGCTCGACTCAGACGAAACCAATGAATTGACGAATCTAAGTCAAGAATGTACCATCTCGAGAAAATTGTGATAGATATGCACCTTCATGGGTCTAACCTCCTTTTCAAGGAGTGTTTACAACTTCAAGTTAGTTATTAGAGCTAGTTGTCACCTAAAACTGACAATGGAACTCTTTAACTAGGCAACGGAACCGTGTCTCGTGGGGAATTGTCTATCATGAGCCGATCAATTCAAAAAGTGCAAACTCTACCCTCGATGTGCATATTTTTGTTAAAACTCATAAGTACATGTGAAGGGGAGTGTTTCTGAAAATATAAAACTCGCGAGTGTTCCAAACATGTTTTCATCATAAACACTTTGAGAGATTTTCAAGAAAAATGGTTTTATGGCAACAATAGGACAGTCATGGAGTTATAAGGTGACTAAGGATAGGAAATTCGTCCTATGATCCGCCAGAGCCGGAGGGATCTACCCAAGGACAATACCCATAGTTAGTATTAGAAGTCCTTAGGTATGATTGAAAAAAGGAGTAATGTGAGAAAGGAGAAAGAAGGGGTTGAAGAATTAAAAAGAAATGTAATGAAAGGGTGAAAAGAAATAGCCCTTCATATTCAACCTTAGGCGTAAAACCGGGTTCAATTCATCTGCTACGGTTGTCACTAAGATGACACCGTATTGAAGACAAAGACGTCATGGACCCAGTGACGCACCGCACTAAACCTTCTAGCCACTCAATTCCTCTTAAAAGGATTTGTTTCATTCTCACTGGGAACCCTACATAATCTATTGACCTTTTCTTAGAGATCGTTGATATTGAAGAAGGAGACCCTCTCCCTAGTCTCCGCTCAAGAAAACCAAAATGCACTTATTGAGTCTAGAGCCACGAGATTCATCAAAAGATCTCATAGGAACACATGACATGACATCGCTTGTTGTTCATCTATAAGGACACAAGTGATATATTCTAGAGTCCTACGCAGATCTTAGCAATCTGCCAGAACATTTATGAGAAGTTTCACATTCGTGATCTTCAGTGATTGAATGGAAACTCGCCGGGTCAACATCAAGCAGCCCCGACAGCAGGTCACTTCGGTAACTCCCCGTGGATTACGCTTAGTGTGTCTCAAACGGTCTTCAGTCGTGAGGTGATGCTCGTGTACCTCAACGACTCATCCGAAGTAGATGTACTTTGGTATATCGCGTTATCTCACTTGTGGGACTCCAGTTCAGAACGCCATTGTGAGAATTAGAGATGTGTTTTCACACTATGCTGTTAACACCCTCGAAATTCAAACTTGTAAGTGCCGGAATCCGCTTATTACTAACCTGTTTTATGTTTTATTCTTATGGAAGCTCGAGCGGATGGATCGCGTGCAGATCGCCACATGCTCATACCAAAAACACATGAAAGTTCTCATCAAAATCAAAGGCAACTCAAAGTTAAAGATGATTCTTCGTCAATGTTAAAGAATCTACAAAGTTTAAAGACTCGAGAACTACATCATTGGTAACCAAAAGTCAAATAGAAGTGTGAGCATGGTGGAGAAAGACGTGGAGACACCTAACCAACGAAGTTGACATCGGTAGACAACCACATTATCGATCACAAAGCATGAAGGAACAAAGATTCAAGACTATTCTATATCTACACACAAAGTTCAAGCTCGAGAAAAGTAAAGACCTTATCAAGTGGAGCATCATTTGAATGACCACCTCTTAGGGGGAGATTGTTAGCCTTAATAGTTTTTATTAGAAGTGATGGTCATTCACATTTAGGAACTTTGTAACGTGTGTTAGATATCGTGATAGAATAGTCAACGGGCTCGTGGATTGGACTAAGCTAAATGGCTAGGCGTTATGATTATGCTAGCCGTTTAAAGCTTAAGTATCATAAGCCCAATCCATGTCCAACCCACGAATAGCCCAAGCAAAGCCTTTTAGGGTTTTAAGTTACTTGTACTATAAATACCCCTCAAATGGTCATTTGAGGGGTGTGCTTGAAAGTGTGTGTGTGTGTGTATTTTCTCTCTCAAGGAATATACAACTTATTGTGTTTATCTTTATCCTCTACACATACACGATTTTGTTTAAAACATCAAGTCACCATCTTTCTCATCTTATTTCTAAGCTTTGTTTGTGTTTGTGTTTCACGTTTTATACGCGTAACTTGGGTTACGTGTGTTGGGTTTGCTTGGTAAAGTGATAAGGTTGATATATCTTAGGTCCTAACAACCATCAATATGGGACTTTGGTACCCGAAGGACACCGGTATGTCACTAACAGCCTATGCAGATGCTGATCATGTAGGATGTCAATATACTCGTCGAAGTACGTTTGGAGGTGCTTAGTTTTTGGGTGATAAGCTTGTGAGCTGGTCTTCAAAGAAGCAAATGAGTACTTCTATTTCCTCTACAGAGGCTGAATACATAGCCATGTCATCTTGTTGTGCTCAAATCCTATGGATGAGATCCCAATTATCCGACTATGGCTTTGAATTCAACAAAATCCTCTCAGATCGCGATAATAAAAGTGCTATTGCTCTCTCATGCAACAACGTACAACACTCAAGAGCAAATCACATCAACATTCGACATCATTTCATCAGGGAGCAAGTTGAAAACGGTGTGGTGGAACTATACTTTTTGAGGACTGAATACCGTTAGCGACATCTTCACCAAAGCCTTCCTAGAGAACGCTTTTGAGTTTATTCTTCCACGACTTGGTCTTAAAAGCCTTCAACCAGAAACACTCAAACGTCTTCAAGAGGAAGAAGAGGAGTAAAAGGTTTACCTTCATCTATCTCTTGTAAATATTTATTCGAAAAACAAAATACAAAATTATAAAACCTTCAAAAATCAAATAGAAAAATATAAAACTTTCAAAATCCATAAAAATTTGAAAAATTCGAAAAATCTTCAAAAAGTATTGTTATTTTGTCATGATTTCTCGATTCGATAATATCTACGGTCTTGATGCTGTCATTCAAAGAATGACACGGGACTTTAGATGTTGTTCGAATTTTCATAAAATATATATATATATATATATCAAAAAATCAAAAATTATTTTTGGGAGAAAGAGAAACAATGGTTTATTGTCATTTCAGGCAGTAACCCGCTTTTCAAAGAAAGAACAGAGCCATGCTTTATCTTGGTTTTCAAATCTCATGCTCTGATTCTTTAAACAAATCCTTACTATCTAATGAAAACTAGTTGTTTTGAAAAATAACTCGGACTCTATTTTTGGAAATCATCAGGACTTATCATTTGTCAAAAAATAATTTCTATCTCTCAATCAACAACTTATGTCATTGATTGAGGGGGAGAATGATTTCAATTAAATCAAAAGGTTATTTGTCATACAATTGTTTTCAAAAGATAATCATGCATAGTTAATCAATGGAGTTTAAAGTCTCAAAATCCGATCCCTATCAGTTAAAACGCTTTCATAATAAAGTCACAATTCTCCTTAAAAGCTTTCAAAATCAATTTAAATCTACAGAGATCACAAATCTCAAATTTGATAATTGTGATCGGGGGAGAATTTGTGATTTAAATTGGATTTAAACTGATAATTCGATAAATGGTTTCACAAGTGTTTAGCTAGCCTTCCTCCCCACATGTGCCAAACGATTTCAAATTTTCCATGCACATGTTGAGGGGGAGCATCTTTTTGAAACACAATGATTTGAAACGTGAACAATTTATCTCAATGTGCAGTCTTTTCCTAATATGTGCAAAACACTTTCTAATATCTATGCACATATTGAGGGGGAGCAAATTTTTGAAAACCTCATCCTTCCCCAATATGCTTTATCTACTTGATTTAATCAGGGAGATGATGATGATATTTTTTTAGAAAATGGTAACCAAAGAAGTTAATTCTTCCTCTTGCCTCCGTATGCTGAAACAATTTCAAATACATGAAGCACATGTTGAGGGGGAGCTCGTTTTCTAAAAATATCAAAAACAATTCAGGTACAAAATGCTTTGATAATATATCACAAGTATCTGGATTGATTTTCAAATGGTTTTCAATTGGTTCCAATGGCAGATGAACAATACCAAATAGACCGACCAACTTTACTTTATGTATGGTGATATAAGGATGATAAGGTTAGGTATTTGTTCCCATGATCGGCCGTAACCGAGGGATCTACCCAGGGACAATCCACTAGATAGTGTAGAAGTCCTTAGGTATATTGAAAAAGGGAGAAAAATGAGAGATGGGAAGAGTGCAGATCGAGATCGAGCTAGTAATCGAATAAACCCAACAAGGTTCTAGTTATGAAGTCTCGGTAAGCACTCAAGGGGTTGAAGAATGAAAAAGAATTGAATGAGAAAAGGGTGAAAACAAATAACCCTCTAATTATTCAACCTTAGGCGATACCGGTTCTATTCACATGCTACCGGTGGTTGCCAAGGTAACATCGGTATTGAAGACAAGACGTCATGGACCCAAAGGACGACTGCACTTCAACTTCCCAAACCACTCAAGTTCCTCTTAAAGGACTTGTTTCAGTCTCTGGAACCGACATTATCTATCGACTTTTTCTTAGAGATTATTGATATTGAAGAAGGAGACCCTCTCCCTAGTCTCCGATATAGGATCCAAATATGCACAAATTGAGTCTAGAGCCACGAGATCATCAATAAATCTCATTAGGACACTTTCAATGAAGACTCTCTGTTTCACACAATGTGGAAAAAAGATTATATCTTGAGTCCTACGCATTATCCTTGTGGTATTGCCGTAACATCCGAAAGTGATATGCAAACATATTCACAATGAAGATGGAAAGCCTTCCGGAGCCAACATCAAACAAGCTCCTGGTGGGTGGCATGTGAGATCTATTCTATAGATCAACCATGTAACAACTGAATAGAAACAATGGGGCGATTCAATCTTTTGAATCAATCCGTTCGTGTTATGGATTGACGGATACCTTTGAAAAAACCGGTCATTGTGCTTAAAAACTCTTTTCTCTAGCACATCGACCAAGTATCTATATTTCAAATCAAAAGGTGTTTATGATTGATAATTGATTTTCATTAAAACCTTCGTTGTATTGCAAAAACGATTTCTATTGCGCATACATGATTGTTTTTCAAATCTCTTTTATCAATCATGAATTTCAATTCGCCGGTTCACTCACTCCGCGGTTGTCTTCTTTGAGACGCTCCTTTGAGAACAAATTAGAGCAAATTGTAAACTCGCAAGGAAATTCTTCGAATTATACCGATCACACGCAGTACATGTATCGATCAACGGGAACCGTGGGCCGTGTACCTTAAATCAACGAAAGTGATCAAAGACACTTTCGTGCGCTTTATTGCTAACTGTAGTATGCAGGTACGCCCGACGTTTGTAGCTGATCAGAATGAAGCGGTCAATTCATAGCCGCATGCTCACACAATACATTCATTCCAAAGAAATCATGATTAGTGCATCAATGACTCTGATATTCTCACTCCATGCTTCTGCTAAGTTGCTGCCAGTATCATGAATCAGTAAAAGCTTCCGCTACTCTGATGAGAATATATCATGATCCAGAATGTGAGCATGTCGGTCCGTATGTCACAACATCACATAATACCAACACCACAATGGTTGATTCATAGATTGATGTTAACTGATGATCTCAAAATTGGCTCAAAACTCATTATCACGTGGATCAGTAAAAAGACCTCCACTTGGATTAACCAAACATGCAATGTGAAGAATCAATGACTACGAGCTTCAGAGCAAAGTACTACATCAAGAATGCAAGAACAATTTTTTTTAATGTAATATCTGTTTGTATTCAATGTATGTTTAAATGTGTGTTTGAGGTGACCTCCCTTAGGGGGAGATTGTTAGGATTTAGTAAATCCAGTTATTGAAGAGTCGGTCACCTCAAGTATATGTAATCGTTAGAAAGCTCGTAGTCGTAGATTATTATAAGTTAAGTAGTATTTAGTTTAAGTAACACCGTGGAGGACGGACGGGTCTTTACCCACTGTATTCCTGATCCACAGCCCGTTAGGTGGTGTTTTATTGTAAGAACTATAAATACTCTCTACCTCCCAAGGTAGAGAGTTGGAGCTCATAATAAGATTTTTCTTTCTCTCACTAAAGTTCCCAACCTCTAACTTTCTATCTCTAAAACATCATTTGTACGCCAACTTGTGCTTATGGTTTAGTGTGTTTGTGAAATCCAATATGTTACAAATACTGTACAAGACAGCCTTGGTTCGGTTTAGGTTTTTACTCCAAAAGACTACACACTAAAACTGAAAATTCGGATTCTATATATAATATTACAATCGCGACGGCGTCACCTTATGATTTGTGACGCCTTCGGGTAGCCGTTATTAGGGTTTCGTCTTGGCCACGTTAGTCTTGCGACGGCATCACCTTATTCTTGTGACGCCGTCCTCTCGACGCCGTCGATCAAATCTAGGCCGTCTGAGTTGCGACGACCAACTCTTTTAAAGCCTGACACCGTCACTTGAAAATAAGCAATTTGGCTACTGAGCCGTCACAAAAGTGCTCCTTGCGCCTAGCTTAAGCAGTTGACGCCGCCCCTCAGATTTCAGCAGCTTGAGTGTCTCGATTCTTGACTTTGGCCATTTTCTTCGTATATCCACGCCTTTTCGTCCAAATAAGCGCCATTCCAGCAATTTGCCTTCAAGAGACCTAAAAAGTGAAAAGGAACGATATTAGGTAATAACGGATACAAAAGTGATCAAATAAGGGCTTAAGCGACCCCTAAAAAAGGTACATTTTAAAACCTTATCACCCATCTCTAGCTACAAGGAGCAAACATATGACTTAGTATCAATTTACTTAACTTAAATCGTATATTACATTATATGAGAAATTTTCAAATGCTTACTCTTATTTTGGTGCTTACCAAGGGACAAATCCCCACTATCCATCTATTTTGATCTAATGGTGGGAATAAACCTAAGATTTAATATGAAAACCTAAGTCCATGTTTTTATCACATTTTTCTTTGTCTTTTTTTTACTCTAATTTATTAATTATTTTTTTGTGTGGAATTCATGCTTTTTTTTTTCATTATTTTTCTTTAATTTTAAATTCATATTTTTTTATTCAAGTTTTTTTCCGCTTTCATACGTTTTCATCTCAGATTCATACTTTTTTCGCTTTTATACGCTGTCGCGGTTCATATGTTTGTCATTTTTTTTTGCCGTCCGATTTCGACGTTTTCATCCGTTGCGATGTTTACATCCGCTTTCCGACGTTCGCCCGTTTCGACGTGTTTCATACGTTATATACGTTTCGTATGTTTTATATGTTTTGTCCGTTTTATACGCTCGCTCGTTTTAGACGCCGATTTTATACGCTCGTTTTCATACGCTACGCCGCTTACGCCGTTCGCGTCCGTTTTCATACGTTGTTTGTTTACTTACGCGTCCATTTCTACTTTTCGTTCGTTTCATACGTTTTCGTCCATTTTCATACATTTTCGATGTGTTTTTACGCTTCATAACGTTTTAGTCTATTTCGCCGCTTTATCGCCGCCATTTTCATCCATTTTCATACGCTTTTCTGCTTTTTAGGTTTTCATGTATTTTCGTCCGTTAGACGCCAGTATGTATTTTACGTTTTCATGTATCCGTTTTCATACGTTGTCATCCGCTTTTTTACGTTTTCATCCATTTTTAGACGCCATCGTTTTCGCGTTTTCATACGTTTTCATCCGTTTTTATTCGGTTTTGTCTGTTTTTATACGTTTTGTTCGCTTTCGCTTGTCCGCTTTATACGTTTCTCATTCGATTTTATACGTTTTTGTCCGTTTTCAGATGTTTTTATTTTGATATTTGTAAGTGACACTTATTTATCTCTTGTGATATAACACTGTAAGGAAGATGAAAAGTATTGCATTATTCATCATGTATGTGTTATCAATTGTGATACTCAACTAAGAATGTGATGGTTGTGTTTTTGAAAATATTTAGGAAGATTTTGTGTTTTATGATATTATGAAATATTAGAAAAGTTGTTCAACTGAAAACAAGAGATGTTATGATACTTTTGTTAGACTTGTGGTGGATTTTTTCTATTTAATGGATACATTGTGCATGTTTCGATATGTTTTATAGCGGGATTTGAAAATATCTATGGTTGAATCAAAGAAACTAAATAAACTATGGTTGATGATAGCACACATCTTTATAAACAAATTGAGGAAGCTCAAACACTTGTGATATCACAGGTGATATCATCTCACTTGTGATATCACACATGATATCATGTGTGATAACACCGTTGATATCACCTTTGATATCATGTGTGATATTACTGGTGATAGGATGTGTGATATCATAGTTTATATCACTTGTGATATCACCAATGATATCAGCTGTGATATCATGTGATATCACCTGTGATATCATGTGTGATATCACAGGTGTTTGAGCTTACTCAACTTGTTTATAAAGATGTGTGCTTTCTTCAACCATAACTTCTTTAGTTTGCTTATTCAACCATAGATATTTTTAAATTCCGCTATAAAACTTATCGAAACATGTACAATATATCCATTAAATAGAAAAATCCACCACAAGTCTAACAAAAGTTTCATAATTCTTTTGTTTTCGTTAAACACATTTTCTAATATTTCATATTATCATAAAACACAAAAATCTTCCTAAATATTTTCAAAATCAGAAATAAAAAAATGAACATAATCATCACAGTAATATAATAAGTGATGTTTATTATCATTTCTTTCATATATACTTGGTAAAATACTAAATTCTTATTACATTTGGTATGAATTTAATATTTCACATTATTAGTTGAGTATCACAACTGATAACACATATATGATGAAGAGTGTAATACTCTTCATCTTTCTTACTGTGTTATATCACAAGAGATAAATAAGTGTCATTAAAAAATATCAAAATAAATAAAAAGTAAGCAAACTATGAAAATAGAGACTTGACATATTCTCAAAATCAAACAAGTGTTGCATTAAATTAGCATTTGTTTGAACAAAATAAGAATTCACCTAAAGAGACTTTAACTATTTTATTTCTACTAAGAGTATAATACATTGATTGCATTAACAAAATATGCGCTTGTCAATTGTGATGAAAGGAATAAAAACTATCTTGTAACTGAAAATTATAAAAATATTAGAAAACACGCAGGTGATAATATATAAAAATATACAGAGCAATGAAATATCTCAGGTGATATTAAAGGTTAAAAAACATACTTGTTTGTTTATGAAATATCACAAGTGATAGTAGACATTAACTTTTTTATAATAAAATATCACAAATGATATTAGACATGTAATATAATAAAGTTTAATAATAAGCATGAAAACATATGAAAATAGACGAAAAAGTATAAAAACAAAAAATGCATTTAAAACGTATGAAAACGAACAAAAACGTATAAAAACGAATGAAAAGCATATAAAAAAGGAAAAAAAGCGTCCGAAAATGGACGAAAATGTATAAAACGGATGAAAATGGACGAAAACGGACGAAAGCGTCTAAAAATGGACGAAAACGTAAAAAAACGGACGAAATCGTATTTAAACCTATGAAAAACGATGAAAATGTAAGAAAACGAATAAAACGAAGAAATAATAATGATAAAACGAACGAAAACGTAAAAAAATAGACGAAAAGGTATGAAAATGGGAAAAAACGTAAGAAAACGGACGAAAACGAACGAAAACATAGGAAAACGGACGAAAATGTAAGAAAACAGACGAAAACGTAAGAAAACATATGAAAACGGACAAAAGCGTAAGAAAACGGACGAAAACGCAAGAAAACGTAAGAAAACAGAAGAAATGGTAAGAAAACATAAGAAAACAGACAAAAACGTATGAAAACGGACGAAAATGTAAGAAAACCGACAAAAACGTAAGAAAACGGACTAAAGCGGACGAAAACGTATGTAAACGGACGAAAACGTATGAAAACGGACAAAAACGTAAGAACACGGACGAAAACGTAAGAAACGGAAAACGTAACAAAACGGACGAAAACGAATGAAAACGGACGAAAACGTAAGAAAACAGACGAAAACGTAAGAAAACAGACGAAAACGTAAGAAAACGTATGAAAACAGACGAAAACGTATGAAAACAGATGAAAACGTATGAAAACAGACGAAAACGTATAAAAAGCGGAAAAAAACGGAGAAAAACGTCTGAAAACTGACGAAAACGAAAACGAAAACGAAAAAAAAAAAGAAGAAAAACAAAAAACAAAAAAACGTGAAATTAAAAAAAGTGATTAAAAAAATTACAAATAATGAGAAAATAAATAAGAAAGATAAAAAGACAAGAAAAAAACATGGACTTAAGTTTAGACATATTAAATCTTAGGTTAATCACTACCATTAGATCAAACTAGATGAAAGATGTGGATTTATCCTTTAGTATGCAAGGATTTTTGAGTATGCAAAATAAAATTCCTCTACATTATATTCATCTAAACATGTTTATATAGAATAAATGACGTTATAATAATTTGAATGCTTCAAAGTCCTTATCCTAATGTTGTGGGAGTGGATATGTACACTGATTATATTTCAATTTGAATTAAGGTTGGATAGTGTTACCTTGCCATAATATCGGCAAATAATCCTATATAAACACTTCATGAGTGCAAAACAGATTAAGAGGTCGAGTTCAAGTTTTAGAACTGCATATACACTTTAAGGTAATGCTACGTGTTTTATCATAAAGTTTTTGGTTTTCTTTTTTGATTTTTATGCTCATACTCAAAATTTGTTACCATTAATTAGAGGTGTTCCAACTTTCGCGTTGTCAAACGTTTATAGGCTATGAATGTTACACCATGTCAAGATCCTAGCATTAAAATGATACTGAAAAACAATAAACATTGGCTTGAGGTTTGAACTAGCAATCGATAGTTCGACAGTCACATTCGTATTATGATTTTTACTCCACATATATGTTTACTTTGAGTTAGCTCTATGAATCAGGTTATTAGTTCGATATTTAATTAAGACCCTAACATATCTTTTCTTTTTAAATCTCAAGTATTTGTTAAATCATCATGGCTCGTAGTAAGAATCAGTACAAGCAATTACATCCGGTAAGCCATGATCAACATTTGAAGAATTCAAACGCGTCAAATAAAGATTTTGAGGTAACAATTCCCGGTCCGTTAAATGACAAAGATATAGTTGCAAGTGATGCCAAGCAGTCTGAAAGTAGGAATCGACGTTCAAATCGTGTTATGCAAGATGTGCTTGTGTGTTTGTTCCCCTTTGTGTTTATTATCCTGTTCATTTGTTTGATAATTTATGTAGCACATACGGATCCATCTTCACCTTATGGAGATTTCATTTATAAGCATCATTTGAAGACCGACAAATATGGAATAGACTGTTGGGATTTTATACTCATAACAATTATATAAAACAAATAACATATGTAATTAATTAACCAAACAAGAAAGTGCGTACCTTTTAGCAATTCAAGTAAACCAAACGAACTTTGAACAAGAACAAAACCCAAAACCCTAACTTTAGGGTTTAATAAATTCGACCCACCAAAAGTCGACCACCAAGGATTCACAAGCTCAAGTGTGCTTGTTCTTCGTTCTTGTACACACGTACTAATAACAAATTGATGTAAAAAGCTAGTTCCTTGAATTACAAATAAAACCAACACTTGTTTCTTTGATTTAAGCAAAATCGAAAACCCTTGGGGTTTGGGAGTTCGACCGGCCACACAAAGAGGGAGAGAGGAGAGGAGAAATTAGGTTACTGGTGATCCAAGATTAAGTTGTGAATGAATACAAGGGTTTGTATTTATAGTTAACTTAACTTGGTGACCAAGTTTGAGAGGGTATGGGTTTGGGAACCCAACCGATCGGCCAAAGCCCCCCAAAGGGGATTCTAGAACTTTCCCGACTTTGTAATTTAATCTCTAGTCCTTGTAGTTAATATTTAACGATCGTTAACCAAACCTCGTTAATTATTTAACTATCGTTATGTTTTATTTCGCAACTAATAATTAATAATAATAACTTTTATTTATATTAATTATTTACATCAATTCTCATACGTAATGTGTGCAATCCCGAAATCTCGAGTTCGAATCCGGACATACTATTATTTAAATATCCATAAAACCTTTCATAGACTATTACGTGAAATCAGGGTTTGATAAGAAATATCCCTTTGGATCTCCTGCACGAGCCGAATTTGAGAAGAGTATCAACGACGATTACATAGATATGTTACAAAGTGGTTGTCATAATGAACTCTGGGAGAAATGGACTTCGTTGCACCCTCGCGATTATTCAACTCCTAAATGTGACAAGCTTAAAAGCATGAGAATTGAAATAATTTCGTTTTCTTCAGTGATATCGACGAGGAAAATGTCTGGCGCCCTTCATGACTCCAGGCTCATTGGCAAATGTTATTGCAGCAGAGTTGTCACAATACACATTTAAAGGCAATTCGATTGAGGGCATTACTCCGAGTCCCGAAATGAATTTCCTAATCCAAATAGCTTCCATCGCAGCTTCTCGAAGCAGCTATGTACTCAGCCTGTAATAGACATCGCGAACCGTTGTTTGCTTCTTGCTCTTCCAATAACCGCTCATCCATTAATGACAAAGACATAACCATTTTGAGACTTCGTATCATCTTTATCAGTTTGGAATGACGCATCGCAAAACCTGAACATCAAGTTCTCATCTGATTTCCTCCATACACTATAAACATTTCTTTAGTAGCCCTTAGATACTTAAGAATGTTCTTAACAGCTTCCCAGTGTTTCACACTGGTTCTCATAATACCGACCGGTGATATTTTGTGCAAACGCCACATCGGCCTTGTACATCTCACAAAGATACATGATAGATCCTACAGCCGAAGCATAAGGAACTTTCTTCATGTATTCCACCTTAGCAGGTGTTGACGCGCATAGTTTATTACTTAAGCCATGTTCAACTAGCATCGGCAAATATCCCTTCTTGGAATTTTGCATACTGAATCTCTTCAATATTTTATCAATGTAAGCACTTTGGCTTAGTCCAATTAACCGCCTTGATCTATCTTGGTAGATCTTGATTCCCAGAATAAATGCTGCATCCCCTAAGTCCTTCATAGAAAAGCACTTTCCAAGATAAGACTTTACATCTTGCATACTTGGAATGTCTTTCCCCATGATCAATATGTCATCGACATATAAGACAAGGAAAATAACATTACTCCCACTAGCTTTGTGATACATACATGGCTCATCAAGATTTTGAGTGAAACCAAATTTCTTGATTTCTTCATCAAACTTCTTGTTCCATTGCCTTGATGCTTGCTTCAACCCATAAATGGATCTTTGAAGTTTGCATACACGCTTCGAATACTTTGGATTCACAAACCCTTCAGGCTGCGCCATATAGATGTCCTCATCTAGGCTAATCGCTTAAGAAGGCAGTTTTGACATCCATTTGCCATATCTCATAGTCATAGTACGCAGCTATGGCTATAAGAATCCTAATAGCTCTAATGTCTACTACAAGAGAAAATGTCTCCTCGTAGTCTACCCCATAGGTTTGAGTATAACCTTGAGCTACAAGACGAGCTTTATAGGTGTGTGCATTGCCATCCATGTCAATCTTTATCTTAAAGAGCCACTTACTTCCAACTACCTTAGCATTTGGAGGTAAGTCAACCTCTATCCAGACTTCGTTATCTTTCATGGATTGCATTTCCCCATTCATTGCAACTCGCCATTTTTCCTTTTCAGGACTCATCATGGCAGCTTTATAGTTAGCAAGTTCACCAAGATCCCCTAACATACTTTCCTCAGCTTCTACGTTGAGACATAGACGCCAGTGCACGCGTAGCCCTTGCGGATCTACGAATGGGAACCACTTCAATCTCGTGGAACGCCCGCACTTTCGTGTTCTACTTGAGGTTGGCTAGTGTTCTCGAGAAGGTGTTGTATCTTCTTGATCATATTCCGATCATAAATTCTCCCATGAATTCATGAGATATGAGATCCTTTTCAAGAAAGTCTCCATACCTAGCAACAATTACTTTGTTTTCAAGTGGAAAGTAAAAGTAGTAACCCATAGTTTCCTTTGGGTATCCTACGAAGACACACTTAACAGATGTTTGTTGCAGCTTATCGCCAGAGTCACGCTTAACAAACGCCTCACAACCCCAGACCTTTAAGTAAGACAAGTTGGGAGGTTTCCCATACCACACTTCATAAGGAGTCTTATCAACCTTCTTAGTTGGAACCATATTTAAAATGCGAACAGCAGTTTCAAAGCATAATCCCAAAAGGATAAGGGAAGAGTTGTAAGATTAAACATCGACCGCACCATGTCTAGCAATGTACGATTCCTTCTCTCGAGATACACCATTTTGTTGTGGAGTATATGGAGATGTGAGTTGCTGGACAATACCACACTCAACTAGATAATCTTTAAACTCTTGGCTTAAATATTCACCACCTCTATCGGATCGAAGAGCTTTAATCTTCTTTCCAAGTTGTAATTCTACTTCACTTTTTAAAACCTTAAATGTTTCAAAGACTTCATGTTTATGTTTAAGTAAATAAACATAACCATAACGACTGAAATCATAAGTAAAGGTTAAGAAGTAGCTAGCACCCTTCCTTGACACATGTCTTAGTGGTCCACATACATCAAGATATATCACACCAAGAAGATCAGAAGCCCTTTCTAAACTATTTGTAAAAGGTTTCTTGGTCATCTTCCAGATATGCAAGATTCGCATTTATCAAATGATTCATCATTGATGTCTTTCAAAAGCCCATCGTGTTGTTGCATGCGCTTTTGCCTATATGAGCAAGTCTATAATGCCAAAGAAATGAAGAATCCAAATCACTTTTGATTCTTTTATTATTGATGCTAAAGACATAATTATTTTTATCAATCACATTATCGTGCAAATCAATTTCAAACACACCATTTACTGGAATAACATTAAAGTAAAAAACACCATTTAAAGAAATCGAAATTCCATAATCAGTAAATGTATGAATGAAACCAATATCTTTTAACAAGGAAACAGAAACAACACCCCTAACAATGGAAGGTGCGTAATGACAATCGTTTAATGACAGTACTAAACCCGAAGGTAAAACTAAATCAAACGTGCCTATAGCTTCAACGACGCATGTGCTCCATTACCCACGTGCCGGTATTGCTGTCCATAGGCAAGCTTCCTTGCTCCTCTAAGTCCCTGCAGTGTATTACAAATGTGAATACCACATCCAGTATCATATACTCAGGAATTTATTTTATGAGGAAAAGCAAATAATTCTATCATCAAAAGAGTACTACTGGCCACAGTGCCAGTATTTTTATACCTCTTATTGCGTAACTCATCAAGGTACAGTGGACAATTCCTCTTCCAGTGTCCAACCTCGGTGCAGTGATGACAAGCCATATCCTTCTTCGGATTCTCACGCTTCTTGGGAGGGTACTTCTTGGGTTCTTACTGATAAGTCATAACTTGTTTTCCCTTACCAGCTTTACCCTTACCTTTCCCTTCCTTGTTCGCTAGCGGCTTATTAGGCTTAGAAATTCTACCCTTCTGGATGGTCAAAACCGCAGGTGTAGAGGCCTTCTTGGGCAAACCTTTCTCGTAATCAATGAGCATTGCATGTACCTCACTGACTGTCTTCCCCGTGCAATGCATATTATAATTGCGCACGAAACCATCAAACTCCTTGTTAAGAGATCTGTTGATAAGGCCAATTTGTATGTCATTGGGGTAGACATAGTTAAGACGCCCCAGCTGGTCCAGGTAACTCATCATTTCCGGCAGTGGGCGCCATGGTTTCGCTTCTCCTTGCTTGCAACTATGAAGAGCATCTATCAAATCATACGCTCTACACACAAAGGCTTTTCAAACAACCTTTGCAATTCTTCAAGCATGAGATTAGGGATGTAATTTTCAAACTGTTTTTGCAAGTTTGAATTCATACTCCCGAGCATAATGCAGGCGACCTCATTATACTTGTCATACTCAGATTGCCATGCACTCGTGCTTCAGCAGTAGCATCACCGCAGTTCAGGAGGACAAGGCGTAGTCAAATAATTGAGTCTTTTGGCAACCCTCAAGACAAGTCTTAGTTGCCGATACCAATCATTGAAATTCGGGCTACCAGTCAATTTCTCTCGATCAAACATAGATTTGAACGACGAGGCTAGTGCAGTAGATTCAGCTTGAGCCATTTCTACATAAATAAAAGTTCAAAAGTTAGTACTTTCGATAAGTAAACATTCAAGAAAATAAAATACCCTTTGGTCAATATTCATATTAACCATAGAATTTTCCTTGAATTTTGGATCCTCGTTATCATAGTTCCACCACATCAGTTGATCTGCTAGTGGTGAAAGTATAGAGTAGGTAATCGTTGAAGAACGATAATTGACAAACAAGTTTTCAATTCCAAAAGTTATGGGATTTACAATTTTGCCAAAACAATTAATGCAAAACGTAAGCATGTTTCATCCCATCTCATGCCTTAAGTCATAGGTCTCACTAACTAACTTAATTAAGTTGTCTAACTTAGAAACTGCAAATCATAAAGCTGAGGTCTCACACAACTAAATAATTCACCTCGTTATTGTAATCTAGATCAAGGTTTCACATAACTAAATTACAACTTCAAGTGTTTCATATCATTAGATGGCATAAACTTAAATTTAAAGGGTACAAATTTTGACGTGTAATCAAAACTTATGTATAAAGAAGCATGCATACAACTTTATAACATAATATTTTTCGTAAAAACTTACATAAGATTTTAATTGCTAAGATTGAATTCTACAAAGTTTTAATCGATGCGTTGAGAAACTTACAACTTTGCACTAAGATGCTTCGTACATAAAATGGTTATACTAGGTAGCTCCAATCGAACTCACATGGGGCAGAGGACCAGGTAAGCGCTGAAGCATAACCTTAGACATCCTTTCAGTGAGACTGTGCTCACTTCTTTATCAACCCCTTTATAGTTTGTTCTAGTTGGTGAGCCGTTCTAACCATTTGGTACAGTCGCATCAATCGATTAAAAGTTCAAGAATAATTCTTAGTTAACAAATCAATTTCGCCATTATTTAGTCCATTTAATTTTCTATTCAAAAAACCCTTTTTGCTTACTAACATGTCAAACAATTTATAAACAAAAAAGCACTTTAATAAAAATTAAACACACTCAAATAATATAAACATATAACTAAACAATTTTAACATATGTAAAAACAATTAGCCACATGCATAATTATTTCAATAAACTCTAATAACAATTCTAGTCGTAAATAAATGCATACATTAACTAGGGCTTTCATCTTGATAATTATTAAATAAATAAAACATGTGTGTATCACTTAACAATTAATCAATAACCAAAAAACAATACTCCATGGCAAAACATGCATGTTCCACCATGGATTCCGCATAACAATTATGACCCAAGATACGCATATTACATGACACATAACAATTATTCATTAATTAACCACATAAAATTAGCATGCAATCCTAGGGTTTCTACAAGTTTTACAAAATTAAAACCTAATTAAATAAATAGAGGGTAATCGACCCTATATATAAAAATTAGGGTTTCGAATTCAAAACCCTAGAAACCATAAAAAACATGCATATAATCATAAAGATCCAATTTTTATGTGTTTCGGTAATTAATTACATCATATTAACGGCTCGTGATGCCAATGTTGGGATTTTATACTCATAACAATTATATAAAACAAATAACATCATCAAAGCATGCAGCGGAAGAACTAGGAATAATATATGTAATTAATTAACCAAACAAGAAAGTGCGTACCTTTTAGCAATTCAAGTAAACCAAACGAACTTTGAACAAGAACAAAACCCAAAACCCTAACTTTAGGGTTTAATAAATTCGACCCACCAAAAGTCGACCACCAAGGATTCACAAGCTCAAGTGTGCTTGTTCTTCGTTCTTGTACACACGTACTAATAACAAATTGATGTGAAAAGCTAGTTCCTTGAATCACAAATAAAACCCAACACTTGTTTCTTTGATTTAAGCAAAATCGAAAACCCTTGGGGTTTGGGAGTTCGACCGGCCACACAAAGAGGGAGAGAGGAGAGGAGAAATTAGGTTATTGGTGATCAAAGATTAAGTTGTGAATGAATACAAGGGTTTGTATTTATAGTTAACTTAACTTGGTGACCAAGTTTGAGAGGGTATGGGTTTGGGAACCCAACCGATCGGCCAAAGCCCCCCAAAGGGGATTCTAGAACTTTCCCGACTTTGTAATTTAATCTCTAGTCCTTGTAGTTAATATTTAACGACCGTTAACCAAACCTCGTTAATTATTTAACTATCGTTATGTTTTATTTCGCAACTAATAATTAATAATAATAACGTTTTATTTATATTAATTATTTACATCAATTCTCATACGTAATGTGTGCAATCCCGAAATCTCGAGTTCGAATCCGGACATACTATTATTTAAATATCCATAAAACCTTTCATAGACTATTACGTGAAATCAGGGTTTGATAAGAAATATCCCTTTGGATCTCCTGCACGAGCCGAATTTGAGAAGAGTATCAACGACGATTACATAGATATGTTACAAAGTGGTTGTCATAATGAACTCTGGGAGAAATGGACTTCGTTGCACCCTCGCGATTATTCAACTCCTAAATGTGACAAGCTTAAAAGCATGAGAATTGAAATAATTTCGTTTTCTTCAATGATTCCATGAAGTTTAGCTCAATTTTAGGTTTTACTGAAACATGTTTAATTTTCTATTTTTGGTTCTTTCAGTCTAGAAACCAGTTGTTTCAATTGCTTTTTTTTAGCAACATATTGTTTCGATTATATTCCTTACATTTGGACTCTTATATAATCTACATCTCTTTATTGTTTTGAATAATAGACATTGTGTTTCATTACTTTTTCAAGATTTGTGATTATGCACAAATAGTTCAATAGTATCGCTAGAGCAAGACATGTTTGAGTATACATCTCATATATAAGAATCTTATGTAATAAATTGAAAGGGTAAACAATATCTATTTTCCATGTCATGAACTGATTATGCTATTCAAAACATTATTAAGCTAAATTAAGCTAAATGTTTGTCCATGTTTTGTGATAGTATCTATAGCTTAGTTATACAGATGTGTGATGGACCTTTGTTTGTTTGAAGGGTATTTGTAAACATATACAACCCAGTTTTAAAAGAAGTTCAAAGCCTGTTATACAGCCTGGGTTCACCAAAGAAACCGGACTCTAAGGGCCCGTTTGGTTCGGCGGAATCCTAAGGATTCTGGTGGAATTGGAATTCAATTCCATTTCATAACGTGTTTGGTTGAAAATTTTAAAGAATTTGAAATCTGAATTCCATTCCTTAATGTGTTTGGTTGGCAGACGAAATGGAATGAAATTCCTTCAAAATCCCATATATATGGAATTCAACATTCCATGGCAGTATGAAAGGATTGCTTACAATTCCATGGAATTCATATTATCTTTATCATTGTCATTGCAATTATTATTATTATTATTATTATTATTATTTATTATTTTTTTTAATTTTTTATAAAACATCACTTCATTAGAAAATCATAAGAAATTACAAGAAATTAGTGGGGAGCCGAGAAACTAACTAGGCCCCCACTCCTCTAGCAATAGCAAAACAAACCCTACTTAAAATATAGTTGGCACCACGCGGCCAATATCTTGAGTGACCGAGAACTTTCGGATTAAGCTTCACAGGGGTCACCGCCTCTTCTCGAGTTCGCCAAACGAAGAGAAAGAGAAGGGATGGACCCATATCCAATATCAAGCATTTGGTTTGTATTTGACACGCTTGTGTACTTCAACCACGGCACGCCGCCACAAAGTCAGTCATACCATCTTTGCGTCAAGGCGATGACCCCAGTAAGATCAACACACACATCCATGCCTCTCTCCCACGAGTATAGTAACAAGTCAGCTGGGCGTAGGTGTTTGTCCCTCTCTCCGCAAAGCCCGATATCAACTTCTTTACGAGCCGAAACCCCTACCCGGGAGCAGATATCAGCAAGGGTATCACGCACCACATTATTATTATTATTATTATTATTATTATTATTATTATTTTTATAATTATTAATAATAATATTATTATTATTATTATTATTATTTATTTATTTTATTTTTATTTTTTATTTTTTATTATTATTTTTTTTGTTTTTTTTTATTATTTTTTTATTTTTTATTTTATTATTATAATTATTATTTTTATTATAAACGATCATTTAATTATTATTGTTATTATTATTATTTTTTATAAACAACCATGTTATTAAGATCTAAAAATTATTATTTATTTAAAATTGAATATAAATTATTATTTATTTAAAAAAATTTATCATTATTATATTTAAAATTTATTATTTTTAAAAAATTAAATATAATTTATTTATAGCTTACTTTTTTTAATTTATACTTTAAAAAACACAATTGTATTTTATATAAAAAAATTATTTAATATATTAGTTTATATAATATTATTTAAAAAATTATTATTATAATTTGATAAGTAATTTATTTATTAAATAATATTTAGTTTATTAATCTTAAACTAAAATTAAATTTTAAATATTTTAATATAATTGTTTTTTCTCATTTCATTCTTCCAACCAAACATGCGCTAGTGTTTGCAGATTTCAATTCCATCAGATTTTAAATCCTAAGGATTTCAATTTCTAACATTCCATTCCTTCACATTCCAATTCCTTAAACAGATTCCAATTCCGTCAAAAACATTCTGTGAACCAAACGAGCCCTAAGTAGTGACGGAATGGAATGAACGCATTACGATTATAATTATATTTGGTTGTTATAATAAAATAGAATGTAATAGTAATAAAAAGACTAAAAATAGCTTTGATGATATATTTTTTTTGTTTAGTGGATAGTTAATAAAAGGCTTTTATGCAATTATGATTCCATTTCAAGTTAAGGACCTCTAATAAATGGAAATGGTGGTTTTTGATGTAATAGGTGATTTAATTGTAAAACAAACATAATATTTTTCATTATGTCGTAATGATTATACTCTCATTATGACGTACCAAACACTATGTAATACATTATTTTTTACTAGTTATAATACCCGTGCACGCACAGTGTTTTTTCTAAGCTTTTAACTATGTAATTTTGAATACAATTTAACCATCAAGTAAGTAAAAGGCAAGAAATTTAAATAATCAATGATCAGCTAATGACCTTGTAAGTATCTCCAAAATACTCCGTATTAGGTTGTTTTTATAGCTCTTTCAATTCGTTTACCTGTAAGTACAGATACATGTATGAGTGATATGTAAATCATAAAGAAAATAAAAGCAACCATGTTTTTAAACTATATATCCTGCTTATCATAATCATCCACTCTCATGAATCCCATGCATGCCCATCTTCAGACTCATATAATAGAATAATTAGCACTACATACATAAAGGTCATTCAACATGTTTGAATAGGGGGCATTGACAGCCCATTCAAAATATATTCGGTTAAAATGAGTTTTTTAGTAAGGGTCAACACATACGGGACATGGTAGTGTTGACCCCGTAGGCATCACATTGTTTTAAGAATAATCTGAATCTTTGGGTAGAAAAAATTTAGTGTGTTGTATGCATAACAACAGACTTTCGACAACATCGTGCATGTTTGGCTCATTCCCATTTAGCAAAATTAATTTGATTTGACCCGTTGGAATAAAACACAATTCAGATCAAATAGTTCATAAGTTAACGGGTCGATTTATAACCTCTAAATAAGAACAATTAGTCTATATGTCACTACTCCTAAAATAGTTCTACGCAACCTGTTCAAGACCTCGTTCTACTAAGCTTAGGCGCCTAACTTTTTTATTTCCTGCTTTCAAGATAACCTTAAATCCACCTATGGGTTTCTGAGCGTGTGCTTGTAAGCATGAGAAGAAGGTGATATCTTTTCTTTTGACAAACATTCAGTTTCAAGACAAAGATCACTCTTATCACTTACTAACGAAAACTTATAAATCACAAATATAAATCAGTTTTTGATTTTGTTATATCTGTGATGTGTCAGATTGGAAACTAAAATAACATGTCAAATTAGTAATACATAGAGAAATGTGTGCGTAAAGCAAGCTAATGCGATAAAAATTCCCAACAAATACGGATCACACTAATCACTTAACATTAGCGGACACGTAAGACCAATAATTTATTGAACTAAAAATCGTATGATAAAAAGAATACGCAAGTCAGCCATATGTGATGCACATTAAGATAATTACGTATTATTTTTAACTTACATATGCCATTTATCTGTTGGACTATGCCTATGTATCCTTAATTCAAGTTCCAAAATTGATCATCATAAACTATTCACACTTATGGAGTAAATTGAATAACTAACAACATATTACGTTCTGAGTTCACATCTAAAGTTCAATGGCTAAAGATATAATTACTTATGTCTACTCAGTAAACATTCAGCTAGATGTTTGTAATCAAGAATGAATATAATTAGATCCCAATATGTAATTTGACCATCCATATTTTATTATAACTTCCATGAAGCAGTTATTAGCAGATGACACATGCAAAGCAAATCCACAAAACATACTTGATATAGTTTTTAGAGGTCCTCAATGGCTTTCCTTAACATATCTTTTCTATAAACCACCTCAAACCAAGAAATTTAATAATTTATTAAATATTAGCAATAGAGATGCTCAAGTCATATGTTTCAAATGGAAACTTGCTTTGAATTAGCATAGTGTATGTCCTTAACCTCTTTTAGTCGCTACGTAATTCAGTTCTCGCTTCATTATTGGCTCCTATATCGGCTACTATTTTTGCTCCTTTGGCTAAACTTAGCGTAAATTTTTTAAAAATATGACGCAATCAATTCATGATTCTAAAAAAGAGTGGAAACTGGTAAGTATATATGTTCAAGATGTTGATAATATGATGAATGGATCACGTACATCCAAGAATAAAGTTGTATCGTTATTATATTAATAAAAGATTGAATGCTAACCTTCTTCAACAATATAGAAAAACCATTAGGTGTGAGTCCAGCCAACCAAGAGGATCACCAATTGTTGCTAAAGTAAAGGTTAAAACAGTAAACTCACACAAACCACGAAATAAAGTCTATTCATCATGATCAATATTTGCAAGTAGCTGGTCTGCATCAAATTCTGTAATATAATCTGCATCGTCACTGACCATTCGCCCATGGAACATTTATATTATACCCTAAGCGTGGTCCCTCACCCATTATCATGTGTAGTCCGTCATCACCACCAAGATAAAAACTCTCATTCTCATGCCTGCATGTTTATAATGTATACTAAATAAGGATAAGAGGTAACCGTGTGATTTTTACATATATCAATCATGTGTTTTATTTGTGAACGAAAAGGACAACACTCGAGAGTCCTTCTAGAACATCTTTTGAGTAGCGTTACAGTGATGGACATCCCATTCAACAATCAGTATCTTTTTTACAACCACATTCTAAATTATAAAAGGTTAACTTAGTTGATGATATAGTTGAATGCTAAATTCACAAAATGCAATTGTACAAACATCAAAAATATATAAGAACACATTTATAGACACTAAAAAAAAGAATATAATGCTATGCCCCTCTTTTATCTCACGTAAAGATTCGAGTTTGTTAGACATATGATATTCAATTTACCTTTGTCAGTGTTGATTTCATGAAGAACAGTGATTAACCAGAGATTTTGATTCACCCACGAGAATGTAAGTTGCAAGTTCTTCGACCAAGTACAAATGTCATCAATAAGAGCACCTAGGCTCCAAGGTGGGACAACTTCTGAGAAATTGCCGTTTGCGAGTCTGATTCCACAATAGCTCCACGCCACCCTTCAATTCATAAACACCCAAAATTTCAAACACCAGTTTCACTTAGGCATTTTTACAAACATATAATGTGCATATGAAAAAGATAATATTTAAAGTCTCAAGTTCCAAAAAACTATTGATATACAAAAAAAAAAATTAGAATGTCTAGATGATGGGACTCCGTGTTTTTGAAAAAAATATACGTTTTTAGTCTACAATTATCAAAGAATAACATGTAGATCCATGTGTATTTTCAACCTTTTAGTACATGTAAGTAAAAAACGTTTTTTTTTTTTTTTTTTTTTTTTTTTTTTTTTTAAATATTTTTTAGACAAATTATGAAATAATTAGTTTTAATTATTTTTCTTCATCTAAAAAATTATTTATCTTTAAAAAAAAATATTGCTAATTAAGGGAAGGTTGAGTTTTTTTGAAATGCAAAAGTCATCACTGGGTTTTGTTTTATCTTTTATTTATATAATAAAACAAAATCTTAAATAATTTCAGATTTTAAAAAATCAAACCATACCTTATTTGTTAATATTTTATTTATTTATTCTTTGATATTAAAAATAATTGATCCTAATTATTTTCTAATTTGTCAAAAAAAAGTTAAAAATTCGGTTTTACAAACATATGTAGAAAAAACTAAAAATGCATATGTACTTGAAGTTTAATAGACGATAGTTTTGGGTGCAAAGTGTAAAACTGAAAAAAAGCGGAAAATTAAATCCTCTCCAACTTTGCAAAAAGAAAAAGAAACATATAGCAAGATAAAAACACCCCTCACAAGATATGGTTCTTCATCTATATATCCATCCAAAGAGATGAATTTACCTCCTTTTTGTTCATCATAATCTAACACAAATTTGCTTAATTAAATTGATCACAATCGTCATTTATACTCAAATTCATCATCTTCGCTCAATTTATGAGCCCTGATTTTATTAATTTTGCTAATATGATGGTTACCTATAGTTTCCCTAATTCCGGAACTTTCTCAACAATGGTATCAATTATTCCTAATTTAATTTTGATGCAATTGTTAATTTTGATGAATTATTGAGCTTTGTTAATATTGGTGTGAATTTATGACGTGTTTGTGTGTATGTTGTTGATTACTTTCTTTATTTTATGGTGTTATTAATAATTAAGATTATCTTATTCTAATAATAGTTTAATGTTTTGTTCTTCAATATTTAGGAGCAAGAAATCTTGAAGAAGCTGTAAGATGGGTCGAAGCCGTTTCGAAATATCTCTAAAGGTACAATTGCTTAACATCAAACACTTGAATAATAGAGGGTGTTTCGCATTGGGTATTAAAAGTGATAATTTGATTCGGGAGTTTTGAAATTGTAGATAGTAGGTTATTAGTGTTCAGTAATAGTAAAACTTGGTTTGATTAGTTTGTAGATAATAGGTTCTTAGTGTTTTACAGTTATGTATTTTTTAAGTATTTATGACACAGTAGTATATAATTTATTCTGTATTGAAAATCACCTGTTCTAATTGTAGAATGTAGATTGAAGAAACATGCGGCAAACAAAAGAATCATAATTAGTGTTTAAAAAAAGTATATTTATCATTGGTTTATTTCATTCCACTTCTATATTAACTCTATACAAGCCACTTACAAGTTAAGAGATCAGAATGGGTCAAGTTGAGTTTTGTTCACCAACAACATCTTTTGGCCAAACTTTTTAGAAATAGATAATATGCCAAATTTTATTATGATCATAGTATATCAATGATAGTCACATAGACAAGAATAAGTGAAATTTACCTTTGTAGCATAGTGTATTTGAAGTACCAATATCAAATTACATTGGCCACTTATCTTACACATTTCAATGTGTTTATATGCATGATATGCGGTTATAGTGTCCTTAGAATACATGAATTATGTACCTTTCTACAATTAGTTAAGAGGAGCACTATACTTGAATGATATAGATGTAACATAATGGGTCCATAAGTTCATACATTAATGTATATCAACATCCTAATGTGGTAACAGTCAAGACCACCTCATGGATGATTCGTTTTATTTGTAAGCCATATAAATATTTAACTACTACATTAAACATTATAATTGTCATTGTTGTGAAAAATCAGTTGAATGAATCACTACAGATATCTAATGGAAGAGTCACTAAACATTATATACCAAATGATTGTTTATGTTGATCAAGGATTATTGTACTTACTATAACTGCTATTATAGCATTTTTGTGTTGATAGAGTGTTAGTTAATAAGCTATTAGAAGAAATTTACTTGCTTATTGTAGCTTATATGACGATGGTGACTTTGGTCAAAGAAGGTTCATAGATTTTTGTTGGGCTGCTAGATAAGTTTAAGGTATATGCATTAGTGATCAACACTACTATACATAGATGATATGTACATCCCCTTTAGCTTAGGATGGATTGAGCCTCATATTTATCCGACCAATAGGGTGACTTATGACCATAAATTTGGTGATTTTTTTGTATTGTGATGCGGTTAATTTATTAACTTAAGGTTTCCTTATAGTTTGTTACACATTCAAGTCAAGCTTTTAATATTCGCTTATTAAGGCATCGTTCAACAATTGGTATATTATGAGACCAAATTAATTAGGCGCACATACCAAACTAAAAGTATGAGCATGTTGTAGATAGCATTATCATTTGAGATGTTTTTTTCTCAACTGTATTATTTAGAAATTGTGTTGTCTCGGAATTAGGATTGGTGTAGTAGCATAACTTTTGGCTTAGATTTGTATGAATAAGGTTAGTTGGATGATATGTATTTTTCATTGCAATTGCTGATTTTGATCTCGAAAAGTACTGATGTTATATCACGTAATCATGTTTGTTTTTAGTTTGGCTGCTTTCCTCTTTCAGTATCTATCACCTTCTATCGCTTTGGTCACCGAAAAAGATGTTGCAACTTATCTTTAGTATTAATATACTTGAAAACCGACATATGATATGACTATAAAGTATAAAAATAATATCACCGTTTAGTTTCAAGTTTATAGGGTGTTTGGAATTGCGTATCTTATATTGTTTTTATAAAGCATATCTATAGTAAGGAAAGAATAGCTATCCCAGGCTGACAACATCACTTGAAAGTTACCCACTTTGAACTAGACCATGCCCATTGTTATCCTGCAATGCGAAAGAATGCTTATTTTGAATCGTCAAAAGACCTCTTGAATAGCGCGCCCAACTATTTCTCTTTGATCCACATATTTCTATACAACAGGAGATTTCTATACAACAGGTTATGAAATCTACAAAACACAAGCCACATTGAATAATTTATAGCATTTGTCAGATTTTTAACTTATTACACAATTGTGTTATAGGAGATAATAATAAATAAGTAAATTAGGAGCTATGTTATTAAAAGATTGCTAATTTTATCACCATATTTAATTGATGTTTTGACATCAAATTTCAAAAACTCATTGAACATAAAGTTATTCAACACACGCACAAAGAATATAAAATTGTGACAAATCTGCACCAAATATTGGTTTTTTAGTTTAGGTTTGTCTTTGTTATACGTGACTATTCAATCATAACCTGATGAAATATTCATATGTTTGGTGATCATTTCTGAGTATGCCTTGATTTTTACATGTTTGATGACCAGACACACATAAGTTGGTAAACGGGTCAAAATGTATGATTTCATAGATAAATGGGTTGGGTTGATCTTAACCTATATTATCTAAAATAATGGTTGTTTTTTACAAACAATGAGTGTAATAAATAGGGAAAATTGACCAAAGGTACCCAAATGATAAACTAATTACTTTTTCGAGTGATCGTCCAAAGTTCTTGAAAAGCATATCACCATTCCATGTTTTCTTTTAATTGTAATCAGGTCCATCATCATCCTTTGCTTTAAACCGTTATTCACAGTCATCGTAATACATCTTGAAGACTTGAAGCAATATGTTTTTCTTCTTAAGCTAAAAATGTTACCTTTTTTTTTTGTTACATGATTTTGATTGAAAAAGAGAGTCCACAATAAGGTACATACATTCTAAACATTGTTTTTAGGCTTTTAACTTTTGAGTGTCTAATGAACAAAATTTCTCTTCGAATGCATTTTTTTGTTTGTGAAATCTAGCTTTATATAGATGGTAAAGTGGTTCATTTTTGCAATGGAATTAAATATAAGGTAAATGTATTAAAAAATTAATGTGTCATATTGATATGTATAACACCACAAGTTAGTGTTCACTAGCTGCACATGTGAAATGCTTATCACATTGAAAATTACATATATTTTTAGTTTTTAAAACTAATCTGTAGTTACTCATATCAACGTAAGGTTTAATCATCAACTATCCTCAATTTTGTTTACGTTTTAACCACTTTTGATTATTTGAAATGAAAGAAATACATAATAATTTGTCCCTTAGTTGCTTGAAACAGCCACATGTAAATTTCCGTTGTTCTAATTTATTTTATTCTTGACCTTAGATGTAGTTTTGAAAATACATGCATCATGTTCATTACCAGGGTTGAGATGTAAAAAACTACAGTTAAGATCTCGAAACATAGAATAGGAATCTAACTTCGATTACGCATTATATTTGTATTAGTATTAGGTTTTTCTATCTATTGATTTACTTCTTTTAGTTATGGCTTATGAATCGATACCATGAAATTATTTTCCTTTTCATAAACATATACATAAATATATCAATCTGATGTATGTCTATCCAATTATAATTTATGCGTATTGATGATTTATATCATTTTTATGTGATTCTTCCAACTTTTTATGTTGTATACAGGAGCTTTTTGCACTTGGCGAACAGATTGGCAATTTCGGCTTGGGGTTGTCAAATGACTTCATTCTTCAACATCTCAAAACAAGAGTGTTTGCTACATCCAAATCTTCTGAATATGAACATGCGTTGTTTGTTGATCAAGAACTTAATTGCGTGATTTGTGAGGTATTTCAAGATTCAACATAAAAATGAAGAGTCCAATTCACATATTGTTAGATATCAGTTACTTATTCATTTATCATTTTATCATTTTATCTGATTTGGCAAAATTGAATCTAATTTGGTCAAACTTTACAAAATTCCGTTATATAAAGCAAATTCATGTATAAAATGATATATGAAATGTATATTAACTCCAACTATACTAGATACAATGAAATTACAGAAAATGCAATCAGTGATATAAACTAAGAGGGAGTTTGGGATTGCATTTTTTCTAGCGTTTGTATGTAAAACAAAAACTACTACTTTGTGCTAAAATATTCACCGATGGAGCTACTAAAACTAAAAGATGTTAGTTTCAAAGATTAAAAGATTTAAAAATATTTTATAATATTAAGATGATTAAAAGGTAAAAGAGATGATGAAGAAGAAAAATAAGTATTTCATGTTATACTAAAATTGGTTAAGCTCATCCCAAAGACCCAAACGCACTCTCAAATTTTATTGCGGACTGAATTTTCTATAATTCCATTGTATCTGTAATAAGTTGGTCAACGTAAGTCAAATATTTGTGTCATAGTAACCAAACAACCAAAACTGTATATGTTTATCAGTTTATTTGCTGTAAGATTACTGTTTATTATATATTGTATTTATCTAAAACATAAGCATTAAAAATATTATTAAAAATTCTTATGCATATTAGTTTATCTGTTAGTATAATTATACATAAACTTGGTCGACCCTAAAGTCTATAAAACTCGAACAAATCATCAGTTTCTACAATTCCATTATAATTTTCTTTATTTTTTTTACAGGTTTCATAATGGCCATATCTCTTCTTAAAGAAGCCAATTCTGAAAAGGATAAATGGACTATCAAAGTGAAGGTTGTGTCTCTATGGAAACAAAATTACATTAACAACAATCCACCAGCATTATCAAGCGTGGATATGATCTTTAAGGACGAATAGGTATTGATAAATGGGCAAATCGCATAAAAGTGTACCCAACTTATACCAAATTTTAATTTAAGGTACTCAACTTTTTTTATCCCAATTTAGTGTACCAAACTTTGTTTTGATTGCAATGTAAAACCACTAGCGAGTTTCCAAGTCACCAAAAAGATTCTATCTTTGCAATTGTAGATCTCTTTGTTGACATATCCAACTGTATGTAATACGAAAGTTACCAAAAAGATTCTATCTTTGCAGGTTAACATGTATGGTCGATCATTTGAAGGACTGAAAATCAAATACCTGAAATGACGTCCCTGTTTCCACCTTCAGATGTCAAACGTTACCACTGAACTGAACATTCTGAAAGCTGAGGGGCTCTATCAGAACATGGTTGGATCTGCAAGTATGAGCCCAAAGCAGTTGTGCCATCTAATTCAAACAAGCTGGATCCACTTTCCTCTCCCCTCCTGCTAATTGCCAACTGAATTTGGACAAAAACAAAATAATTAAAATCAACAAGCAACTTATCCTAACTTTATGCGACACATTTCTTTTGCATGAAAGTTCAATCCAATCACACCTCTTTGCTAACCATTACAAGACATTAATAACGTTAATTTCGATCCACAGTATACATATATTTTTCTGTTTTAGTAGGGTATTTGACTTTATGTCATGTTAAAAGTTTCATATCTTGTGAGTAGCTGATTATAAAGTAACATATTTTGTTTACTTCACCGATCATAGAAGACAGAGTGATCAAAGAGACTGTAAAATAAATAAAACCACCTCTTTCTGAAGCTCAATTGAACGCTTTGACTTCTCAGCCAGTTGAATTCGTAATGCCTGAAGCTCGTGCTCCATGTCCATAACCTGCATATAATTATATCAAACAACAGAAACACGGGCCACAAATATACATGTACAGATCCAAAACAAGTAAACATATAGAAATTAAAACGAGCATATATCCAGGTAAGAACCTTGCTGGGCTGATGAAGCATTTTGATCCGCCTGGCCTCTTGAACCTCCTTCATTAATGCTTCCATATCCTAAATATGAAGCTAACTACAGTTAGTCCCATTTTAATTAACTACAATGCTTTTAAGGTATTGGTGGTGGGTTATGGTGGTGGTGGTGATAAATGAAGGTGGTGGTGGTGGGTCATCGGAAAAGGTCGCCGGAAAATTTGGTAACCGGCTAAGTGACTTGGAAACCCGCTAGTGGTCTTACATTGCAATCAAAAAAAAGTTTGGTACACTAAATTGGGATAAAAAAAGTTGAGTACCTTAAATTGAAATTGGGTATAAGTTGGGTACACTTTTATGCGATTTGCCCTTGATAAATTGACAATCCTCTTTAATTTTATCTTATAATTTAAAATGGCATATTATTATTATTTAAAATTGGGATACTTTTAAATCTTATTGTTACAAATATAGGGTACTACCATTCACGCTACAATAAGAGCTGGATTCATTTCAGATTTCGATAAACTTTGCAAGACAATGCTGATTTCTTGATTTCAAACTTTAATGTAAAAAAGAATGTTGATGGTACAAAGTTAACGCCACATCAATATAAGTTACACTTTTTGAAAAAAGCCAATGTTCGACATTGCCAAGACTTTACCTGCGATAATTATAATGATGGTTTGCAACTTCTGTCTTTCCATGACTTCAACAATACCACATTCGACACAGTTAATCGATAATAATATTAAGTAAAAAAAGCTTTTAAAACCCCCGTGCGTGCACGGGTATTATAACTAGTTATATATAAAAGATTGGAAAGAATCTCTGTCTTTTCTCTTGACAACTTTTGATTTATATAAGATGATAAAGTGAAGTTACATGTGTAGTATTTTAGGTGTCAATCATATTTAATTCTTTCATATGTGGCTTCAAGCTTTCAACTTCTAATGTACTTTAGTTCACCTTTTATTACTTGTTTGACTTCTAATGTACTTTATATTCCGTAGCCAAGACTTTGTAATATCTCACTGACTCGAATGTTATTTTGGGATCGAATATTTTATTCGTTGATACCGCATCAGTGAGGTAAAATCTATCTTCAGATGGGAGTTGAGATCAATATAGAACTCATATTTGTCATAGAACAAATGAACCAATCATAACCCTCCATTTTTTATCTAAATTAATACAAAATCATTTTCCACATTTTTTTTTAAAACAACATATCTTACAAACGGTAAATCTTCAAAATATAAAAAATACACCATCGTGACGAGAATTAAATTATCTTTCTATAGATATGCACTTTTACATATTTTCGACAAACATTTTTTTTCAAAAATTCCGTCCGAAAAAATCATATATGATTTTTACGAATCATATATGATTTTAAAAAATCATATATGATTCGATTTTTACGAATCATATATGATTTTTACAATCATATATGATTCTCAAAAATCATATGTGATTCGTAAAAATCGAATCATATATGATTTTCACAAATCATATATGATTTTTGTTGACCGAAATTTTGAAAAAAAAAATTGTTAAAAATATATAGTAGTGCATATCTATAGAAAGATAATTTAATTCTCGTCACGATGGTATAATTTTTATCGCGTAACGATTAACGGTTTGCGAGATATTTAATTTTTTAAAAAAGGGTGAAAGTTTATCATAATAAAAAAATGAATTGCTATTATTGGTTGATTAGATCTATGGTAAATTTTGGTTCTATATTGAACTTTTGCCCTTCAGATGGTCTTCCATATTCCTTAAACTAGTTGCTGATAGAGCTTTATAAAACACTAATTAATTCTTATTAGTGCATAAATTTAACTCATGGTATCTTATGTTTAAATACTATCAAAGACCATTGGGCAAATTCTTTTGCTCAATATATGTTACGAGAGCAAATATGTTTTATCAAAGAAACAAATCGGAAATAAATATTATAGTTGAAATACTAGTTAAGGTCTAAAGGGGTAAAAGCCATCCCTATCAAGGTAAATGTGCATGCTTGGAAAGTTCGGCTAGACTATTTACCGACGAGACTTAATATCTCTCGTCGTGGTATGGACATTAATTCCATTTCCTGCCCGATATGTGACAATGGAGTGGAATCATCTAACCATCTTTTCTTTGCCTGCTGTAATGCTAAAGTCATTGTCCGCAAGATTGCTCGTTGGTGGGATATAAGCTACATGGATTTCTCCTCATATGAAGATTGGATGGTGTGGTTTTCGAATCTTCGTTATTCAAGTAAGATTAAAAGTGTGCTTGAGGGAGTTTTTTACGTTATGTGGTGGCATATATGGTATTTTCGCAACAAGAAGATTTTTGGATCAAAGATTTCTGCTATGGCATCTATTTTTGATGATGTGGTGTCTAGATCTTTTTTTTGGTGTCGGTTTAGATGTAAAGCGTCTTTTAGTTGGATTGATTAGCTTAAAAATCCCCATCTTGTTTCTTTGTAATCTCCAGCTCCTTGCTAGTTTCTTAATAAATTTCCCGTTAAAAAAAAAGGTCTAAAAGGGTAAATTTTAAGCACTTGTTACCATCCAATGTGGCTAAAATAGTTGATGATACCACTTTTAAGAAAAATTGTTTTCAACTTATTTTGTTTCAGAGGACAGCCCTTAATAGTTAAGGTAACAATTTTTTCAAATATTTACTATCATACATGAATCGCAAAAATATAAGTATAATTTACGTAATTTCAAAATTTTGTTCTGATATCATAGGTGTGTTTGCGTGTTCAGTGGCGGAGCCAGAAAATATGATCAAGAGGGGCATCGAGCAGAAAAAGTGGTTAACTTTTTTGCGGACAACAACTATGGCGTATCTTTAGCATAATTTGTAATAAATCGGGTCGGGTCTAATATAAAGCACCAAAAATTTTCTACTACGATGAAATTAATACTAATTACTTTAGGGGTTTATAGATAATATTTGATTGGTGATTTCTAATAAAATATTTTGAAATAAACTTACTTAGGCTTTATAATATTTACGAATTACTTAACAATTATTCTATGTATAAAGAGTGGTAAGATTTAAAAGGAAATCGTTTGTGGTTTGATGAGTTATTTAGGTAAAGGATAAATGATTATCACATTAGTATTATAAATAAGTATAAAAAAACCATTTGAGAAATCATTAAAAATCATGCTAATTATACTCCCTCCGTCTCAATATAATTGTCCACATTTCCTTTTTTGGATGTCTCAAAATTATTGTCCACTTTCCTTTTATAGTAAAAAAAAGAGAATTTAGTGGAGGAATATTCCTTTTGAATGGTTGAAAATTAAAGTGACCCCACTTTTATTAAATTGTGTGAATCTTGTCTAGTGACAATAATTTTGAGACGGAGGGAGTAATTCACAAGTTATTGTACCAAAAGACAATATGACTTTATCGAACCATAAAAAAAAATAAAAAAAAAAATAAAACCGGTACATAAAGATAGACAATATTGAATGATACTACTACCTACTAGTAGTAAATAATAAATATATACCCACTAACCCAAGCCCACTTTCCCACTTCCCCATTAAACCTCTCTTCCCCATTAAATATTCATTCCCCATTTTTTCCTATAGAAAACAACTTCAAAACCATCAGAAAATAGATTTTTGCACTAGAGAACAATTAAATCGTTGGCAAAGTGAGAGACTGAGAGCAACGAGGGCAATCTGGTTTGTGAGTGAGTGCACCGGACTTTTCCCCCTCCAAATTGACTTTTTTCTTATATGTTTTGTGTATCCGCAATAACTTGGTTGGGGGCGTCGCCCCCCGCTACTATCAAGGTGGCTCCGCCCCGGGGCGTGTTATCGGGTACCGGCTAGGTTAAAAATAAATACTTTATTAATTTTTATTATATTTTGAGTAAACTGCAATTTTTGAGACCTTACATCACTATCAGAAATTATTGACACCTTACATATTTCGTTAGCCAAACGTTTAGCATCATACATCTCTAAGGACGAACGGTGTAAATATTTTTTCGGTAACTATTAACGTGAGTCTAACTAAGGGTTGTTTTGGTCTTTTTACTTGTAAGAGGAATGTGTTTTACAGTTTTTTTCCTATAGCTAGAGGAGTGGGGACTCATATAGTATCTCAGTTTCCTACGAATTTCTTGTAAATAAAATGTTTTTCTAATAAAGTGATGTTTATAATAATAATAATAATAATAATAATAATAATAATAAAGTAAACAGTAAAATACATCCCTCTTACAAGTAAAAAGACCAAAATAACCTTCTGTTAGACTCCCGTTAATAGTTAACGAAAACATATTTGCACCGTCCTTCTTCAGGTATGTATGATGATAAATGTTTGGCTAACGAAGGATGTAATGTGCAAATATTTTTTGACAGAGATGTAAAGTCTCAAAAATTGCAAACCACAAAAATGTATTTTACAATTTACTTTTATATTTTTGTTGCTGATATAGTGACCAATTTAATGTTTATGTATGTTAATATGAGGCACTTTATTTTGCTTACCAACAAATCCATACTTACCAAAGGACAAATCCTCACCATTCATCTAGTTTGATCAAATGGTGAGGATTAACCTAAGATTTAAAAGGTAAACCTAAGTCCATGTTTTTTTTCTTGTCTTTTTTTCTTTTTTTTTTATTCAAATATTTTTTTTTGTCTTTTACTTTTTAATTCAATTTTTTTTATTAATTTTTTTTTGAATTCGTTTTTTTTAAATTCACGTTTTTTTTAAATTCGCGTTTTTTTATTTACGTTTTTTAATTCACGTTTTTTTCTTCGCCTTCATACGTTTTCGTCTGTTTTCATACGTTTTCATCTGTTTTCGTTCGTTTTGTCCGTTTTCATACGGGTTCGCCCGTTTTCATACGTTTTCGTCCATTTTCATACGTTTTCGTCCATTTCATCAGTTTTCTTTCATTTTCATACGTTTTTAGACGTGTTTTTACGCTTTCATACGTATTCTTCTGTTTTCTTATGTTTTCATTTGTTTACATTTAGATTAAACAACTTAAACAAGTTGATTTTGCTTTAAACACATAGTTATTTAGTGTACTTTTGTTTATTATTTAAGTTGTGATTGAATTTGTCTATTTAATGGATACATTGTAAGTATTTCAATAGGTTTTACAACGGGATTTGAAAATATTTATGGTTGATCAGTGAAGAAGCTATTAGTTAAACAAAGCACAACATTTTCATAAACAAACTGAAGAAGCTCAAACAGATGTTACATCACAGGTGATATCACGTGTGGTATCACAAATGATATCACCTGTGATTTCACAAGTGATATCATCTGTGATATCACACATGATTCAACAAAATAGAAGAAGCTGACATATCTGTGATGTCACGAGTGATACAAATTCTCCTCCAAAAAGTTGAACATCA